>VZRR01002168.1:209300-451906 GCA_013398015.1 Oreocharis arfaki
GTAATACGACATAATGTTCAACAACCGATAAGAAGGGAAAGTTTTAAACTTGTTGGAAAGGGAGAATGGAGGCTTACCATACCTGGAAAAGTATTTTAAACCTGGGCCTCACCCTACCACTTTTGGTCGCTAGTTTGGATGTTTTGCTCCTGGTGGAGCTGAGTGTCCACCACAAAAATTATCTCCAATAAAAGAAATAAATAATCTGTGGGAAAAATCATATTAATTCAACAAGGACTAATTCAAAATACTGCATTTGGGCAAGGGGGTTTTGGAACTCAGTGTAAAAAACACAGGATAAGGAACTGTGATGTAGAAAGAAGGCTAAAACTTATAATGAGACCAACAAAAGCATATTGTTCCTGAAATGGGGAAACAAACACAATACAGATACAGATTAGTGATCTGTAAGTATGTGAAGTAATACTGACGCAGGGTTTAGTGTTAGGATCACAAATAGGGCACTGTGTTCGTTGCAGGATGTTGAGAAGCTGGAGGAAAGCCATGAAAATCATCAAAATTCTAAAAAACGTGGAAACAAAGATTGGGAAAAAAGTGAGGTCTTTTTGCATAGAAGTGAATGATATTGTTGAGGAAGAAAGGACCAAGAGAGTCTTCAAATGCATGAGAATCTGCTACAAAAAGTCAGGGAGTAATCTATTTTCTGCGCTCCTTATGGATAGGGCAAGATATAGTAGAATTTTAAGTTTGAGAATCTACAGCACAGGAATAGATTCGCATAGGCAGCTCGTGGCAGATCCACAATTTAGTTCTCTGATAACAGACTAGATGAATATTCATCAGGAATCAGCTGCGACAGTTGCCCCTGGCTTGGATGAGTGACACTCTACTTGATGGTTCAAGGCTGCCTCCAGCCTCACAGTATTTTGATAGGAGTGGGATCTTGACCTCCACAGGGTCAATGCCAAAGAATCCCACTGAATTCCCGCAAGCTCTCAAGTACCAGGCAGGCTCTCATAAATGGCACGAGCTAATCCTATAGCAGGCAAGGGTTTATTGTGCTCTTCATGGACTCTTTAGGGTTACATAGAGGCAGCAGAACTGCAACCAGAGAGTGGGAGACTGAGTCCCATAAATTACTCTTGTCTCACCCAGTTCATCACTTCCCTGTTTCTTGACACCGCACTGCTTTTTCCAGCCATAAATTTGACAGCCAAACAACACTTGTGACAACACAAGTTTGAGGGAGCAGCAGGGAGGTGAGGGCTAGAGACAGGCTGGCTGGGCAGCAATTTCACTGACGAGGGGTGCAGTACTACAGCACCCAGAAACAAAGAGCAGGCACTGTGATAGTAACCAGGGTTATTCAAGTCTAGTTCACCAGGCAATGAGGCAAAGCCAAGGACCAGCCAGGATATCAAGTTTACAAGCCAGAGTTAGTGTCCAAATCGGTGAGTCACCTGGCCAGGCACAGGGACCATGGGTGACTGCCTAACCCAAGGGGACCAGACCCCTACTTCTTCAGCTTTTTCTCACCCATTTCCTTCCCCAGCAGGGTTCCAAGATCCTGCAACAGCGCCAGGTCTGAGTTGGCCTCAGGGACCAGCTACCAAAAGGCTAGGTAGGGCAGTGCCTTTACAATCCAGACAAAAACATTTGCCACAGCACCAAAAAAAGCAAATTCCCCAGCACTCCCCAGAATGACAGATCCATATTGCACTTTAAAGGGTAGCCAGGCGCTGATGTAAGAAAAGCCACTGATAAGCCACAGCTCGAGGGAAAAAAAACCAAATACGTATTTTCAACCTCAGTGGCTGATTTTAACCAGCTCATACTCTCACAGCTGTTGCCCAAAGAAATTAGGGTATGTTGTTTCGTGTGGTGACTTGTTTGTTTTATGTTTTGTTTCATTTTGTGTTAAAGGGCAGATTAGCAGTGACATTTCTGATACCTTCATTTATGGTTTCTCTAGGCTCAAGAGACCAGATCTGCTAATGGCAACACTCCTTCCAAAACATTTTCTGTGTTGTAGAATCCAGTGCTACACCCATAACCTCCCTGAGTGTAATTAAGGTTGTTACCAATTTTTATTGCTGCAGCCCCTTGCCCAGCAGCACAGGACCACCACACTCTCCAGCAACAAAGGACCACCAAAGAATCTGGCCCAAAATGTTCAGTATTTTGTGTTTAACAGTCACTACATGATTATTGAAACAGAAAAATTGTCCTGGTTAGCTGAGGAAAGGTTTGGCAGGACTCAAGCCATCGTGCTAAAGTGTTTGACTATAGCCCTGGTGGTGACACAGTTGGCCCATGTGTGCAAGGAAGTGACAACATCAGCTAAGCCCCACCTCTGACTCTACCAACAAATCTGACAGTTTTGGAGACTATAATTACTTGATCATCTTTGTCAGATGCTTTCACTGACTCATGTGTTATGGACTATGAGGTAGTGTCTCTGCTTTCTGGATCAAATTAGCCATTGGTGTGGCTGAGCCGGATGGTTTATAGAAGCATCTGCTTAATTCTTGTGGTTAATCTTTGAATACCACCCTGCTCATCATGAAGCCTGTTCTCTTTTCCTTCCGGGGTGTTTTGGTAGAGCTGTCTCTTCTGGCCAGGCAAAGAGCAGTTGTACAGAAATCCCTATGTCTTGAGTAGAAGTGTGTGCTTTTGCAGGCATGCTTTGCCTTTCAAACTAAGTTGTAAACTCAGAGTCAAACAGGGAAGGGTGTTTCACCAGACTTCGAGAAAGTTCCTGTAACCACTTCAGGATGAGCACTGTTTTGACATTGGGAAAAGAAGAACAGAGGGACAGAAAGAAGGAAAAGTAAGAGATATACAGGAGAAAACTGATTAACCAAGATGAGGCCTCTCTGTCGCACATGCAGGGACCTCATCCAAAATTATAAACAGGCCTTATTTATTCTACTTGGTGGCAACTGGACTAGCATTTATTTTTATGCAAACCTGTATCGGATCAGATATTGGCTTTCTGGAGAATCAGGCAGGGACTCCCAGGACAGAGCCTCTGGAGTGGCCTCAAGCTTCTTTGGATAAATCTCGCTTTTTTCCATTCCCAGCATCACCTCTGCTTTGAACACCTAGGGCTGTTTCTGGTTGCCTGCTGGCAAAATGGCACTGGAAAGAAATTTGTTAAATTAGCACTTCTTGCTGCCAGAAAACTTTTTGACTGCAAGGTGGGAATGTGAGAAACCTCCCACTCTGCATATGGGGCACACATTCGGCTGCTCTGCTCCACTGGAAAAAATCTGCTGTAATTTCAAACAGAAACCACAGAGGTGTGACGAAGCCTGTAGGAGACTCCTGAAACTTTCAACCAAATTGATACTGTGTTTCTAAGTGGTTGGACTCCTCGTGCTAGCCTGCATTACTTGTGTAGCAAAGTCCATATCATGTTATCCAAACAAACTTCCTATTGACTAGGATGAGATGTCCAGCAATGCACAGTGTAACAATGTAAAGGACAGGACTTATATAGAAAAGACTGTTACGATTTTTTGGTGGTCTCCATTTTTCCAAACAGGATTTCACACCCACATTTTTATCATGTTTTTCTTTTGGTGAATTTCTGGCAGGTGCAAGCTTCACCCGGGGAAATCAAGACCTCATTTAAAAAATAGGAATCAAATTATTGGCTGTAAATAATGAGGTTATGTTTATCGTCTTCTTAATTATAAGACAGCAAGGTGTCTTCCTTTAGGTTCGTTTTCCAAGTGTGTCAGTCCTCAACACAGCCAGAACAGTCAGGCTTGCTCTTTGGGTTCTGGTGGCTGTACGTGCTTAGGGGAAGAATTGCAGGCCTGGACCCTATATCACACCTGGAGCAGCAAACACAGTGGTCCAGATTTATCACTTCCTGAGCTTCATGAGCTTTGAATCAGATTCTCTTTCAAGTTCATCAGAGAAGTAATCAATGAAAACTACAGTAACCAAAACACTGTTTGGCAGGCTGAGTAAAAGTAATAAGTAACCTCATTTCATCAACCCTAACTTCAGTGTAGTCATTTAGACACCGAGCCTGTGAACCAGAAGTTTGGAAGCAAATTGTTCCAGTCAATGGAAAGACATTCACTAAGCTAAATGGCTTTGTATCAAGCTTTTACTGGATAGAGCTGTAAAGTATTTCCTCCAGAAGTTCTGCGGGCTATTTTAGTCTATCCACACTGTGGGGAAGGAAACTAGAAAACAATAGCTGGCCAGACCAGGAGAAAATACATAAATATGGGCAACTGAAATACAGCAAGGTAAAATCTCATTGGTATATAGCCGAAGTATGATCAGTATGCTTAACTACGGCTTGAAGACTGCTCTCCAGTGGCTGTTTGGTTGTACTGATTCATAATCCTGCAGGGAAATTCTGCAGGGTATGTAGCATTTTCTGGAAAAAAAAATTTTAAATGAATCCTAGGTGAGTCCTAGCAAAGCCGGAGTTCTAAAAAGATTCAAAGTATAAAGTATCAAGCATAAGGCATCCCATTTCTGTTAAAAGGAGAGTCTTTATTTTTAATCTCTTAAGAGCAGTCAATTAGCCTGCCGAAAAGATGTTTGTACTTTTGAATCTGGATATCAGCACATAATATATTTCTAGTTAAATTATTACGTAATGTAATTTATTGTGTTAATAAAACACAAAGGATTCAAATTCACTTGCACAATGTCTAAGTGTGAGTGATTCACTCTTTCAGTCTGTTCTGTTTGAACCTTGTTTTAACACCAACCACGTCTTTTTTTCAGCTAGAATAGAAGTGGTTTATATTACTGTGTTAATTATGTGAGCCTTTAAAACTGTGGTTTGGAAAACATTACACATCTGAGGTATTTGTGCAAATTAAGGGATTAATAACAAAGAGCTGTTTTCTTTGTTTTTAAATGGAGTCCTTGAAAGGAGTGTTCATGCGTGAGGTGGAGCTGAACCAGGACTGGTGTGTGTCTGTGTGCTTTCCTCTCCCTCCTCTTTCTCCATGCCTTCTCCTCAGCAAGATACGGATCATCTTGAGAGCCTTGTGGGTGACAGCTGGCTGGCAGGTTACCTTCTCGCTCACTTGAGCATATCCCCTAAGCTAAAACCTAGTTCTCAGGTGCTAAAAAAGAATGTATATGTACCAACACATGCACTCAATTGTGTAAATAAAAATAACAGCTTTCTGCCTCTTTATCTTTCAAAAAAGTTTGCTTGCCTTACTGGAGGCCAAAACACAAACTGTGCTTTAGCCAAATAAAAGTTATTGAGCTCAACAGGGCAACTAAGTAAAATTTAATGGCCTGTGACTTAGAGGTTACACCATGTGATCTAGTCCCTTTCGGTTTCCAATTCCACAAACCTAAATGGAATTTAAGCAGTGCTTTCTTTCTTTTTTTTCTTTAATTAGAACATTGGTGAGACTGGAGGGGCCTATCTAGCTTCAGCCACACGTAGGTGTGGATGGATGGCTGTATTTTTGTTGGGTAAAAGACTGCCCTTCTGCATTGTGTTTGGCTTCATTTTTGAGGTGGCTGGATATCCAGTCCAAGTACAGATTGGCTCAGAATTAATTTCCACTTCCTATCCTTCCTTTTTCTTAAACAAATACAACCCAGGACTCAGCTTGCAGAATTCCTGGCTTTGTGGGCAAGGTTGCAAGGCCATTCAATAACCAAAGAGTACAGTACATAAGGAGCATGCAAGATGTATCCAGAAATTCTTTGGTATAATAATCTGACTCAATACCTCCAGTCAAGAAAGTTAATAATTATTCCAAGTAACTTTTGCCAGACAGCTGTGCAATTGCTTAATCACTTACGTGCTGACTCAGGAGTGAGACCTGAGAGGTATTACAGAGAAGATCCCTACAGAGAAGAACATGAAATAGATCAAAGCAGATACTGAAATACACACTGTCATAGTTCCAAATGTATCTTCCAGGTCAAACTGACAGAGCAGAAACCCTGGAAATAATGAACTTGGATTTTTAAGCAGCCATCAGAATTCAGCATCTTACCTGGGTCTAGTCTGCTCTTGAAATCTTATTTCCAATTACTTTGCTCAAAGACTGAGAAGGACTTACTATGTGACAATCTTTAAGCATCTAAGTTGGCCATAAGGCAGAATTTGTCTGATAAAAAGCCTTCTCAGAAGTTAATGGGATGCTTCATTTATGGAGCTGTTCATTCATGGCGGTTCCACCTACTTAGCAACAAGTAAGTGAAGAAAATATTTGAAGACTTGTTATCCATCACTTGTGCCAATACATGGTCTCTACAGAATACTCTGCTTTGAAAATTTCAGTGTTAAAACTACTACCATAGCATATTGAGGATGACATAAGCAACACCTAATGCTTCCTTCAGTGCGTACTTCATTCTGAAATCAAGGCCAGGTCATGTTTTAAAAATCTCCCTAGAATTATCAGGACTCCCTTCAGGACTGAGCCCTGTGATTCAGAGTATCTTGCATTTGCTCCTTGCCTTTTTTCGGGTGGAAATAAAGAGTAATTGGAAAACATCCAAGATCTGCCAGGGAGATAAGGCAGCTGTAATTTTTAGTATTAAGGGCTTGCTAAAACTTTCAGTGTTCTGAGTAATACTATGAAGTCATTGAGGAAAAAACCTGGAAGCCATGGCATAGAAAAGCTGAGGTTTGGGAAGCTTAGAAATTTCTACTATTTGCAAAAATTAGTAGACTGAATAGATGCTTACATCCTGATTGCAGCATACCAATTGGTGAATTAGCTGGGTGTAAAGCTGGGTGCAAGACAGTTCAGTATCTTCTTCATTGCTAACACAGAGTAGCAGCAAACATGAAATATCCTTCTATTCCCTGATTTGCATGTCCAGACTATCTTTCCTTCCTTCTTGCACTAGTATCTCCTTCTATGGCAGCAACTGGCAAATACCCCTTCCTGGGGTCTCCTTCCCATGTCATGAATGAGGCACCTACTTTGTTCTGCAGTCTGCCCATGGAGTTGGATAGCTACATTTGCAGTCCCCCTTTTAAGTGACTACCACCCCCTATTCCTTGTGAAAAAATCTGTCTTAACTGTGCTGCTTTTGTTGTTCACTAAATCCGTCTTCCTCACCCAGGGCAGGTACAATGTTCCTGCCATGGCTACCTTACCTGTTTATAGATATAGAGGGTTTGCACCCTGCTCCAGTGCTGCTCTGTCTCTGTCAGAAGAGAAGGGCTTTCTAATATCCAACCTGAATGCCCTTGCTGCTGTTTAAGCTCAGTGTTTCCCTTTCTAATTGCCATAGATGGAGGGAAGAGATTATTCCTTTCTTTATTGCAGCAACCTCAGTACTCATGTACTAACATTCTAAGGAAAACTCACACTGGGCTTTCTTAACACTGCTGAGAGTAAGAGATTGCTCTTTGTATATTACAAATTGTACCTGTATTTCTGCAACCCAGCACCACATTCTCCTGTTTCGCAACAGCACAAAATGTTGATTTTCACTTGATTCATCATCCACAGGTGCTCTTCATCCCCTTTCTAAAGAAATGGCCAGTCATTTGCTCTTTATCCTGTATGCACATGTCTGATGGATCCTGCATAATATCCCATCTTTCACTTGACCCACTGAATATCATCCCATTCTTTCCAGACCATTTCTGGGATTTGTTGGAGTTGTTTAGCCTCCTCAGCAGCACACATCCTCTGCCCCAGCCACCAGCCTGCTTTCTCTTGAACACATACTTTCTAGTCTTGCAGACTGCTTAGGAACATCTTAAATAGCTCTGGTACTGGGGCAGATCCCTGTCAAAACCACCCAGTATGCCTTTCTAATGTTGACAGTCTACCACAGAAAACTACTCTCCAAGTGTAATTTTCTATTAGTGAACCTTCTGTGCTATGCAGCTTACCTTCACAGGTCATTTTGACAGATATTTGAGACAACTCTAATTGCAGTTTTATTCCAGAAGCAAAACTTGTATTTATTTTTAAGAAACTGCCAGCAATATCCAGTCTTCAAAGCCAACTGATAATATTTTAAATATTTAAATGAACAGCAGTTTAACTTCAGTAGTTATTTGGCCAAAGCTCTTGAGAAGCCTCAGAGGATCACTGAGGTTTGTGGGTTACTGGTCTCCAAGAAATGACATATCTGTAATTTGTGACATGGATAAATAGCATGTGACTAATGATTTCATTTTTAAGAGTGTTCAGAGGGCAAGCTAGGGAATTGATTTTCAACATTACAACTGAGACTGAAAAAAAAAAGCCAAAATAAAATACCTATATTCTGTTAAAATTCGAACTCACAGTGTTATTAAACATTAATAAACTTTTACTCATAACATTTGGAAGAAATATGTAGCAGTTTCTATATATGCTACAAAATAACTTCTGATATATGTGGAGAAACGTATTTTATACTTCATTTAAAAAACACATGTTGTTGTGCATAGCCCTTCCCATTTACTTTTGTGAATATTACTAAGACAATATAATGTTTGAATCAGAATCTCATTACAGAACAATGTGTCAAACTTAAAGCCTTCATAAGTAGATTTTTCCACCTCACGATATGCACCGCATATTAAGAAATATTTTCCAGCCATTTCAGCCCTTTTAGACTTCCTTTACAGTTTCAAAAATGTTAAAGTGAGTGGTGTGGCAAAATGGAATAATACTGAAAATACAAGCATGAAAAATGGGATTAGTAATTTTTTTAGGAGTCAAAACAAACTGCACTGGAAAGAAGATTAGAAAATAACCCAGCTGGTCCAGCTGGACTGAATAGGTGATCTTCATCTGAAGACTCCACTTCTGTGAAGCTGGAAAGTACTGAGATGCTGTAGTGACCAGTGTAGCACAAAGCCTTACCCCAGACACAGGGGTTTTGTATAAGCATCTTCGAAATGGTGTAAATTAATTAGGAGCATATGTTCAATATGTTTCAGTGAAATAGCTACTTGTGAGGCCAGCAGCTGTAAAGTTAGTGGTCTTAGAGTCTCAAATGACTTTTGGAAATTGCAATCATTTAGATACTTTTTTAAAAGCACTGCATACCTATTTAAAACATAAATAGATTTAGGCCTAAACAAATTCTTGTCTAAAAATAGACAAGAACTGCCAGCTTCATTTTCTTCTCGTAACAGCAACAGGCTGACTGTGGAATATGTAATATTTTCTTTCAAGTGATTTGTAACAAAGGTTTGAACTGTTTTATACAGGGAATATGAGTTGATTTCTACTCCTGCAACTCTCTTCCCAAGGATTTAAGCAATAAACTGTAGCTCTTTAATGGTGTATAGAGGTATTACCAGCCCCCAGCATCCTTGGAATTGTGGTAGGTGGTGGTCATGAAATACACAGGTTCTTCAGGAAGCCTGGCACCACTGAATGCTGGTGAAAATGTCGAAATCCCCTTCTTTGAAGGGGTAGGTGGGTTAGATTTCAAATAGAAGCTGGTTTGTCCTTACTAGTGGGAGGCTTCCAGAGGAAAAAGGCAATCCTTTGAAGGCTCCTGTTGTTTACTGTATGAAACTGCCACCATGGTTCACTGCACACAGAACTTCTCATTTCATCTCTCTGCTCTCTTCCTCTTCCTGCCTCGCAAGTCTTGGGATTTATTTCTTTTTATGCCTTTAGTGCAAATGGAAATGTTACGCTCTAAATCTTGTTATTTCAAAATTTCCGGTAGAGTAACATTAGAGATGAGATTGAAATTGCAAAATAGCCAGAATATGCTCTTTTTGCTCTTCAGGACTTCTGATCTCTCTCTGCTCCCCTGCAGGTACTGCATCCATCAGCCACCCCAGACAAAGACAAGACTGCAGAGTGCCATTGCCAAGGAAGAACTTGTCCCACTCAGCAAATAGGAGACCTAAGAGGTTTAGAGTTTCGTTAGGCCGTCCTGCCAACCTGTAGGCCCTTTGCTCTTGGAACTAGACCCGTTACAAAGATAACATCTGAACTGTTTTCATGGCAGGAGAAAACGTCTCTCTCCTCATACTTTGGTGTGATATCTGTACCTCTTTGTCTAAAGATGCAGAGTTCGTAGGAGATACTGTTTGCAGGTATCAAAAGAGAAAGCATCCTTTTGTTGTTCAGCTTCAAGGGGTGCCACAACATGGGACAGATTTGTGCAGACCTCTCTGCTGTGGACAGTGGCTTGGCCAGTGCTAAAATTTACGACAAGCAAGAGTTCGGAGGTTAAAGGAGGGATCGTAGTCTCAGTTTGCCACCAGACAGCCCCTGGGTCTCACCCCTGGGGCAGCATGTACTGCATCCTAAGGTGTGATAGCAGCTGTGGATGTGTACATTATCTCAGTGAGCAGCAATGGATCAGATCCTGGCTCAGTCCTGGAAGTCCAGTCAAAAGCAGGAGACAGGGCCAGGGATGGCCCTGAAGACAAGATAAAACATGAGTCTGGGAGGCCCATCCAGAGGACAAGCTGCCTACAGCAATGGTCTGAGGTGCAGCCAGAGACATCCAGAGGCAGGACTGGAGCCTGACACACCCATGAGGCTGCTCAGGCAGGATCTGGGTGCACAGAACTGAGCAGAAATGGGTCTCCTGTACAACAGGCAGAGGTGTGTACACAGGTCCTAGGTAGGAGCTGGTCAGGGCTGTTAGGACTTGTTGGCACCCTGGCAGGGCTACAGAGCTAGGATATGCTCAGTGATGACAGGCTTTGCAAAAGCAGGGGAATGGCTGAATTCCAGCTTGCAGAGTCACAGTGGGCAGGATGCAACTTTAACCCATTGCAGCTCACAGCTACCTAAATATGGACACCCTAAATACAGAGGCATAACAAACTAATGCCCACGGTGACAAATCTTGGTGCTAGATGTCTTGACAACCAAAGGAAAGGTAAACTAGAGACATTGGCATTACAGATTTCTGAGATCCACTTTCCCATTCTGGCACAGAAATAATTCTCCTTCCCATGTTTCTCCCCCAGCTTAATTCTGTTACCCTGTTTGAAATTGACCCAAGCTTCCAGAAATGTACCTAAATCTGAAAACCAATATGAAAATATTGGCTTCTAAAGTTCATATTCACTTCTAAAGCTACTGTTTTTTCTCCCCAGCTTCCTGTGTTCAAGTGTTTTCATGTTCTTCCTTTTTCTGCAACCATTCTAATTTCTTGTAAAGAAAGGGCATTTGCCAGGGTGAACAGTAGTTTCCTCTTCATCTCTGGGAATGGTGAGTATCAAAGCTGGCTTAACAAAACCCTGACAAATCAGAATTTCCTTCTATCTCCCAAACAAGACAGGATGCCAAAATCAATATATGGATAATACAGTGCTTCTGAAAGAAGGCTTACTTTGGTATGTGACACAAAGGACTATATCTTTTAAAGTAGGAAAACACAGATAAGATTAATTTGCTCATTTCTTGGGAATTACCCTTTCACGGAGAAGAAAAGTTCATGTTAAGGTTTGTGAGTGCTCTGGGATAAGGTCAACACTCCCACCTACTGGTCTCATCTAAGAAAGTTTTATCCTTTTTCCTCTTTTTTTTTTCTCTTTCCTCTCTTTTTCACCTTTTTAAAATTTTCTCTTGTTTTTTTTTTATTTTATCTCTTTTTCTTTTTGATTATTTTCCTTTCTCTGTTTCTGTTTTTCTCTTTTCCTTTCTGTATTTCTTTTCCTTTTTTTCCTTTCCATTTTCAGATTGAAATTCCTATTTTCCATCGGAGGATCTACAGATTCACAGAAATAGAAATAACTGCACCAGCAAAGACATAGTGTTGGAAAACATACATCCTCAGAAAGATATGTTTGTTCTTTTGTGACCCTTGTGAGATGACTTGGGGTGCCTTGCTGTCATGAGTGGAGCAGCTTGCACCCCATCACTGCGTTCTCATTGAACAAGTAATAAAGCAGAACTGACTTTGTCTTCAAAATATGACATATGACCTTTCGGAACAATTTTTTTTTTTTTAAATCACTACATTTTACTGAAAGTCCTCCTTGTCACTCACTGTAAACAGTATAATCTGGGGGGTTTATTTTTCTATTATTATTATTATTATTATTATGTGGTGACAGTTGGGATCCCCATGTTTCCCAGTTCACAATTCCACAGTAGCTCTCATTTGTTCCTAAGGATCACTTACAACTCACAGCAGCACACCCTGCCTGAGGAAGGGTGCCAAAATGCTGACTTCAAACAATCTAAAATTTTACTTAAATGATCACTTAATGGCCACCAGTGACTCTGTTTACTTTTGTTCAAGAAGACACTTGAAAATGTAAATATGGGCTATAAAGACTGAAGGTCCCACAGAAATTATTCGCTCCAGTTCCCTCAGCATTGTCTGTTTTTCTAGTGCAGTTGTCACAGCTGCAAGACAATGAGTAATTCTTACTGAAGAAACTCAGCTCAGCAGAAATCCATTTTGCCAAGTAATCCTGACATAGGCAGGATATCTCCCACACATCTTCCTATGTACTGTTCTTATTTTTTGCACACAGTAATTTTTCAGTATTTTGATTTTCTTCACTTTTAATCTGAAAGCCAGTAAAAATAATGAGATACATGAGGGAAACACAGTATTTTCCCTTGAAGCATTTCAATTACTTTCACTCTTTTATTTCCTCATTTTTGTAACCCTTAAAAGATTATAAATTATTGCTAGAAATGTGAGAGGAGAAACAGAAACATAATTTTAAAAAGCCCTCCTAATCTCTTATTTGTAGTTTTAAAGTAACTACTATAAATGGCTTTCTATGATTATTTGTGTTACATTTCTGCCTATGGGCTCCAACCAGGAAGCACATGGGGATGGAATGACTTGCCCAGATTTGTGCTGCAAGCAGAGCCAAACCAGCGGCCGAACCCACGGCTCAGTCTCAGACTTACGGCCGATGCTTTGGACTGTGCTGCTCCTGTCCCAGCCAAGAAGCACATTTCCAGGGGCCTTAATAGCCAGTTGTGTGAAACCAGCCACACTTGGCTTAATGAACATGAACTCAGAGCAGAGTGCTGCTGCCTAATGAACTATTTCATTTAGAATATTTAAGTGCCTGTAGAAGGCGGGTTAATCACCTAAGAGCCAGATTTCCAGAGTTATTTAAGCATCTAAATGCACAAAAGACCATTGACCAGGGTTTTCAGAAGCACCTCTCTGTTTCAGTCCTCTGGGATATTCATCCAACAGGTTTAGGCAGCTCAGTGCTTTTCATCACCTGACCGGTGCTGTTACCGGGAAAACAGCAAAAGGGAGACCTCTATATCATAAATATGGTTCACAGCTAATGCCAAGGGCTGGTGGGGCTTCTGCATACCTTGCCTTCTCCTTTACCTTGGAGTTGTACTAATCGCTGTCTTCAACTCTGCTAGGATTGTGAAGATCCGTATTTTGACCAGGTTATGCTGTCTACAGTTCGCTATGTGTGGGCTTTTCTGATGTGCTTTGGAATTCGTCATGACCATTTTCTAACCTTCTTTTTCCCATAGAACAGCACTGACTCATCGGATGGAACAGGCAAACTGCTTTGCTCACGTCTCCTCCAAAGTCCTGGGTTTGTTTTCAGTGTGCTGAATAAATACTACAAGCAGGATGTGACATCCATCCATCCATCCTAGCTTCCCACTGCCAGCTGTAGGAACTGAAGACACGTACATGCTGCAGGGAGTGCTCAAGAACACACAGGCTCCCACATTTCTTGTCAAAACGCAAGTGCCTTTGATGACAAACATTCACGCAGGTACAATGTCACAGCCTCACATGGATTTAGTCTCTCATTTCCACTCTTACAAGAAAGGAGATATCAGCTCACCATCATCTATGCTGTGATAGCATGGCTTCCTCTTGCTGAAGTACTAGTTTTCTTCCTATGCAGCAGTGGTGGGATCTGTTCTTTCACATTGCTGCCCTTAGTAACTGTTTGGGCATCAGTCTAAGTGGTCCAATACAAGCGGTACTATGATTCCACCAAAAATCTCTAACCTGCATTTACATGAGAAAAACCCCAGTAAAATAAGAGTGTTCAACCTTCTCAGCATGCAGGAACTTTCCTTACCTCTGATGGTGTCTAAATCTGCCAGTTTGTGTAAAGTGTGTGTAACTTTGCATCCCTACTGGGTGCCCTGGGATCCATCTGCTGAGCCTGCCCAAGAGCAGGGAGGTTGTAGGAATAGCATGTGGATTGCTCCAGGATGAAAGGTATCTTAAAGGCAAAATATTTTGTTGAATTGGATAGTCTTCCAGCTGTATTAATAAAATCCTGGTTAGCAATGTTTATATACAAGATTTATCATGATAAGATTGATTCCAAACTTAGATTTATTATGCAAGAAAATGAAGAGAAATCAGTCATGCTGTCAATTCAATTTCATTTCCTAGCACTTTTTCTTCTGAACCAGACAGGCCCCTGGAAATACACATTTCTTAACCAGAAATGTCCTTCAGACTTAGCCCTGACGACAATCTGAAGCTCAGCTTCATCAACTAGTTTTTTGATGTAGTGTTGCACCCCAGTATTTCTGGCCCAATTGAAAGGGAATCCCTGGCCCGTTTCAAAAGAAAGACGCGAAGATCTTTTGTCCAAGGAAGCACATTAAAAGCCCTAAGCACGGACCGTTGCTGTCAAGTTGGCCTCCCTACTCTTTTTCTGTACAAGTTTTTAGCTCAGTACTTTGAAAAAGAAATACATATATTGAGATGTGCACATTCCACCGCAAACCTTTCTTAGTGAAACCACAAGGTTTTTTGCGTTTAACTGCCAAAACCCAGGAAAAATTTTCCCGGCTCAAGGAAATCCAGATTTTACAGTACAAGCATGCATGGTTGTGGGTCACAAACAACTTTGACTTAGGTATTCATTGACTTTTTGGAATAATTGATGCAGTTGTGGTTCTAGATGAAATATAACAATTTTTAAAGACTGCATTTTTTATTTTCATATCTCTCTCGGTTTCAGTGGATATAAATCACTACATTTTTGCTTTGGGATTATAGGTATAACTACTGTGGCTATCTGGAGTTGGGAAGTCAGTTGCCATTAAAATGCTAAAGCAACCTACAGGGAAAAAAACCCCACATTTCAAAATACCTTTCTTTATTTTAAATCTGACAGTTCTAAACCCAGCAACTTTGACTGCCTATATTCTTTAACAAATGTTAAATTAAATAAAAAATACTAGAGACGGTGAAGTTAATTGCTGGAACTGACACATATGAAATTGTTTAGTCTTGAATCTGACAAGGATGTACATCAGTTTTCGGTAAACAAACACAGTGGGTATTATTTCTAGACAGGATATGTCAAGTTTTATGCGTGAGGGCATCTGCGAGGGCTCATTCATCAAATTGACGAAGGTGTCAAAAAGGTTTTAATGACCTCCTAAATCTCCTTCCCTGGCTGTCGTGGCGAGATGCCTTCCAAGGTCGGTCACCCAAGCAAGCAGGTTCACTTGCATTGTAAACAGTCATAGATCAGACTGAATTATAATTGCTGGTGGACTCTGGAGCAGAGAGGCCTATATATATCACAGCACTTTCTTGTCAGGGCAGTACAGGTCAGCTGTGTTTGTTCATGGACACATTAAGCTTTGGTTTTCCTGAGCCTCTGCATCTTTGACAGTGGTCCTGCTTTCCCATTGTATTTGCTGTCTGGACAGGATGTTCTACCAGAGGAAGTGCTCCTTGTGGAAAAGGCGTCAATTAGTTGTCCAACTGACCTTCATTCCTACTACCTCCCTCCCAGGCACAAGATTGATTTATTTATTTAGATATGAGCTTGCATTTGTTTTATAGCTTTGCCAAACGAGTAAAGTGGCAAGGCTTACAAGTTGCTGACTAAAGCAGGCAATACTGCAAATTTCCATTTCCACCATATGTCATCAGCCATTTATGTTGTATATAAGATAGTTTTTGAATGGAAGAAACATTAAAAAGGGCATGGCTGGTCAACAAGGTTAATTAATTGCTGTGTTGGCAGGCAGTTTTGTTTGAGAAGGCTGTGATGCTGTAATCATCTGAGACTTTCAAGGTTTTGCTGAGGAAATGGGTCATTGAAAAACTACAGGATTTTGCATAAATTGTCTGAGAAATAAAAGAAGGGGGAGAAAATTCTTAGCAATCTAGTGTAAATGCCAGTAATCAGCAATATGATACATTAAAACACATACATGTTTCAGGTACATTTCTTCAGAATAATCTATTCCAATGCATAGGAAAGCAAACATTAGAATACCACAGGCAGTTTTTAAAAGAGCTCTTGGTCCCTGGGCAGAGCTCTGGCAAGCAAAGGAAAGCTCTACTTGATCACACAGCATGTGTTATGAACTGCATTTGATTTTATGGCTTTCCAAGAAGCTGTCCAAAAAGAAGGTTGGTTGGTTGTTTTTTTGGGTTTTCCTTCCCCCTTTTTTGTACAAGGGGTCTCAACCATCTTAGCATGTGTTTTTCCTCACCCAGTTGACCTAGGCCAGGGAGATATTTGCCAAGAGGGTAAGCAGCTCCCAAAGGCAGTGACTAGAGTGCAGAGCTCACTGGTTCAATTTGGAGTAGCTGGGCTTTTGCTCACCTCTGTTTTCTGGACTCCTTATTTGTTCCCCTCTTTTTGAAATTCTTTTCCTCCCTTATTTTTTTATTACTGCAGCAGCTGAATTTTCACTGTACCATGGTACTGTTGCAATGTACAAAAGCAATGCAAAATATCTTTTGCTAAGATGGCAACTCTCAGATGTTTCTTAAGCATTTAAGATAATAAGCAAGTGAAAAGCTGATATGCAGGCAACATAATTTGAAACCCCACACCTACTGCAACCACCTGGAGAAGAAAGATCCTTTGTGGGATAACCAAAGTCCATAAAACCAAAGCAGGATCTTCCACCCAAGTGAGCCTCTGGGGAAGGGACGTCGTTAACTTCTCCCTACAAAATTCACCCATGCCTTTGACAGTGTGAAAAGAGAGATTTCACCTGCTAAAGAAAATTCAGTCACAGCATCTTGGTCTTAGTGAAGCTGCACGTGGATCAGACCTTTCCCTCTGGTGTAACCTGAGTGCAGTAAGGCAACCTCAAGCACCATTTATGGTATGTGTGGCAAAACCAGGCATGAACTACCACAAATAAGAACAATCCTGCTTTCAGAAGGACTGCCAGATGGAAATCTTTTGGAGGATAACTCTTTGATGGGGCTTCCATTACTCAGGTTTGGATTGTTTGTTTTAACCAGAGTGTGTTTAAGAGCTTATAAAAATATCGATGGGGATGAAATTAGGAAAATAAAATGCAATTATTTGTTGTTTGGTTTTACATCTTGGGTTTCGCTTGAAATGTCATCGATGCTTAGGCTCATTAAGGAACCCCAAATGGGACAAAACCACTGAGAGTTTTATGTTAGGCTGCAAGGCTGTCATTACTAGAGGCAGCAAAATGTGTTCAATTTTGTAACTACTTGAAAGACATGGCAAATCCTGCGACGTGATCTGTCTACTGGGTATTTATAACACCTCAATGCCAGTCTCCTGAGGCAATTCTTGAAAAGCTGTAGCTTTTACTTGGTTCTCCAGTGTTTACGAAAAAAAATTAAAACCAAAGGGATCTTCTTCCAACTTACAAACAAACAACGGAAGAAAAAAAGGGTAGCAGAAATGATGGAATGCTTTCCTTCTGTACCAAAAAATGTTGTCTGCATCAGCATGCACTGTGAAATCCTTTCATTATATTTCTATGGCACATTTCATTCTATTGCTATGAGTGGGTTGTTTGGCACTCTGTCATTGTTTTATTGCAAAGCCTTTTCCCTCAAGTCCTGTTTGCAAAATGT
This sequence comes from Oreocharis arfaki, assembly GCA_013398015.1. Taxonomy (NCBI): domain Eukaryota; kingdom Metazoa; phylum Chordata; class Aves; order Passeriformes; family Paramythiidae; genus Oreocharis; species Oreocharis arfaki. Next base: position 226,998 of record VZRR01002168.1, read on the forward strand.
GGTTTCTGCACATTCTGGACTATCCAGTGGGAGCTTTTAATTTTACAAAGATTTAATTGAAAGTAAATAATTCTGTTACTTTTGCATTGTTAGAACACAAACACTTTCACGTGTCTTATGCAATTACACTAATTACTTAAAGGCAAGGTAGGTTTCTTCACGAAGATTTATAATGCCTTCAGAAATTAGTTAGTTCTGATGGTTTCTATTTTTAGTTAAGGTATGTTTGGCTCAGCTTTTAAAGCGCAGCAGTTTTCAGGTAACTGGCCAAACAATATAACAAGGCTCAATTTTAGGAGAGCACTCCCTACTCAGAAGATTGAGTTGGTTGGAGGACACACAAATTCACTAGTCATTTCCCTTTATGGCTCATTTATAGTGCAGAATTTAAATAAGACATATTTGGGAATCTGGATGATTTCTCTAGACTCTCACCAGATTTAAATATGAACATCATTGTGTGACATCTCTAATTAGAAAGTCCTATACCCTATAATAAGATAAAATCCTATTGTCAGAGTGGGATGGATCCCGCTGCTGTTAAAGTCACCTTTGAAATCTCCTACAATTGACTTTAGATTATGAGACTCTCTTCAGAGTCACCTGAAAGAGCTCACTCGTGCTATAGAGAATGACACAATTTATAGAAATAGTTCAAAACCTCCTACACAAAATGTCATGGCTTAGGAATGAAAGTTGACTAAATTGAGCTTAACAAGAGAGCTTTCTCTTGGGGCTGGGAACTTAGGCATTCGCTAAAGTCAGTCATGAAACAAAATTTAAGAATTAAAATAATCCATGGATCTTTCTTTAGCTAGGTGTTCAGACTGTACGAATCTGCAGGCTGTGTCTTCTAGATGCCTGCGTGTTTGGTCTCTATGTGTACAGGCACAGGGCGCCAGGTACAGAACGCTAGTCTTCCCCTTCTGGGTGTATCAGCCTTGTGCACTACTGTTTTCTCAGTTGTCTTCTCTTGATAGGAAATTCTTTACATTACTTTAAAAGCACAGTAACAAGACAGTTTCCTAATGTCTTTCTCTGCACTTATTTTGAAAACTAAGAAAACAGATCTGCCACCCGGTGCCTGCCAAATTTGGTTCTGGAACTATTTGTTGAGTAGACAGTGCTCTAAAAATACATTTTTTTCATAGCAAGAAATATGACAAATACACACTCTACACTGTCTACAGTTCTTTTCAACCGCAAACACATATGCACTGCTCTCTGGAGGCTCAATAACAACTGTTGGACTCTGGGCTCTTTCAAAAGCCTGGCATAGCACAGGCAGCCTGTATGTGCTCATATATGCGTGCACATATGAGACATATGGAAGTATCTCAATTTCTATTGATTGTTTGCACTTGCATCATTATATACATTCATATTTCTGCCTAACTGCATTTTCTGGGCTTGCTTTGTACCACTCTATCAGAGTCGCAGAATGGTTGGGGTCGGAAGGGACTCTGGAGATCATCCAGTCCAGCCCTCCTTTTAAAGCCAGTCCATGTAGATCAGGTTGCATAGAACCATGTCCAGGCAGGTTTTGAATATCTCCAGGGAAGGAGTCTCCACAACCTCTCTAGGCAGCCTGTTCCAGTGCTCAAGCAAATGGAGTAGGCAAAGTGCACAGTGCAGTGGCAAATGATGCCTAGAGCAGTGAAAAATAACCTCGCTACATTTCAGTATCCAGGACTTATGTCCCGTGTCTTCTGAGGTAGTTTCCCAAAAATAGCTCATGGAATTATGATTCATTACATGATACTGGAAAAAAATTATGTAGCTTCCTGCGATGCCAGCAAAACTGAAAGCATGTCATGAGTGTATACTCAGTAGACATTTATAAAATCTGGGAATTTCCACTTTCCTTATTTCATGGCCTATTTTTCTTTCTGAGCGTCCCATGACTGTACACCAAACACCACAACTTGTTGAGGTGTATTTAGTGAAAGAGCGTTTGATCCCAGTCTACTGCTGCACAAAGGTGGTGGCAAACTTAGTTCATGATGTGTCAAGGTGCAAACCTCACCTGAAGGCTGTGCTTCCCTTGTTCATGGATGTATAGATCCTTTTCATCTTTCTTTCTAGCTGCAGCCTGATGGTATGCTGAAGCAATTACTGGTATAGAAATTTGCAGAGGGTGGGTGTGGGGGTGGAATTGCTCTAATGAACGGTCAATTGAAATTTCCCCCAGTCATTGGTCAGTATATTTAAAGAATTACTACAGTAATTATATTTTATGAGCATGAGTCATTTTTCTGTTTTTAAAAAAAGTACTTCAATATACCCATCTCTTTTAGTACATTTCCATTTGGTGTGGTTTGGCTGCATGGAGAAATGCGGCAGCTGGTTACTTGAAAATATTTAACAAAGCACCAGATTCCTCAGCTCTGGCATACCTGTGGACCACATATATGGACATAATTGCAAACATCTGTCTACCCACCCATGCAACAGCTAAGAGGAGTCATTTAAGAAAAAGAAGGCTAAAATAGTCAACTTCGAGTGTGAGAAACTGCAGAGCTACCTGTTTGTATGTTTATTTATTCATAATATATTTCCAGCTAATGGTTTTTAGAGATAAACTCATTGGCCATTTTCACAGGAGGGATGCCACAACACACTATATTGCAGTACCACAATAAGTCCTCATTAAACCAAGCAATGATAGGTTACAAAAAAGTATGAAAATTTTAAGAGCCCTCCTATCAGTTAAAGAAGGACCTCCTATGGTGGTGTGAAACAGCGAAGAGGAAGATAGGAAATGCACCTTGGAGCTAGCTGTGTGTTGAATAACTGAGCTTAGATTTTGTGAACCATAGAAGTTGCTATAGCAGTCAAAACTGAGACTTCAGATCCAAACTAACCTTCTTGCCTTCAGTGAGTTGTACACTAGGGAGCACTGATGCATCCATGCTAGTCCTGGTTTGATCCGAACCACAGCCCAAGCTCACCCGTACCCAGGCATCCTGAATTCAATGGTTGCCATCAAATTAATCAATTAAGAGTGTCCCCTCAGTATATTTTCTACACTCCAAAACTGGGGGGTTATTTATGATCTGTATTCAGATCTCCTGGAAATGAATCTTTTACAATAGCTTGAATATCAGAACCAACATCCTTGCTTTAAATTCTTCAAGCTTCGGGATACCCAGAATCTATACCCACAATAAAATCTACTGATATGTATTATACTCACACCACTTATACTCACTGGCTGTCACACTCAAAGCATCCCTTTCCTTTAATCCACCTTTGCCCCTCCACTAGGCATTCAAACAGCAGAAAGGTGCACTGCTGAGATGTGGGAAATCCTCAGACCTAGTAGACTTGACAGAGCCAGCACCACAGTTTCTTCAACTGTAAGAATGGGATATTATAAAGTGAGAAAATTCTGTGCAGCTATTCTGTTTATGCAGGAGCAGGGAGGAAGGTGCTACTTCTTGTAGACTTTCATCTCCTGGGTTTATAAACAGGGTGCAGATGGGTAGCCTACAATAGCGTCAAGGCCACTTTAAATCTCTTCTAAATTATGTTAGGATACACAGTGAGCCCAGGGCACATTATAGTTAGAGTGAAAGTTATTTGCAACAGTCTTCCTCCTTGCTGAGTCGATTTTATATATACTATGAAGGTATTTTGTACAAGATAAGAAGATGTATCTCATATCTCTTTCTTTCAGTGAGAGACTGCTCCTTGTACAGCAGTGCTGCTCTATGAATCCAACCAGAGGTCTTTTCAGTGCACCTGAGGCAATTTAAGACCCTGCAATATTCAGCTGACCACACAGCCCCACTGTCAGGGACTCCTGCCCCTGCCAAGGAGGCAGGGGAGTGAAGCACCCCAGCAAGGTTATTCAAATCCCTTCACACTGAGACTTCATCCATATGCAAATATTTTAAAGCTACAACTGAGTGCTCAGTTTACTACATGTGCAACCAATTCACAGTGGATTACTAAACTAAATACTAAGTTTTTCCTGCCCATTTATTCTCTCCTTCTCTTGTTAGTCTCTAAGCGTTAGACTCCATGTTCTCCTGAAAGGAAAGGGACATCTGTCTGAAGAAATTTACCCTGGGCAGAAGAGAGGCTGAGCACATGGCTTTCCCTGCTATGTCTCAAGGCTCTGTGAAAAACCATACAGGTGAAAAAAGATCTGTCAGTGCAGTGTTATGAGAAGCAGAACATGCATTCACTGCCGAAACAAAAGTAAAATTAAGGATGTGGTGTGGTATGGTATTTTCTTGGACTGATAATTTCTGGCTGGTCAAGGTTTGAATGGACTTCATTTGCCATTTGGATGTACCTCACGCTGATTTACAATTGAAATGATACTGTAACACCATTACTCACTGTACAACTCCAAAGGAGCATAAGAAGTAAAATCTGCACCATGTTAAAAGGCAAGCTGGAAATCAGCTCTAAGCACTTATTTTGTGGCACATATTCTAGCTTTTTTGCCAAGCCAAAATGCTGTCTCCTGTCATAAATGCTACACATAAATATTGTATAATGGGAACAAGGTGTCAGCTAGAGACTTGCAGGTTCTGCTTAGTTCTTAACCTTTTTCTTCTTATTTCTTGACATACTGCACCACCGTTGGGCTACTATCAGGCTGACTAAAATGCAGTTTTCCAAACAGATGCAGTGAGGCTTAGATCTATATCAGAGGCATAAGATCCAAGGAAGGGCATGAAGGGCATGAAACCCAGGTACAGATCATTACTGATTGCATTACTGATTGCCAGTTTCTTTGTAGAACTGACCTTCCACAATCGTAATTTCTGTTTATATGAAATGACAGGACAACCTTCACTGTCTCACTTACAAATACCTATTGCTAGAACAACTCCAGGGAACAATAATTATACCTCTGGAGAGATCCTGAGGTGTCTAGCAAGGATTGTGTCCCCAGTGGACTGAAGCTGGGATTCTTTTCCCCGTACACATTGGTTTAGTTACTTCAGATACCTGTGATCAAAGAAGCGTTAGAATCATTGGTCAGTAATTTGATGTCAACCATGATTTAATTGTAAGTGACCATTTCATTAATTGATAGATATGGAATGGAGTCTATATAATTAGCTGTAAACTCCAACATCCACCTATTGTCTGAAGGCAGGGGGCTTGTGCCAATTCTCCTAGCGTATGCTGTACTTTGGAAACTAAACTAAAGTCACATCTTGAGAACATAACTGGGCATGAAAAACCTGTATTCAGGGATTTCGGTGCAGATGTAGAGTGAAGAAAGCATCTTGCCACTGAAAACAATGAAATGCTTTCACAGAACAATTGAAATAAATTTCCTCAGCAGGTGAAGGATAATCCTGTGGGATCAGTCAGCACATGGCACGGATTCAATTCTCTGCTCTTTGAGACTCTCTATAAATGGGCTGGACCCAGAGTTTTAATTGTTCTTGACATTTATCAGTAAAATATCTTCATTTTATTTGTTATAGAGTATTTTCTGTTTCTCACTGGCATGTGGGTAAGAATTTTTAAGACTCTGAGGTCCTCTGATGCCATTTCCAGAATCACAGGGTGCTCTCTGCTTCAGAGCTTTCCTACCTTTCTATCCAGCAGGATTACTAAATAGCACTCCTATAAAACTGGTATGAACACCAGATCAAATGAAAGTAGCACTTTCAGTTCCTTCCTTTTGCGTCTAAGAGTTCAAGTCATAAATGAAAAAGACAGATCAGAAGTTGTCTCATGTTTAACCTATTTACTGAGTGTGATTCTGACCTCTATAATACCTGAGTAAAGGATGGCCCTAATGAGGAATAACCAGTGTCCCTGCTGAGCTGATTTCACAAAAGTCAACAATGAGCGCATCAACATGAATTAAGTTCTGTTGAGGGTGCTGCTGGCTATCCCCCTCTTCATCAGCTCTCATGATGATGGGAGCTAAACCAGAATCTGGCAGAAACCATGGCAAAAGTTATTTTCTTTTCACCATTCTCCATTCATCCCCTATGTACTAAGGGGTTGGGAGGATAAGACCAACCAGTTAAAAGTTCCCTCAACAGGTAGGTGGCCAAGAGAAATAGCAGCAACACCATCACCTGTCAGAAGCAGCACCCAAAAGAGATGAATCAGCAGCAGGAGTTTGTGGACAGTTCTCCACAAGTCCTGCCTCTGCATTGTGGGTCTTTGGACTGCATGTTGGTTTTGTGGTGAAAGAGCCCTGCTAAGTTCCTTGGGAAAGATGCTGGTCCTGAGAGTGGATAAACTGATTTCTCAGAAGTGTGGCCTGTTCCTTGGCTGTCTTAGAGCAGCTTCCCAGTAGGAATACTTCTGATGAATTATGCTACATCAGCTGGATTTGACATTTATTGCTAGCCTAATATACTTTTCTGAGAAAGGGCTGACCACCTCTCCCCATCATTTTCCCCCTCTTCTCTTTGGAGGCTTTATTCCACACTTGAATTTGTTCATCTGCTAGTGCCAGTATTCATTCACATAGAAGGACCAGATAACAAATCCTACTAAATCATGAAAAGAAATAAGCAAATTCTCTCAGGTACTGTAAGGCAGAGTGGATCCACTGGCATCAAAAGAATTGTGCTGAATGATGTTCTGGCCTAAACTGTTTTGCGTGGGGTCAGAATGGAGAAAATCCTCACAGGCAGCTGAGTCCAGACCCCACTACTTCTCTTTTGCAGTCTCACCAATTTACCAAGGAGTCTAAACGTATAGATGGGTGGAGTGTTTTTCTCCTTTTGTTACTTCAGTGTCTGAGTGTCCTGATTACTAGAAATCTTATTTACGGACTAAACTGATGGATATAATATCCATGTTATCTCCACAGTCTCCTGTGGCTAGGCTTTTCATCTTCATTAGTTTTCTACTAACTGGTGCAAATCCAGAAGTAATGTAATTGGTCCTAGTACTTCAGTTACTGGATTGAATAAATCAATGTAATTTAGGTAGTGTGTCCTCTAAGAAGCAGTCCTGACACCACTAGCTGAAGCCCTGGAAGAAACAAAGTTGCATTTGGTTCTGACAATTTATTCCAGCAGCCTATTGACGTGAGGGCACAGCTTTCAGTTCTCAAACCAGGTCACGCTAGTGACCTACTTTGCAGCAATTTTTGTTTGCGTCCACAATCATCCTTTTGAAATAGGTACTCTACCTCTTTGTCCATTTTTGCTACTCTGTTCCTGATTAAATACCTTTTTTCTTGAACACAAGTAATCAGAGTCATATTGCATTTTAGATGAAGCCTTGAAATTGTCACACAATTCTAGCTGCCATAGAAATATTTCACCTGCAGAATCCTAAGATCACAATTACATCCAGCTTGGGAATCATCATCATTCTACATTTCAGTGGCATATCCAGGCATATGTCCCTCTTCTCCTTTTTTTCCAACAGAAGTTATTGTTATTCATCCTGAAGGGCTGGATTTTGCAGTGCTATTCACTTTCATTCCATTTCTATTACTTCTGTCCTCATCTCATCCAGCTCTCTCTGCATGGTATTCCAGTCCTCTGAACTGACTGTGCCTTCCAACTTTGTGTCATCAACATATTTCATGAGCCCACTCCTAAATTTTGAGCCAAAACCACTCCTTGAGGAACTCCATTAATAGCCTATCTCCAGCCCAACAGTTTCTCTCTTGACACAGAGTGCTGTCATCTCTTTAACCAGTTTTTGAGCCATCTTACAGTTTCTCTCCTAATCCCCCTTTTCCTTACCTACACAGACGCTCTCTCACATGGCACCAAACCAGCTGCTCTACTGAGTTCAGAACACTGTATTTCTTTTGTCTAGGAAAAACAGTCATCCTGAAGAAAGCTATTTTGTTCGTCTGGCATGACCAGACTATGACCAAACCAGACTAAAAATGGTGTTTTCCATTTTCCGGCTTATCTTTCTTCTTTTCTATAAAATCTGTTCGACAGACTTGCCCATGGTTGCAAACTAAATGATCCCAAGATCACCAATTCAGCTTCTCCTCTTCTTATTTCATTTTGACAGTTGGGAACGCTGTTCCTTAGCCATCTCCTCTGTCTCATGTGTCCCAGAGGGGGAATTTCTATTGAGTAGATGCTCATGTGCTGCTTCCCCAAAATTTCTGGAGTGGAGGGTAACCTGTCCTCTCCAAAGCAAGTTTGATGTGGCACTTTGAGTTCTGTTTCTAGCACCATAACATTAATTCCCCATGGGCACACTGTGTCTCTCTCCATTGTCAGAGCCATTGTGCACAAAGGGAAACAAAAGGCATGATGTCTTAGTTTTAGGAAAAATCATTATTAATCTCCACCCTGACCATAGTGTTCCCGTGTTTCTTTTGTGCTCAATTCCTAGTTACATGGACGAAATTTTTTTGCTTTTTTTTTTTTTTTTAATTTCCTCTGTAAGGTCTAACACCGCTTGGCTTTTGGCAATTTGTACTTTATTTCTGCACTTTGACCTCTTAAGATGCTTCATTCTCTGCTAATTAGGCTTCTTCTCATTCTTTTTAGGCTCTCTGTTATTATCCATGTAATTTTTAAGGTGGATTTTTATTGAGTTCCTTCCTACATGACCCCCTCCTACTTTTACCCTTACTTACGAAACAAGTTCCAGGTATTTTTTGGAATTCTGACTCAATGCAATCTCAATTTTAAGTAGCTGTTGCTTTTCAGCCTCTATCAAGAAGTGAATGACTCCTTCCTGAGGTAATTAATCTTCGCATATTTCATGAACCAATCATTATCACTCCCAGTTTTATTTTGTTTCTGACTCTATTTGATCAGCTCAGAGCTTGGAATACCTTTGCTCCAGACAAGTCTCTGCTCTGTATCTTGCAGAAGAGGGGACTCCAGAGATGCAGAACAATGCTGCAGGCAGTAAAAATCACAATAAGAACCTTATAAAGACTTTTCATTCTGAGGTATACATATTCATATTTAGAGAAAGAGGGCATGTTAGTGCAAGACAAAAAGGGATCCATCAAGCTTAGATATTTAAATCACATTAATGGAACAAAAATACAGTCATGTGTCTTAGCAAGCCATTGTACCAGTGAAAGGAAATTAATCCTCCTGTCTCATAACTCACAGAAAAAAAAAGCATTTTTTCTTAGCAGTACTAAGTTGGCCAGGGGGGGACCAAAGATGTGTTTTGAGCAAACTACTGGGTGAGAAAGTACCATTTTTACAGGGCTCTGTTTGAGAAAATCCCTAATTAAAGAATACTTAATATTTAGGCATTCTTAAGCCTCTGATAGAGATACCCAATTTCCATTCTCAGTGTTTAGCTTCTACTATAGCTAGGTAGCCTAAAAGTGGAAAACTGGTTGAAAGAGTTATTCCTTCTGCTTGGCTGGCTGCTACTCAGAAGTTGGTACAAAGGTATTGGACAGCACCAAGCACGAAAGTTCCTGAGTACTTAACAAGGGCGCCTCTTATGAGAGATAACTATTGATAGTAATATGAATACTTAAATTTAATCTTTGCTGTTTACAGCTAGACCTAATCCTGACTAGAGCAATGGTGAAGGTCTGAACTGTTCTCCATCTGAAGAGAAATAACATAGGCCAGCACACAGAATGCCAAAGCCCTGACAGGTGTGTGCTATTTTAAGAAGAAAGGTTTAAGTAGAAATGTCTGAGGTGGAACACTGAACCATGCCATAGAGTGCAGCCCTTGGCCAGCAGGAGTGAGATACAGGCAGATTTAGCAGCAGATGTCAGGATGGGGCAGAACTGCATTTCTTATGTTCGTAAGAACGCGTGGGCTACACTCCTTGAGCTGTACAGCAGAGAGGAAGGAGGATTACAGTGTTGCTTCCTTCCAGGCATGCTGTCCAGCTGACATGTTTGAGTCTTTTCCAAGGACCATACTCAAGGGAATGGTAGGAGACATCCTGCCTCCCTGAGGCATCACAACTGAAGCGGCTCACATGCACAGCATGAAACACAAGATTCAGGGCAAGGTTGTGCATAAAATAGGATGTCTCACCCCAGAAAAATATCCCCTACTAACTTGTACATTTGCTTAAATCATTGTTTCTTATCACATATGATGTCTTCGGGAAGATCATTATGAGTCATTAGAATACGAGTTCCAGACTCTTATCAATAACTGCATTACAGCACCCCGTGTCATCATGGCCACGTTATTTCACACAATTCCCCCTAGTTAGGCAAAGCATTACCTTATCTAAGAAGATACCAAACAGTCTCTACTAAAAACAGATACTCCAGGGCAGTGCTTTTTTCAAGAAATTTTTTAAAACTAAAAATAGTGATTCAGCTCTTAAACCTCAGCAGACCAGTGTTTCCGTACTCCTATGGCTTTTTGTCTCCTGAATGTGGGATTTTTTTCCTTCTCTAAAAGTGGAAAGAGAACTAGCACAGAAAATACAGTAAATTTACTGTGTCCTATTGTATAGACACCAGGTTTTTATTTGTACCCACAATATGCAAAAAAATATCTTCCAGCTCTGACACTGGCAGCCACATAAATTTCACAGAGGCTCCTGCTCTGACTCACTCTATAGAGAAGTGTGTTCGAGTGCGTGAAATGAGTTTTATCTCCTTTTTTCTCTTCTCTGCCAGAGAAGACAAAGGCCAAAATCAGGATACTACAACTTTTTGTGCATATACCCACCACCCACTGAAATTAATGGGAGAAAATTGAGTGACTCCCTGGTTAGAGAGAAATAAGGAGTACTTTTAATTGTGCTTTTAACTGAGGCATGTTAATTCAGATTTATGCCAAGAAAGGGTTGATTCTGCTCTCAGGCAACCTCTTATAAAAATGCAATCCAGCTACTTTGCCTGGATCCTGGAAGAATGATTTGGACTCAGGAAGCTGGTTTTGTGGTAAAGGAAAACATCAGGTTCTGCAGTGTTTGAAAATGTCTGCATGTCTCCAGCCAACCTGCATGTCACACATGTGTTTCCTGGCTGTGGAAAGCCAGTGCTGAGCTGCCACGCAGTACCTGTGGCACAAAGCACTGCAGTGACAGGTGCCTCTTTTAGAAGCAAACACATTGCACTGGTGTAAACTCAGCCAAGTGATGTCTGAGAGCAGGGAAAAGAAGCCTGACCACTATTCATCTACCTGTATTTCTGATTTTATTCCTCTAAGCTTTTGATCACTTCAAAATCTGATGGCTTCAAAACAATGCCAGGCATAATTCCTTTAAATTTTAGGAAGCATGCCATAAGAAAGCAATGACTGCCAAATATTTTTAATTTGTATGGGATCATCCTTAATCCACGCTGTGAGCAGGAGCACAGTTGTTTTCATTCAGAACTTGACTGGAGCTGCACTGGAGCATGTGCTGATACGTCGTATAACGCTAAACCTTAAGCCTTCTCCCAGGTGCCTCAGAAACTTGAAAGGTTTAAGCACTCATTTTTTTCTCACCTAAGGGGTGGAATAAATTGTACATCTCATCTGGCTTTAATTTCAGGCAGTGTTAGTAGAATCTCCAGCATTGTAGTGGGGAATTGGCTGGAAACACCCCTGTCGGAGCCAGGGACACTACCCTCCCGGAGACTGGTTTGCCACAGCACAGACATTCTGTGCAGCTGATGCAAAACACTGTTTGAAATACGGAAACATCCAGCATTTTTGCTCTGTGGCCAAGATAATCCCTCATTTCTGCCATTTCACTGGGACCCACCCCGTGGAACTGATGTGAGAGTTTAGCTCAAGTCACGATGAGAGTCAGACAAGGCCAAATCCTCACCTGGTCTGTACCCACGTAACTCTACTCTGGCAACACAGCTGAACAGGTGCAATTCAGAGAAGGATAAATAAGCCTTAACCCAGCACTGAAAATCCAAGGCTTCATTTTATCCCATGTTTTCACTTTGTAGCCTCATTTTTCAATCACTGCAGTTCTGCTCAGGTTCAGCCACCAAGCACAGAGCTCATTGTGGCACAAGAACAGCAGTTTGGATCTCATGGATCCTGGGCCTTAAGGCTGACCAAAAATATCCTCAGGGACAACTTTGTAAATGCTCAGTATTCAGCTCAGGTGCCAGAGTGTTACAAAGTGCTCATTATAAATCTTGTGGAAAATGTGACAGTGCAGTGAAATGTCTGAACTGAAGCAGTTCTCTTCTAGAAGTTGGATTTGCAGTGTGCTGTGAACTGCTCTGATTTCAAATCCTATTTTAGGAGCATGGATTTTTATCAGAAAGTTGCTAGGTAATTAACAGGGTTTGGGTTCTTTTGGTTTGTTTTTTTTTTTAAACCAAAAATGTAACCCCCACCTCATCTAACTGATTATCTTAGAAAGGAAAAGCATCAAATTAGTTTCCTGCATATGACATGTCAAGTGGACAGCATCTTGCAAGCCAAAGACATAAACACTAACTCACCCACATAATTTTATTACTGACTAAAATAAAACCATATGATGTTTCTGTGTCAGTGCCTGAAAAAAAGTAGTTCACTAGATTCTGGCACTATAAAGTGTCCCTAACACTTTTGTTCATACACATATGAAGTCCAATGAAAAATGGTGATAGTCATTTTCGAGGAATAGAAAGCAGTTCCCCCAGAAGAGAAGTTGCCTCAGCTGTTTGCCGTTACTGCCATCAATGTTAGCTCAGAAAATGTTAAAATTGTAGTGTATACAATAAACTAAATTTTATAGGTCTTATTCTATAGACAGTGAAGTAAATGAAAGGACTCAGATTAAGTCCAGTGGATTTTGGAGCTCTCTCTGTGCTTCACACCAAACATTACAGACACACGTTCAAACACCCTGATGCTGTGTTCTCACAAAAAAAAAGATTTCTCACAAAACTTAGGAACAGTGCTACCTAGTTTCAGGAATAATTATATAATCAAAGTAATATCTATTCAGAAGACAATTGCTTCCATCTGTTTAAAAGAAAGACATTGTTTAGCTATACTTGCATACCTTTACAAGAAGATTGGCAGCAGAAATGTATGAATTCTGGCTACAGCACTGTTATAAAAAACTACTGGTATTTAGCATAGCTATATTTTGACAGAGAAAAATATAAGTTACGTAGAAAACCTGCTGTCTCAACTAGCACATTTGAAAATAAAATGCCATGATTTATGTAGTATCTTGTCATCCAGGGATCTTGAAATATTTTACAAATAAGAATGACCTTGGAGTATCCTCCCTTATTACTTCCAATCCACAGAGTGAAAGTGAGGCATTTACTCTGTTGAGCAGCTTGCCATGTTTGGCAAGCAGAGCCAGGAATGGGATCTTTAATGGTATTGCCTTTTTCTTACATGGTATTGCCTATCTCTTTTCACTGAATCTGTTATTACAGATCACATCTACTATAGCTAGAAACAGCTGCTTGTGCACAAGACCTCAAAATTTTCAGAAAAGTCCATGAGACTGACAGGTCTGGAACACAAGCCTTCACTGTTGAAGTTTAGGAAATGGGATGTAACTGTCAGGTTATGTATCCTGTGGGTGAGGCACTGTAGAGCAGCATCATAAACAGCTGCAGGGCAGCGTGAAAAAGCCAGGCTAAGATTTCAGGCTGCATTGCTTGGCACCTGAGGAAGGAGTTGGGATAGGCTCGGTCTGCAACACATGGGCCCGCAGGTATGGAAATTGAGCAGCCCTGCTCTGATGCTCAAGTGGCTGCAGGGTCTGTTGTATGTCCCCAGAGCACTGAGGAGTCTCCTCAGCTCTGCCTTTGGCAAACCAGGTGCTCCTCCTTCCTCAGCACTCTGGTGCCCCTCAAACCAACACCAGATTCACACACACACACACACATGCACACACATGTGCTCCTGCTTGCTTATGTTCCCAGGAGCATGAATCCAGCATCAGGAGGCCAATCTGTAGTGAGTCCATGCAGTACAGAAAATTCTCTCTTTTCAAAGCTTCCCCAGGACTTTAAGTCCTCTGAACCTATCAGATGAACTCTTTTTTGGACATGACCGGGTGCTGCCCACTGGATCCTGTGATCAACGGTGTTGTTGCTTGATGGTTGTGTAGGAGAGAGGATGAAAGATGTCCTGCTCTTTTCCCCCCAGACACATGTGGCCATCCATAAAGTGGCAAATCCATATGCTTAAAGCTGAGGTCTAATCACGATTCCATATACTGGCTCATCAAATGCCTGTGGGTGTCCTTTTAGAGAATAATTTTGGTTGCAGCATGTTGATTTGCAGTTGGGGAAATGCTGGTGCGATCTTCACCCCTTGCTTCACACTGGCTCTGATGACTTCTGTGTGTGTCTGTTTTGCCTACTCATTCTGGGACGTCACTGGCTTCCACTTGAAATGAGACGTGATGTTTAAGTATCCATGAAAAAACTGTCAGACAGAGTTTTCAAAATGAAAATAAGATGTCCGAGAATTCTGGAGAATTTATAAGCTGTAAAATAAACCAAATCTGGACATTTTCTGAGCCAAAAAGATATAAGACAGGTCCAATTAACAGGACACAACTATTTAGAATTTTCATTCATAATAAAATATTCAGTTATAAAACCCCAGCCAAAAGAAAACCACGCAATTTTTTCATTGCAATTATTTTAAATAAAGTGTGTCATTTTTCTCTCAGCCTGATTTTTGGCACCAAGATAGAATTGTACTTGAAATGGAGCAGTAAAACACAATTAGCCTTTTTATTTAGCAATGGTAGTTTCAAATCCATTCAGCTCTAATAAAAATTGTGGAGTTCTTGAATTGACAATAAATCACAGATTAAGATGCCTAGCAGAAACAAATACTAGTTCTATATTTTAAAAAGAAACACTTGATATTGTAGCCTCTCTGCCTGTTCTTTGTTCTCCTCCTAACCCCTTCACTCCCTCAAAAGATTTGATTTATGTCAGCATGGTCAAAATTTCATTACCTGCTATTTAACCCAATGGAAATAAAACCTGTCTTGAGCAATCTGGAATATGTGAAAAATCAAAGTTTCCTTTTTGATCTTTTAGTTTAGGATATTGAACAGAAACTCCTTTTCTTTTCTCTCAGGAGCAACTACCTTGATTTTTTTAATTTATTTTTAAAACTTCTTTCAGAAACATGGAATGGAAGATTAAAGAAATGGGATATGGTTTAGAAAACTTTTTTCCATGGGCGTGCCCTGCATGACAGACTGTGTCCCTGAAACACCTTGGCTCAAATGTAGCAGCTGTGGGTGTGGTGATTATTTCCTGGCACAAGGAGGGATTTCAGGAAAGCACTGACTCTGCCTTCTCCACCCAGGCAGGTTCCTGACCTCTACTTACAAGTGACAAGAGCCCTCGTGTGCATAAATCCTACAGAATCCTTAAGGCAAAACCACTCACAGTGTTTGCATTGTGGGACTGTTCTCTTGAAAATATAAATGTATGCATAGCGTGCCTGAGGGTACCCAGTTTTGAATTATAGAGTGCCTTGTGAGCAGTCGTGGCATTTGGTTTGAAGACACTCCCCCTGCCTCCCTCCCGGCTTCCCACTTCTTATTTTAAATTCAGCTTTCCAAAAGCTTGTTACCAAAAATATTCTGATAGATGTGTGGTGGTGCTGACTAGCAAGAGCTTTGTGATAGAGAGTGAAAGATCACTTTATAGACTTCAACTCCTTCCTGGAATGGCTACTTTTTTCCTTTCACTTTCCTCCCCCCCTCTTTTGGCAGATATATTAAAAAGAAAAAAAAAAAAGAAAAAGAATGTATGGTTTTATTGCTGTATGAGGCTGTTAGATGGGTAGCCACAGAGATCAAAGTGCTCTCTCTGCTGAACAGGTGTGGCATGGAAAGTGCCAATTCTCTCCTTTCTAAGCCCTGCACTGAGGGAATATACTTTTTGGACAAGACTTTACACAACCAGACCTGGAGAGAGCCTGGACTAGAAAAAGTTTCACTGGATAGGAAGAATGGACACAGGAGCTGTGTCTCCAGATCAGGCTTAGATAGGTGGTCTGACAGAGCATATGAGTAACACTAAGCTAATTCTCGCCTCATTCCTTTCAACACATCTACCTTCCCCTGGAATTTTTACAAGGCAACTTTGATGGTAGTAAGTAGATCATTAGAGAAACTATTTACAAGAGCAGAAAAGACTATTTACAAGAGCATGTAGTGAGAGGACAGGGAGGAATGGTGTCAAACTGAAAGAGAGTACGTTTAAGTTAGAAATTGGAAAAAAATTCTCTACTGTGAGGGTGAGGCACTGGAACAGGCTGCCCAGAAAAGTTGTGGATGCCCCATCCTTGGAAGTGTTCAAGGTCAATCTGGATGGAGCTCTGAGCAACCTGGCTTAGTGGAAGGTGTCCCTGTCCATGGCAGGGGAGTTGGAGCCAGATGATCCTTAAGCTCCCTTCGAACCCAAAGCATTCTCCCAATTTTACGATTCTATGATCATTGGGCTACTGATCGGATCTTTGTGGTAGGTTTGCAGTGGGTTAGACCAGGAGATCTGTTTGCCTCATACATGGACCTCTTGTTTTCTTTTACTAGAAAAGAACAACAGGACATTACCTGTGGTCAATGCCGAAAAGAAAAACACAGTATCTGTTCAAAAAATGACCCCTCCCTCTCCTTTGTAGAAAAAGACCAAAGTGTTCTGATTAATCCTGTCAAGGAGACTATGGTAGCGAAGAAGAGCCGAGGAGCAACAGGAGCATGAACTGGAAAAGAACAGGTCATATTTCAGGTACAAATCAGATCAAAACTGCCCAGGGGCTGAAGGTTCTGGAATCTACTGGTACCAAGTGACACATGATTTGAACTGCAGCCGTGGAGCTGCTGCTCAGAGCTTTGATGTCTTAGGAGGATCTCGTGAAACATCTTCACCAAGCAGGACATGGCTTAGGTCAGAGCAAGGGATTAATCAAGGGACAAAGCAGTCAGCCAGCAAGTCTGGTCTTTGGAAGCCTTGAAGTTTACATGGGCTTGAGTAGAGCCCTGCCTTTGTTTAAGCAAGTCCAGGAAGAGGAACATCCTGGAAAGATCAGGCCAGAGGCAGCTGGGTTTAAGAAAAGCAGGTTAGGGGAAACAAAGACAAGAATGAGGTGCTGAAATGGGCTGTGCCCTCCAAAGCATCCTATCTTTAAATAATCTTGGCTGGAACCCAGGATTCCTGGTCATTCCTCTGCTTGTCAGCAAATATCTGGGAAACCCCCGAGAAAAATCTGTTTGATTCTCCTTGGATACAGATCTGCAGCACCATCCCTGCCATACATCACACTAACTCACACCCATGTCATAGTGATTCCATTCACCGCTGGTACAGCTTACTATTTCCACCTCTTACCATTATGCATGGGGAAATTTATACAAAAACACCCCCTCATCGAAAAAGATGGTACTGACTTCTGAAGTGAAGTACTCAGAAGAAAGGAAATTTCCGTGCAGACTACACTCACACCCTTACTCACATGAATGGATTATGATTGGGACTTTAATTGCATTGAAGTCAATGATCTTGGAGGTCTTTTCCAACCTTAATGATTCTATAATTCTTTGGTGTAAACCCCCCATCTTATTCAGGAATTGAAGTTTGCATTTCTGCACAGTGAGGATTTATTTGGGGGTATTTGTTATCTTGTGCAATGAATGAGAGAGGAATCTACTGAGGAAAAAATTCTCCATGGGAGTGCCTCTTGTAAGACAACCTCTTAGTTGATGTATATGTGTGGTGTCTGACAAAGACTGTTCATAGATAATTTTATGTGTTGTATCATGAAGTCTCTTCAGAACAAAGAACATGGACCAGGAAGGCATGTTTTCTGAAACAGTCCATCAGAGACCCCTGATTACACAAAATCCTGTCTTCAGTGGCAAGGGCACCCAAGCTCTGAGCTCCTTCATTAAAAGGGATTGGGAACTCATGTCAAGCAATCCTGTTTCCCATCTTTGTCTTGGTCTCCCAAACATCTTAGGAAATGTGTATATTTTTGTCAGGCATTTTAGCATAGCTGGGAAGTTGTTAATTTTTTTCCCCCATCACTTCTGGATTTTTTTCATGTTATGGAGTGTAAATAGAATGGACACAACACAGCACCTTAGCACATACTTGACTTCAAGCTTCAGTGAAGCTACTCATGTGTTCACAATTAATGATACTTACATTACATGGGTTTGTCCTCCTGACAAAGGAGCCCAATGGAGAAGGGCTGAGAACTCTACTGAAAGCCAGTGGGAGTTGGACATCTGACTCCCCAAACTCTCTCCTAAACTCTTTTAAAAAGCCCTGCAGTTCCGGGTTGAGGCCCAAGAGAGAATTTTCAATTCCATGTCAGTACACTATGATTCAGTGCTCAGATCTGATGTTATTAGGTGAATGAGGCAGCCATGATATTTATTTCCCATGACTTACAAAGAGAGAAGAAAAACTCCCTGTGTGCAAGTGCTTTGAGTATTCATTTGGTTGTAAACAGGCCGTTCATTAACAGTATATCTGTGTTTGCAGGATTGCTCCACTGACACCCATACTGCACATACAGGGTTTTACCACCACTTGTTCTCTTTTCCTTGCATAGCATTGTCTGCACGAGGAATGCATGTCATTTAGAACATGGAGAATACTGCTAATTAAAGAAGAAATGAATAGAAGGAATACCAAGAGAAGACAAACAAAACTAGATTGAGTCACTGGTGTAATGTCTCAGTTTCTCAGTTTGGGAAAAGAGGAGCAATGGTACCAATTGCCTCTGTGTATTTATGAAAAAAACCCAAACAGTATGTCTAGGTTCATATGACAGCTGCTTGTAAGTGGAAATTAACCTTAGGGTACAAATGATTTGGGTAAATCTGAATCTGCTTCCGAAAGGACTTTGGGAGGTACCTGTCTGTTTTACAGACTGTCATCTGCCACATATCAGCCTTTTGTCTGAAAAGATCTGCATTATACCTATTCCAAAGGAATGGCAAGATTTGGGAGAAATGGTGGGAAAAGTGTATTTTTTGTTAAGTTTTGTTTTCGCTTGATTCATGCTCAAACTTTCCTAAAATAGTCACTCTTGGAAAGAGAACAACTCTGGAAAAGGTTCAGCCAAGAAGGCTAAAGTTTATGAAAATAATAAATAACTGAAACTGGGCCTTCAGAATGGAAATGTTTAGATGAACTTAATATTAGTGCTTTTACATATTGGTGCTTCACTGGTTTTTTGAGTCAGAAATACAGGGTGCAGGAAACGAGTGGGAGAAAATCACTGGGTTGGTTTCACTTTTTTTTTTTTTTCCTTCTGGTGTGTTTTTAATGAAAACAGGAAGAAAATAGAATATGACATGTACATTATGTGATACTGATACAGTTCACGTAGACCAATGACACATCCTTCTGCTACCAGTGAATCATTCTTGGTGAGTAAAGTGAATTGCAACTGAAAGTGGAAAAGTTTTGTAAAATTTGTACCAAGTGTTCACATCATGCTTTAGTACGCTAATAGTAAGTCCACAATCAGCTACCTTCTGCTGTCGTGCAACAGAGATGAAAAGAGAGAATTCAATCATGTAAGTATTTTAATTTTCTGAGTTTTGTAGACTGATGCTATTGACAGCATAGGCATCAGTAAAATTTGGAGAGCTGTTGGGCATAATAGATAAAATTAGAGCTCATAAAATTTTTGAGATATCATTTGATATGTTGCAGCTGCATTTTAAAACATGTTTTTGCTTACTTGTGAGAATTACTGCTTGGAAATAGCAGTCTGTAGAGCTTTGATGGTTACTTCATTTTCATGGAAATGCTCAGGCGCTCGGTCAAGCACTTAATTCCGAAAACTAACAAATGCAAAGCTTTCAAAATGGCCTTCCAAAAGCATTTGAAATGTAAATATAACGGCTCAGAAAACTCATGTGAGAATCTTCCTCCTATGAATTTTCTACTGACAAATATGTTTGCAAACATTACTTGGAAAGCAAATAGAAAAGGATTGATATTTATCTTATTTCCCCCAGTTTTACTGATGTGAATGCCTAAGCCTGTTATTTGGAGCCTTTGCCTTCTCTCTGGCAATGCTGTTTGATGTTCCACTGATCAGCATGAATAATCTCCCAACAGGAAAGACTTTAGGGTTAATAATGGGTAAAAATGTCTGAGTTCTGAGTTCCTCCATGTCTCTATTAGTGTCTTGAACTGAATAAAGCATGGTCAAAACCTGAATGATTGAAATTGATTTTTGTTTGCGGCCAGCCTCTCTCCTGCTCCTCGCACCCAGATGGAGGAGAGTAGAAGCCTGCATGATATTCCACACAAGCTCAGGAGCTGCCCAGGCAGAGCAGAATGTAAGATGAAGGCTCGGTCACTGATAAACGCTGCCTGGCCTCCAGAGACACAACAGATGTACAGAATAAACTTATGACAGTCACCAGTCTTTCAGCTCAGGGCACACGGCTACGAATGCAGCTCACATTGCTCTTGGAAACAGTTATCACCCGTCTCTGCACAAACCACGTATTTCTCAAGAGTCACCTCTTTGATTTCCGTAGTGGTAATTTTCACAGAGATTAGCATTTTTTGTGAATCAATCTTGTCACATCGGGCAATGAGTGGAACTCATCGAACTCATCTGGGCATCCCTCAGTGGCCCTCAAGATGGACCCCGATCTCCCTTCTGCTCCTTCAGCATGAACTTCAGCAAAAACCAATCTGACTTGCAAAATGTGAGGCCAAAATCTGCTCTTACCATTAGCTTTGTCAAAGGTATAAACCAAGAATAACCTGCCAGAGGCATCTAAAGGCCTTTGAACCTGGGGCCAAAATGGCACAGTCAGAGGTCTGGCAGAATGCATGCACCGAAGTGCGAGCAGGGGGTGGACTGAAAGCCCTGGCAGCCATCAGGAGAGCTCCTGGACTCCAAGAGCCATAAATGATGGATGAGTTAACTGACATGAAGGTCCAATTAATATGCCCCATTATTGGACAGATTTTTGTAGCTCCACTCTCAGGGCTCTGGATTTTCTGAACAGACTTCTGGCAAGAATTTTCAACATCTAAGATAAATTTCATCTGAAACAGAGATAACTGTTTCTATCAATTCCTAAATTACTCTATCGAAATAACTAAAATTAGTTATTTTTATTATTAAAATAACTAATTTTTATTAGTTACTTAGCTGACACAGTGCAGTTCATAACTTCAGATGAATGTATGAAGCAAAGCATTCAGGTCACTATTCCTTCCTCAATAAGAAGGAGATGGAATCAAAGAAGGCAAGTGTTACAGCATGGAAAGTAGCATGTTAGTGGGAAGAGAATAAACCCCCAAGAAAACATAAGGAAAAGAAAAAGAACTAAGAGAAATCAGAAAGTACAATTAGAAAATTTCAATCTAGTAAACTAAGTTAGTGAGGCCAGGAGAGGGGAAAATTTGAATCCAGGTCCAGTACTGGCATACGTTCATCTAATGCTTCTGCTGCAGAACATCGCATAAGAAAACTGTGATTTTTTTAAGGCTTCTTAAGTGATGTGTGTGCACATTCTTGTGACTTTTATTTGGAGTTGAATGTTTGAATTTCCCCCAATGGAACTGAAAATCCTGCTCAAAGGACTCTGCTATCCAGACAGGCCAAGGAGCTCATGTGGTAACGTAATGCTACATAGATACGGCTGGTAAGAAGGAGGAGTAGCAGAAACACTAATTTCGGGTGGAGGGAGGGAGTGTCCTTCTGAATTTTGTAGAAATACCTCTTTCACCTCAAGTACTACACTGGATACTCCAAACTTAGTAGAGGTTTAGGCCATCAGAAGTTAAATGTTGACATATATATATATATATGTATACATAGACACAGAACTAGCATGTATTTTCTTCCCATTTACCGTTTCTTTCGTATTGGGTAGACAAAGATGTCAATGAACACACCACTTCTAATCTAATTTTAAAGTACGTCAAGCTCCTGGAAAGAGAAAAAATACAAGATATTTCTCTGACGAAAGTTTTGGAAAGTCACGTTGCAAGCTTTCTCCGCATAGTCACACATTGTGCAGGGCGCAGAAAGTTCTGTCACAAAGTTTCATTCCTGTTGTGCTGATAAGACTTGAACATATCACCTGGTGATTCCACCTTTTGTCCAGATGAATAGCATGTCTGTGAAAGTCCTTTGCTTTTGTACTATGCATGTAGTACATAGGTTGAAAATCACTGAATTTACATCATGTATGTGCCTGAACTGACCATTTGTGGTTGCGCACGCCCTGCCCAGGAGAAGGAAGTAGCTACCAACCCTTACAAATGAAGAGCAATATGCTCTTTTCCCTACCGCCTTTGAGATCTTTCTTCCAAGAGATATAGCTCAGCAGGGACTGATTGCTTTCCCCTTCGCTTTTCTACATTTACAAAACATAAATTAATACAGACCACATTAATGCACAGTTCTACTAGATCCATAACAAAGCCTGGAATTCCCTCCAAGACAAGCACCAATGCTTTATTTCAGATTATTGTAGATCATGACTGGCCTATTTTGACTAATGAGATGTGGTACTGGATATGACCTTTGACTGGACAGAGTCAGATGTTCAGATGTTTAGATTGACTTCTGCTGCAGTTGGCTCTGTTTGCAGCAAGAACCAACACTGCTGCCAGCTTCTGTGGAAAATGCTTTCCTCTTTTGTGCTTCCGTGGTCCTCAAAAGCTGCTGTTCCCGCTGCCAAAAGGTGAGACCATGCGAAAGAGTATGATCCAAATGATGAAGTGCAATAAGTTGCTTTTAGAAAAGTGGCAATAAAACTGATAAACAAGACTCAACCCAACAACGCAAACATTTGGTTTTCAACTCTGTCTGATTTCCAGCTTCCAGAAGTCCCACACATTCTACCAACATTGCTTAGTGCTCAGGATCTCTGGAAATAACTACAGAATTTCAGTTTTCTTCTCTAGGGACATAATTTGTTTGCTATAGTATAGTTTACTATATATATTTAGTTTGCTATAATATGCTTGCAAGTCCAAAATAACTTCCTAAAACCACAGAGTCTGTAGTTAGAGGCAGAGGTCTTAGCTAATCCTTAGAGTCCAAGAAGTACTGTAAGACTGAGTAGACAAGTCTTCACGTTCACTGTGTGATAAGGCCTCTAAGGACTGCTCTATATTCGTGAATGTCACAAGCAGAGACAGCACGGAGAAGAGACTGAGTGTGTATGAACTCTGAACTCTAATATGGATTGTGATAATGATAAGTATATAGGAGGCCTTTTTACTAATGCAGGGATTAAACAGGATGAGTGCTTGTGAGTGTAAGGTCCATGTTTACCCCAAAAGAGTGACTCATCACAGCTACACCGAGTGGAACACTGAACTTGTTCTGGTTTTAGGGGTTTGTTGGGGTTTTTTTGGTTGTTGTTGTTTGTTTGTTTTGGTTTGTTTTGGTTTGTTTTTATTTTAATTTGTCTAATCATAACCTAATTAAATCAGTTTCAGAAAGCTACTTACAGTTTGTCTAACAAGCTCTCAGGCTCTGGAGACTGTGTTTCATAATGAGTGAGCTTCAAGGTATTTAATATAGTACATCAAATAAGCAAGGGCTTTTTGAATCTGACAACTAACTATTTGGGCATTTCAAGCCATCTCTGAGATTGCGTCCTGGGGTTGCAGAGACCTGGCTCAAGGCTTTTCTGAAACTAAGCAAAATTCAGCTGTTCAAGACCTCAGGACTCACGTGGGACCAGGCTGCTCCTTCTGCTGGAAAATGAGAAAAGTAGGGCTGAGAAGTGGAGTCCTGGGAGACAGTTGGGTGGGAATGGGCTTGTCTTTATTCCTGCCACCAGGGAGGCGATTGGAGTTACCCAGCACCACACAAACCCAGCCTGTCCCACATATATAACCTCATTCTCCAAAGCCCAGGCATGAACAAACCACTGGAAACAGATGTTTTACTGCCTCGGCAGGGTACTGTGCTAGACAGCGGCTGCCTTTGCCAGTTCCTGAGGCTGGTATTGGGAATGTTACATTTTTCGTGAAAGTTACTTCCCAGTACTTCATTTTCACATAAAGACACAAGATATCCAGTATCTCAGAAGGTAAGTCTCTTTCTGTTTCTTTTTCAGTGCTTTTGAAGGGACAATGTGCAAACAAGGCACCCAGCTGCAGACCATCACCTACCAAGAGTCCATTGCACTGGAACCAAGTGTAAAAAATGGATCTAAAGTGAAAGCTCACAGTTGAAAAATTTGGGGTTCTGTGCAAAAAACCAATGTACAATTTTCAACATAGCAAATAGTTTCCACTTGTTCAGTCTCTGCTCTACTTATGGCCATTTGGGACCTGGTATCATTTCTCAGACGTGTATGAGTGGATAGACCCAGTGCCCTAAAGGAATTCCAGTTAACGACTCCAAGGTCATTACTTTGTGTTCTTCCTATGTAAGCTCTCAAGCGATTTTAGTTGGCTATATTACTCTTTGCTTCCCCTGCTGAAAACAATCTTGCTGGCAGTGCTGCTTTTCCTCAGTAGAAGTAGCCACATTTCAATGACGGGTGACGTGAGCTCTGCAAATACAGAGTCAAATTCCACGGTAACGCAAGAGCATGTATTTATGACAGAAATGGATTTGTGCCTGGTTGCGCTGTGGCTGTAGGAGGCTGACAGATGATAAAATTGTCTGGGGTGCAGACATTATGAAGTTTTGCTGATGTAGCTATGGTAGGCAAGTTTTATCACAAATCTGTTTAAGGGTCTCGTGCTAAGTCTTTCAAAATACCAGGTATTTACACAAATGTATTTCAGAATTCATCCATAAGTTATTTGCCTTTCATCCCTCATTCAGTACATTCTTCCCTCCAAAAACCTGATAGTTCATTATTCTTAAAGCACTACTGGCTTTATTAAAAGCTATGGAAAACTGATCATCAATGGTATACTACAAAAACTAGCATTTGATTTGGAGATGAAAGGGCCATACCTGTAGCATTATCAGTTCTGGCTTGGAGCTAGACTGCTATAAAATGGGTCCTCATAAGTACATCTGTGTGTGTGTGTGTGTGTGTGTGTGTGTGTGTGTGCATGTGTAATTACCCAAGTGGAAAAGGAATTTTTGACATGTAAACAACTATTTGTCTCCTGCAGTCTTGAGCACAGACCCATTATCTTATCGTTCATTAGCAGCCTATTGAATTCACATAATCAGTAATAGTTTCTGGAAGCTGTTTGGCAAGCAGAGATGGAAATTACTAACTCACAGCTGAGTAAGAGAAAATGGCAAATACACACGTTGTGCTTGCTCTCTTCCCCCCCTCTTCCTTGGACACTGTAGATTTATTGCCTCACGGTATTCACAGATGATGTTTTCATAGTCACTAATGAGGTCCCAGCAGTTTTTTAACAATAACAGGACATTACTACTCCTAAGATATATTATGTGTTTTCCCCATTTTTCTCCATTTTAGTTGAATACTCAGAAGTGTGCTAGATGAAAAATCTCCTGGTTTATTATTATTATGATTGATAGTCCAGTCATGTGACATAAACGACTGCTGAGGTGTAACTTTTCAATTGCTAACTTGTATAAAATGTAAAATACAATATTTTAACATGCTGTTCATCGTTTTGTACATAAAAATGACAAAATACTTGTTTGGTTGTTTTTGTTTCTACTAGTGGAAAGGCAACACAGCAAAGATCAATTTCCAATAATGTTGTGCATTCATTTTTCCTGCCTGCAAGAATCTGGCTGCAGCCAGATACACAGAGATACACAAGATATACAGATATACAGAGATACACAAGGTAAGATGAAAATATTTACTGGAAATAGTTACAAATAATTTGCTTGGAGACCTGTGGTCCTTCTATGCTTATTCAACAAAACTGATTCATTCAGATACTGATTCAGGAAATCACATAAATATTTGCTTTATTTTATGCTCGTGTTTTAGTTATACTAACCTTCAGGTAAGCCTGAGGGTTTTCATTTTCATGAATTTGAGCTTTAATGCATAACTCTTCTACAATAATAACTAGGTTTCATTTAAAATAGCTGGTAGCATGCTGCTTTCTGATGTTAGATACAGAAGATTCTGTCATTTAAGATCGTAATACTTAGAGGCTGTTCAAGACGAAGTCACGTTTAATGTGTGAGTATTTAATAAGCCATAATATGTAAACCTAAGCAAAGCTGAGTTTAGGAGATCAGCCTCTCATCCACGTAGCTCTCTGCAGTATGAATTTTGCTATCTTCTTTGCTTGTGATTTGAAATCTTGGCTCTAAAATGTGAACCTAAAGAGTTTTCTGTTAGATGGACACTCGCAGCAAGCACCACTCGTAATACCGAAACTGTCCAGTGTCCCAACTACACCAATATCTACATGCCTAGTGACTTCATGGATACGGCACCATGCACACACCTAAAGTCAACCTTGGGTGTAGCCTTTCACAGGTTTGGGACCAAAGAAGCTGCTTGGTGCAGATGAGTAAAGCCGTGGTCCTGTAGCTGCTATTTTCACAATTAGGTCGTGTACCCTTCAAAACACCTCCCAAGCCTCTTAGGTCTGCACACAGACCTCCTGTGCTCTTCAGAGAGTACCTGAAACAGAGGACAAAGTCCACACCCACTGAAATCAACAGGAGCTTTGCCAATTCTTTTTTCTGTTTTTTTTTCCTTTTTATTTTAGTAATTCTCCTTAGTCTAATTTCCTCTCGCCTTCTCTCTTCCCTTTGCAGACGATTTGGAAGGCAAGGCAGTAGGCCAATGGATGAAAGAGGTTGTGGGATAGAGGGCAAAGTTCCATAACCTGGAAAGCAGAGCAAAGATTTTCTTGGTCTAATTTCTGTCCCTTTTGGTGTAAACTAGATTTTGCCAGGAATTTTAGTTATTTCAAAATACTCTGTTCTATAATTTTGTTCCTGAGAGATACACGGATGAGGGGCTGCAGCTCTCATTTTGCAAACTTCGATCCTGAGTCTGTAGAGAGATCGTCATGGCTAGGCATTTTGTTCTGTTGAAGCTGGATTAGAGGACAGTTAGTTGGATTTTTTGTAAGCATGGACTCTTCAGTCCCATGCTCGTTTTCAGCCAGTTGCCAAGTTCAGTCAACAAATGGTTCCAATTTTGCCCCACCTCAAATTCTTCTGACACAAATTTTAATGGAAAACTGTTACTTTGAAAACCCAAAAACTCTGTCAAGGAGCTTAACATTTCATTAACAGATATATTTGCAGCCATTATCAGCAACTTGCTCCTGGCAACACCCCAGGGCGCTCTCCTAGATACAGTGGAAGCCTGCCCTTTGTAGCTGTTAAAGCTGTAATATTTTCCTTGAAAGTTACTTGTAAGAGTCTTATCCCCAAGCCCCTAGTATCTCCCCCTCTCTTTGAACTACTTAGACCATTTCTAGTGACTGAAAAAGAGCCAGTCTTTTAGAGCAAATAACTGAAAAGAGCAGAAATGGGGGAAGAAAATCACAGAAACCTAAGGGAAAATAATTTTCTTTTTATTTGGAATCATAATGTCTCTATCAAAGTTTTTCTGTTTCCCCTAGGCATTACATTCTCACAGCTCTTGATTATCTCACCTGCCTGACAGTGTTCAAACACAAAACAGGTTTCCATTCCCATTTTGGAATCATTTTTCTTTTCCATGAGGCTCAGCTACAAAGGGGAAGAGAAGCATTTTGAGCATTTGATGATGCTCAAAATTAGGAAAATACCAAGTTGTTTCATGAGTGGCAGAACTAGTGAAGCCTTGTCTTGTACAGAATTGTCTTTGTTCTTCTGCCTATCACCCCAAAAATGTGCTCAAGTTACTATGACAGCCCTATCCGATTTACTGTGGCTAGTTCATGTTAATGCGTGGGCTGACTGAGCAGCTCTCTGCAACCAAAGAAAATGCACAAAAGGTGAATAGAAAATGTTTTCCCCGCTGTGTGGTGAAGGGTGGGAGCAGACAGAGAATTCTTCTCCATCCAGCTGCCAGTTTTCTTGAGGTTTGTATGCTTCCTACCCCTCTTCTACACAGTCTAGGAAATACGCAGTGGATTCAAAACCTGCTTGATAATTGGTAAAAACTGGCAAATACTATGATTAAAAAATCTTCATGTTTGTACACATCAATAAAAAAATAGGGATGCAGTTCCAAGCGCCTCAGGTGGCTCTGTCCTTCGCAGACAGTTAAAGTTATCTTGCCCCCAGCAGAGGCAGAGACTTCTGGTTCCTGCTGAAGTCTCGGCTCTGAGGTGAGAGCAGATGCTGCTGCTGACTCCTTCCAAAACTGCTTGTCCCACAGAGGCCAGGGCTTCCTCTGGTTATGAGCTTGTTAGAGGGAAGTGGTGACATGCTGAAGCTTCAAGCACAAAGTGGTAGTGTGGAATCACCCCACAAAGCATCTGACTTGGAGTGCGGAACAAAGCACCCGGAAAAGCAATGCAATGCAAAAATGTGGATCCATTTCCCTGCCCCTTTTTCGTATGTTCTATAAAAGAAAAATGTTTTTTCTCATAAAGAAAGCTCCAAATCTCTTCTCTCAGGCAAGTGTTTTGAGGGGATACTTTGGGAGGCAGGTTAAATCATGGCAGGCTGGTCATTTGCAGAACTCTTGTAAGGGAAGAGTAAGGGCCTGATGTAAATGTTTTGTTGGAAACAAATCCCTCTAGACCAAGGTGTCTGGGAAGTGTTTGCCACAGGAGGACATTGTGATGGGCAGAACCTGCCCAGACTGGACCTGGAGGAAAGATGCTTGCATCACTATTTGCATTTTAAATATGAAGGGTATTTGGAGGTGTATGTCTTCCCCCACACGCTATGGGGAAGCTGTTCCAGCGAGAAGCTGTTACTGGCAAGGATGTCTCTGTTTCTGGGTGCTGCCTCCCCTTGCTCGTGCTTTGTGAATTACAGGAGCGGAGACAACACAGTTCATGAGGGACACAGTCCTTCCTTGAAAAGCCCTGCTCCCGCACAGCTTGGTCCATTGGCTGCATTCTGTGTCTCCCCGGTCTCGTTTCCACTGTGCACAGGCAGAGGTTGCCATCCCATTTTAATGAGAATGGTTTGTTTCCCTTCATGGCATTCCCAGGAACAGCTGCCACAGCATGATAGTGGGTAGCATCCCTGGTGGGACAGCTGTGGACGTGGCGATTCATCCTGTCCCCATGTTTTCCTCCATTCTGTTTGATCTCCAGTGCTTATCAGCCTTGGCCAGAGGCAGGGAGATGATAACATCCCCAGGTTTGCTGCAGTACCTGCATGCCTTTACCTGTACCCCACGTGCAGCTGCTTTTATTGGTTTCTCGAGGCAGCCACAAATGCTGCCTGCTCCAAAATCCTGCTACAAAGCCTGTCACCGACTTCTGAGGAAATTCTTCTTGCCTGGAGATGTGTCAGCCAGGAAAGTGGCGTGTTGCTAGACAGAATTAATATTTCAGCTGAAGTCAATCAGGCTTTTCCCTAAGAGCAAAGCAATCACAGTTTTCATGTAAGTGCCTAAAAATGTGTTTCTCTGGGGTAGATGTCCATGCCTGTTTCTGGCAGAGGACTCAGCCAGTCCTCATGGATGCCTGTCATTCCTGGCAGAAGCATGGGGACCCGCAATGAGAAGGACTCAGTGAAGGACTGGGACACAGATTTGATGGAGAGAGCTCACTCCTTGAGGGACCCTGTGCAAGCAAGTGTCCCCCATCAGCCCCACTTCCCCTGTGGGGAAACTGAAGACAGGAAGTAAAGGCTGGATGTTCACAGTGCATTTAAACTTGTATGTCCTGATTTGGAAAGACATGAGGCACCAGCACATCCCATTGACTGTGGCTGGTAGTATAAGGCACCTCACGTGTCAGATCCCTTATTTTGGGCCCTAAATTTAGAACCTGAACTCCCAGCAAGGTGAGAAATACTAGCCATTTTTATTGCTATGTGCACAGTAAAAGTGTGCAGCCATGTTGCTGCTTGCCTTTCAGGCTATTTGTCCTTTTTTGTCCTTTCAGGCAAACTTAATCCTGTCAGAATATTTGTTGTCCTGAATTAGTAACATCAGATGACTGTAATACAGTTCCTAATGTTAGCTACCATCTCTGCTGTCAGACAACACGGTGTTATAAAAAGCGTCTTAAACGGAACTTCATTTTTCATTTCAGAAGCACATTTTCATCTTCAGAGTGCAACATCATTCTGCTGAAAGCTAGGAAACCTGCTTTGACTTTCGAGCTGCAGGACAGGCAAAGCATAGTCTTAGACTGAAAGTTTCTCCAAACTATGCTTTTTCTGTTACAGAGTCAATCTCTCTCCAAAGCTCTTTCTTTTGTTTTAATTGGAACAGAGGAGAAAAGATTAATAAGATTAAAATAGAAGAATAATTTTCTCAGGTCATTTACTTCCTCTCTTTAGTTTTCTGTAATGATGGAGAACAAGGCAGTTAACTTGTTCTTACTATGAGTACTCAGTACAACGTAGTATTACCTAAGGAAAAATCTTTCATTTCAACTACTCAATTATTTTCTAGTTATGTCCGGTTTAAAAGAAAAGGTGAGGCTGACTTAGCTGAGTTTGAAGAATTGAATGTGAATTGACAATTTGCAGATTTGGACACCCCCGGCCTCCCACACACAAATTCATAAATACAGGGATAATATGATAAATATATCCGCTGATCATTTGAAATGCCAGATAATTTAAAGCTGGTAGAGCTCTGCTTGGAGAATTTCTTTCCCTGGCTGATTCAATATGTGCTATTACCTAAAGTCCAAACCAGCCTCACACAAAGTCGCTGAAAGCTTTATGTGCTCTGAGAGCACACCACACCTAATTGCAGTAGGACATGGTTTCCTCACCCTAAAGAGAGGTTGCGGAGAGTTACAAATACTAGTTCAATTGCCCAATGTATTTTTAATGGATTAAGATTAACAAATGATATCTTATTTCTGGCCCCTTCTGGTGTAATGTAATTCTTCCAAAAGCATACTAGATGTTCCAGTTTAGTGAGCCTTCCTCTTCTCAGTGGACAAATATACATGTTTTTGTTGCTCAAGTCCTTCACATTAACCTTCCAAAAAATAGTTGGAGACGGGACAGCTTTTGTCTTGACTGTATAACCTTTGTCCTAACTGAAATACTCAGTTCTAGATTTACTTTCTGATGAGAGGAGTTTTTACAGCCGGGGGGATGGTTTTAAGCAAACTGAATTAAGCAGGGAAGATGTCAGACCGCCTTCTCAGAACAAGACTGGAGTCTGTCGGGGACTACAGCTTCCTCACAGTGATATCAGCTTTTCATTGCTGTCATCCGTGTTTCTGGCCAGGGTCACTGGTGTCTCTGTGTGGTTACACCCGGCCTCAACGATCCCAACAGTGGGAGGGAACACCTTTTGTCTTCTTTCTTTTTTTTTCTCCCCTTCTTTTAAACCTGGCCTTCTTCCACTGGAGTGACCGCTTCAGGCTCCTGCTTCTCGTTGGAAGGGTGGGGTGAATGGCTTCCTCTTCCTCCTCCCTTCCCGTTCCTTCCCATCCCGTCCCATCCCGTCCCGTCCCGTCCCTTCCCTGCTCCCAGCTCTGCTGCACAGATCACTTGGCTGGGAGAGGCAGAGGGGAAGGGTGTTTCTAATGCCAAGTTCTTGGAAAGGACTGTGACATGAGTTTGCATGATTCCTGGCTCAGGCAGAAGCAAAGCTCAAGGCAGGGAAGAACAAAAGGAATAATCCCCAATCTCTAGCGAGATGCTGACGCCACAAACAAGTCCGGTGAATGGCAAAGACACCTATGTATCCTGAAAAATCTAAGAAGCAGAGGGGCTCCCACCAGCTGCCCTGAGGTGAAACCAGAGCCCATTTCCCAGTTAGAGGGCTGCCAAATCCATTCCAGACTCACTGCTACACTGTTCTCACCACGTTTCAGAATAGTCAGAACCATTTCCCTCAGAACCCACAGTCAAAAAGGAACCAGAGCTGAGATGCAAGCACTGGGGTCTACACTGTGTAGTGTGAAATCTTTTGAGGGCAAAGGGTGGGAAAAGAGCACCCTCATTAGAAGACAGAATAGAACCCTCCTTTTTTCATCAAATGTCAATGAAGATGAGGGGACTCAGCTGACCACTTTTGCCGGTGCGTTGAATCTCACTCTCACCATTCTTGGGTAGCTGAGGTAGTGACTTCCTTACATAGTCAAATAAAAACAGTTTTGTCTTAGACCTAAATCATAGTTCTCCACTCATTTTCAGGTCAGCCTTCGCAGTCTGATGCAATCGTGGCAAAACTTACTGGCTGCTTCAGTCAAAAGTAGGCTGTTTTGAATCTCCTGGATCAAAAATACAATGTTTTTGAACAAGTACTACCTGTTCACTTCCAAGAACACCACCAAATCCTATGCACCATGAAGGATGATGTGATCACCTCTGACACAAGAAATGGGGAGTGGTTACCAGAGGCTACTCTGATAATTCTAAAGTGCCCACATGGCACGATTCTCTCTTCGGGTGCCTTCCAGGAATGCTGCCATGCATCAAAAACATGGTCCTTGTCTCTGTCCTGCTGCTGGATGCTGGCAGAGGATTGTGCCAAGGAGAAATCTGCTCTTACAGTGAAGCCAGCACAGCCTGCTCTCTTTCAGAACATGATGGAAAATGTACTTCTTTGTTCAACATTTTTACTGAGTGTAAAAGTGTAAAACCCTTGATGGCTTGCCATCTGGATGGAAACTGCTCCCCATTCAGGAGAAGACAGGTAAAAACGCAGAGCATGTGTGTTCTGAGTTTTGATGTGGAAAATATTCAGTCTCACAGGTGATTACTGCCATATTTATGTGCAATAACAGTAAATAATATCAAAAGAACAATAATAACCTGACAAGCATCACCACTGATATTTTGAAACCAAAGTGAGTCAACAGGTCTCTGAAAGAGGAGGTTGAAAACACACCACATGTTAGGAGCAAAGCAAATTTGGAAATGCGTGTCTCCAGTAGGGAAAAAAAAAGGAAAAAAGAGGGCAGAAAAAGAGGGTATGTGTTTGTAGGGAGCAGAACAGCAAGGTGGTGTGGGAGACCTTGTGGGAAGCACGGCAAGGAAAATGAGAGGATGTAGAAAAGAGCAAAGGACTTTTGTGAGCTTTCTGGCAGATTTTGGAGCAGGTGGAATGCAGAGTGTTTACACAGTTCATATTTCAATATACTAAGAAAACATAGGGAGTCAGGCTCTAAGCTGCTATTAAGCTCCCCTCCCCTCCTGCCCCAAACACTTCTTTAAAATCTGCCTTCAGATCTCAAATGAAACTGCTCTCTGCTGGACTGGTGGCGCTGGGGCAGCGGCTGTGCCACCAGCTGAGAAAACAAATTTGAGAAAGAGAGTGTGCACTCAGGTTAACAAGCCTTGGGTGAGCGAGGTGTCCCCCCCCGCCCCGCTTTCCCTGTTCTCACCTCCGATTCCCCAAAGCCCCTGGAAGCAGCACACTTTGGTCGGAGGAGCTGTTAGGCATCGAATGGCAGACAGGCTCCAGAGCAGCAAGTGGGGATGAGAGGGGAGATTTACAATGTTCCAGTTTTGACTTTTTGCATAATGAAAACCAGAGGTCTAATAAAATACAGCAGCAGTGGCACTGCAATGGGAGGCGAAAAAAGGAAAACAAATTTTTGGGATAAAATAAACATCGTGTACTCAAGTAAGGGGTCTATCTCTATTTCCATCTATTGATACAGGCAGAAACATATTCTCCTTTACTAATTCAAACTACGAAGATTGAAACCAGGTAAACAGAACACAAGATAGGTAGAAACATTTCCTGTTAGCAAATCAGTCCTCAGCAAACTAGCCAGAAAAGAACATGGCCACAGGACTATGTGAGTGGCACAAAGTAGTTTTGTCATACTTTATTTGCACTCAACCGTGTTCTGATCTTGATTGTCCAGAAAGGGGCCAGTTTCTGGAAAAGTTCTTGATTCACACAGAATTATGTTGGCTGGGGGGTTATTGCAGTTACCCTTTTACTAGTTTTTAGGGAGAAATTTCTTCTCAGGGCTGGAGCAGAAGAAATTATAGAGCACATGTGACTTCCTCAGTGAGCTGGTTTACATCCTGTGGGATAAAAATAGCGTTGTACAATACTTTCTATCATCGACATACATACTGCTTTTCATCTTAAAGCAATGTGGAGACATTATGATCAGGGTCATTGGCCAGTTAGAGGAGCTGGAAGACCTGTGCAGCACGCAGAGCAGCTTGCACCCTTCAGAGCTCCTGCATAGTGCGTTCACTTTAGGACGCAAAACTAAAATTTCTCCATGGTCCTGACTGTGGGGAAAAGCTGAGGGTGGAAAGAAAGGGGTCATGGGCTGCAGCCTCTGCCCCTTTCAGCTGATACTGAAGTTTAGTTTCTGAATTTGATTCTCAGGTTTTTTTCCTTCTCAATTCTGTGATTCTGGGAAAATCATTTAACTTCTTTAACTTCTCCAGTTACTCGTCCATAAACCAGATAGTTTTATTTGAGCTGAGAAGCTCAAGTAAAATTTCTACTTGAAATTTTTACAGGAAAAGTAATACAAAGAGAAAACAATTGCCAGAACAGCAGTAGCATCAAGCCATACTTGCAAATCACAGAGGGCTACTTTGATGTGTGTTTGGTAATTCTATGCTATTTACTTGGATTTTGAGATGACACATTCTTTGACCACAAATAATAATTCATGATATATTCACTAATAAAGTCACAGTGTCCTGAAGACAGTGAAATACAGCATTGGAAATTCAATAGCTGTATCCTGCATCCTGTTCAAAGACTGTGAGCAGGCAGGCTGGCTGACTTGCTGCGCTCCTGCTCTTAGATCATGTTTGGCTAACGCAAACTCAGCTGAAGAGTGCTAGTGCTGACTTTGGGTGTCCTAATATAATCTCTCAAAGTTGACAGCAAGGCTTGCCATCCATGGATTTATCATGGCTTCATGACTTCTGGCCAGTACATTGAAGACACACTGTGCTCTGCCTCATTCAGAACATACTCTGGAAAAGAAACAAGTGCTTAATGGGCAGAGTCTGAACTCCTCTGGCCCAAAAAACTGATTTCCCTGTTTTTTTCTCTCTCCTCCCCCTTCTCTCCTCGAGGAATTCAGTAGAAGATATCATCTGTGGACAAGAGGCAGTAAAGCTCTTAGGGAACACACAGCCGTGGAGTCAAAATCCAAACCCGTGTTGTTACACATCGCTCTTTGTTCAGTGCCCAAATAAAAACTGAGCCGACGTCTCCTTGTCTGTGTGTGGGTCCTGCTCCTTCGCTGAGACGCCCTGTCCCAGGAAAGACACAACTTGGAGTCTGCAAGTGCGAGCTCTGTTAAAGAACTGTGAAAGCGGCAAAGTGAGCGGGTCCCGTCCTGTGAGCACCTCCGATCCAACAGCACCCTCCACTGCCTGCTCGGGGTAGAGAGAAGCCTGCCCGGCTAATTCCCTCTGACAAGATGATAAAACCCAGCCAGCGGAGATCATTCTAATTACCACAGATTATCCAGCTGTTTGAAGAACACAAATTAATACAGATGATGTTAAGTAAGCGACTGGAAAGCCGCCATTCCTTTGGGAAAAAAAAGAAAAATATAAAAGGGAATGACATTTCAAAAAATGCAACCCACTTTGGAGTAAAATTAAAGATGAAGCTGTAATTAGTCTACTGTGTATATTCTACTATGATATCATTCCAAAGAATGTAAAATTCTTTATGGTCAGGATTTTTCTCTTATACTGTTATTTGACGATACTTTTTCAGTCTTAAGAAAATACAAGTCAGATGTGCTTTCTCACAGTAAACCTCAGCCATTTTAAGTTAGAGTGGCTTATAGCCAGGGAGCTACACACATTTATGAGTCACAGCTCCTTTCAGTCACAAATGCGGGACACTAAACATGACCAACAACTACTATTTCTAGGATGGGAGGCCTTTCTGGAACAACAGTGGCAGGAATATTTGATGAAAAAATACTGTAAAAATAGACTAGTTTTGGGGTTTGTTTTTTTTTCTTTCCCTCACATACTTTTTCCCCCTTATTTCTTTCTGTTTCTCATGTGTTTCTTCTCCTTAAAGCACTCACGACTGAGTTAAGCTTCCCATTAGCATTTCCTGGTGTAACAAGTGGAACAGAATTGTCACTGGGAGAGAGTCACCCCATAGGGAGGGAATGAGGTGCATGTACCAAAAAATGTTTGTAAATGGGAGGAGAGGGCAAGAGCGTGGCAGACAACCATCTTATCTAGAAGAAGAGGGAAATGGTGGAGATGATTTATATAGTGAGGAAAAAGCAGGTTCCTCCTCCAGCTCTTCATCTCTTATCCCCTCCTGTCAGACCTGGAAGATCTCCTTTTGGTTGTGGTTTCTGCTGCGCTGCAGCCATACACTCCAATTCTTGTGCTGTGCATGCTGCAAACCCATGAGTACCTCAGCAGCTTCTCAGTTCCCACGGCCAAGGAGTGGGAGCATAAGACAGATATTACAGACAGGCCTCAACGTCCTCAGAAGTTTCCTGACTTCCAGCAGAGAGCATCAGTTCCCAGCAAGGCAGACACATCTCGCTGGGGAGGCTTCCCAGTACCAACAGCAGGGAAATACAGGCAAAAGCCTCTGTACTGCCCCATCTGGACAGCTCATGCAGAACCTAAAGTAAAGAAAGTCTTCCTGACTTGCTAGTTTGTTGCTTGTTCTTTTTTTTTTTTTTTCATATTAGCTGGAGCTGGCGACAAGAGCATGAAGAGGTAAAAGCAGGGATTTAAGTGGCAGTCGAGGCAAAAGGAGGCACCTAGGCGACACAAAGAAAAGGAGGAGGAAGATGAAGTAGCATTAGTAAGGCTTATTCCAAGAGTTTTGGGGCATCTGGACTAACCCTTCCCAGAAGCAGAAGGCAGTGAGCCTCTTTGGCGTGTGGATGCTTTGCTTGGGGGCTCTTGTCTCCAGATGGGTCATACCAGCAGCTCCTTACAGATGAGTCATTTTTTTGCTTGCAGACCTTGGGAACAGCTCTGGAAACAATTTCATCTCTGCAAAGCAGGGTAAGAGGCAAGATGTGTGGCAGCTCAGGTGTGTGGCAGGGTAGCAGCTCTGTGACAGCCTTCCAGGAAAAGACCTGCTGCAGGTGCAGCAAATGCCTGAAGGAAAGTCTGCTCCCACAGCCGGCGGTCACACAGTCCTCAGGGACAGTGAGTGAGGCCTGGGTCCATGACAGGAGCAGGATAACTGCTCTCTGAGGATGCAGAAGGACACCTGATGGCAGGGGCGTGCAGCTGTGGTGGGAGAGCCAAGAACCACTGTGCCACCCCCACTTTCTTTCATGAGGCCATGCTTGACCTGCACGACAGCCAGTGGTGAACTGGGGAGTGCTGCAGAGGCACTGGGGCTGCTTTAGGTGGCTCTTCAGAAGCTGCAGTGCATAGCTTGGTGTGGTTGCTTGGTACCAGTGTTGTCTGAAGAGAAGGAGACTCTTGGTTCATGCCTCCAGGGAGAGAGTCAGGTTACTACTGGTACCAAACAGAAATAGGACATCTCTGCACCAAAACACACTATTTGCTCTTTATTTAGATTTCAGGACTGCTGCCTAAATATGCCCTATTTGTAATTAACACTGGAATTATCAAAGGGAGTCAAACTCCCATGGAAAGCAGAAGAGAACCGGAAATACAGCTACCCACAGCTTCTTTCAAAAATGTCAGAAAAAAAAAAAAAGTGTCTGATTTAGTATTCCAGAAGCTTTTCACATAAACATAGGTTGTGCATCCAAAACTTACTTCCTGCTGCACAGAAAGCAAAATACATAACTGAGAAAACCCCATGCTCAGCCTGAATTTTCAAAATACCATTGTGCAAGATTTTTGGCAAGACTTTATCCAGCTCAGATTGCCCACATTTAAGAATGAATTTATTCAGACTGGGACAGCTGTGGAAGACTTTAGGCTCAGGGTAAGGAAAACATATCTTTCTGGAAGATATCAAAAGAGCCTGTCTTGTTTAGTTTGGAAAAAAAGAAGGTTGAAATGTGTTCAGTTTTCATAAATTCATCAAGGCAATAGACACCAGGACAGCCAACAAGCTCTTCAAGCTAAAGATGTTGTCAGAAGAACAAATAGGAAGAGCTTGCCCCTGAATGCATTCCCACTGGAAATTATGACATATTTTCTAGCAGAAAGGGCAAAAATATTCTGGTAAATCAGTAGTAGCAGTTGAAATACGAAGCATAATCAGCTTACAGGAAGGATTTCATGACAAAATTGCCTGCATTGACTACATCAAAGATGACTCCTCAGAAGGCCTAACCCAGGCTTCTCAGCTGTGCTGGTGGTTTGGACACCTTCCTTACTGAGTTCTCACACTCAGACCTGCTGGAAGGACAGTTTCCAGAAAGTGTGGAGCATTTCTGAATGTTTTGCCTGGGGCAACCTTAAAGAGACACCCAAAAAAGTCAACACCATGACTTGAAAATACCTGGGTTTTTTTCTTCTTTTCCAGAGAGCTCTTCTTCTGATCACACACTCAGGACCAACATTCTTAGACAGACATTGGCTTCAAAGGGTAGTATCTGACACACTGGTGGGTAAATGTTGACTTGTTACCAGCAACGAGTTCTGGTGCTCCTGCCCTGAGGCTAATTGAAATGGAATAATGAAGCATTCCATTGCCTTGAGGAATCTGAGAGAAGTAATTTAACTAGAGGAGGCAAGAGGAGATATTCCAGAACTATATAGGTAGGTCACAGCAGCCTATGTTAAATCCATGTTTCCTCTGGTCAGCAATGCCCAAAACCTATGAGAAGACAACAAGTTACCTACATATTTACAGTCACTTGAGTGTATGCACACAACATTCATGGTAATTACTACACAGGTTATTGCAAGCAAGGCAGGCAATCTCGACAGAAGAAATTCAATATGCATTCCACTAGCATCTGCTGACCTGTAATATTGAATTATTTTCTGTTCTTAAAGTAGATTTGAAACAGTTCAATTATAAATCTGCATACATACAGAACTGCCTCCAAGTCTCCTAATTCTTCTTTTTTTCCCATGATTCATAACACTCTTCTATCAATAATTTGAATTACAAAATGGTGGGATCAGTATCTGGGGAAGGCTGAAGAAAGGAAAGCTGTGGGTTCTGGCTTGGGAATGTAGTGTCTGTATCATGAGACTACCTTGTAGCAACAGAAGAAAGCAGGCAAAATCATTCACTAACTATTCCTGACATTTAGTCACTTTGGTGATGTAGATTATGGAGACCCACNTATTCAGTAACTGAATAGTTACATAGT
This sequence comes from Oreocharis arfaki, assembly GCA_013398015.1. Lineage (NCBI taxonomy): Eukaryota > Metazoa > Chordata > Aves > Passeriformes > Paramythiidae > Oreocharis > Oreocharis arfaki. Next base: position 266,068 of record VZRR01002168.1, read on the forward strand.
GACATTTAGTCACTTTAGTGATGTAGATTATGGAGACCCACACACCACACATATACAGCATCTGGGTAGATAGGTCAACATGAGAAAAAATGACTGCCACACATGTCCTTGATAACCTATGATGAAACCCATATGAAAGACAGAGAGAAGAAATACATTTCCAGGAGCTGAGATTGGCATTGCAGAAAGATCACCATTTATTGTTCCAGTTATAAAGTAAAGCTGAGGGCATTCATAATTGCAGAAGAAATGTCAGGGAAACGTCAGCTGACAGTAGTTCTCATTTCTCTATCAGCAAATGCACACTGCTGCACACCCTGCAATGTGACAGTCCTAATCTATCCTCAAATCAGAGCTCTTAACAACAGTAATAGCTCTGCAGGGTATTAAAAAAAAAAAAAAAAAAAAGGAAAAAAAAAGGAAAAAAAAAAGGAAAGGAGAATTATAGAAAGGAAGTTTACCTCTTTCAGACAGCTTTTCAAGCATTGCAGCTCCTGCTTGTTTTACGTCTATGCTGAGGTCAGCTTGCATGGGCTAGCATCAAGCATTGTTTACCGAATGCCAGAACTGGGTGAAAAGCTCCAAATCTGGACTTTCCACGCATTGAATTAATGGCATATCAGGGGCCATCCACTGATAGGAACATCTTTTATTTTCTTCCTTAAGGCAAGANTGCATTGAATTGATGGCATATCAGAGGCCCATTTCAGGGGCCATACACTGATAGGAACATCCTTTATTTTCTTCCTTAAGGCAAGAATTTTGATGTAGCTTTCTGAACCTCACACAATGTTAAATTTTCTGCCCAAAGCAGCCGTATCAAAACACAATTTACAAAGTAAGGTGTCTATGCATGAATCAATGAATATCTCAGCTGTTTGCAAGAACTGTATCCATCTGAACAATATTGGCCATCTCCTTACAGGAAGAAGAGATCTTTACATTAAAGAAAGAAGCTCCGTCCAAGCGAACATTTATCCTTAAACTGGTTGCAGAATTTATTCAGCCAGGAAAACAACTGGTGAAGGCTGTCTATTAACTGCAGGCAGTCTGGTGGTTACAAGGCACTGGAGAATTTTGGTAGGTTATAAGGTCCTGCAGGTGGCTGCTGAAGTATAGATGTGTTTTTAACCACCACTGTGCAGTTGATTTACTCACAAAGAAGCGCATATGCAAAAATACCATTAATTTTCTGTTATCACTTAGCAGCTTTATAAATAAAGTATAAAAGTACTGTAATTATTTGGTGGATTTATTTTCCTTTCCTAATATTGCTTCTGGAATTTAATTAGGATCCAATCTAAGATCAATGGGGATATGATAATTAAATAAAAATATTTGTACTAATGTGAAAACCTAGGCAGGCGATATTCCTAAGGAAACTGTTTAGATATTTTTTATAACTTCCAGGAAAGCAAACATCTGTCTATCAAGTAATAGCTGCATTGTTTCACCAAGTTTCTCTCCTACAGGTGGTCGCTGTGGCTCTGCCTTGTGGAAACACTTTATTTTTGCTGTTCCCATGCCGTCCCTTTAAAAACTAAAAGTGAATCCAAGTACAAGAGTGGGGTTGATTTTTGTTTTGCATGCTTAGGAAGAACAATTCCAAAATAAATTATGTGCAGAATACAAAAAAAAAACCAAACCAACCCTAATAAAATAAACCAACCAATCCCCAAAATATATGGTGCATGTGTAAGGGAGCCACAGCTTAAACTGGCTGTATTGAAGGCCTTCCTCCATGGTCTATTTACTGAATACATATAATTTATACATGTTGCTTTCCTGTGATAAGTAGATTTGGACCATCTACCTAAGACAAGACCAGTGATTTTGACTTAATTGGTGTTTTTAATGTTGTGTAGTGATTCTGAGCCCATTGGCATCCCTACATGCTACCTCTTCAAAGTATGAGTCCCGCTCCAGTGAAGATTGTTGAATCAGGTGAGTTTCTAAAATACAACGCATCTGGGCCCCGTGGCGTGTCTGTTCATTACATTTCCAAAGGCAAGATGAAGTGTCCCATCTTTCCAAAGGATTTGACCTGCTGCCAGGTGATCATATTTGCCCATGGGGCAATTGATTAAACAGTCCTAGCTGAAACTCTTATGCACAGCCAGTGGATCTGAAGAGCTCATGTTTGTGTTAGTGTCGTCCTTTCCAACTTACTGTTTACCAGGTGCCTCCTCACCTGCCAAGATAATGCAGCCATTCAGCAGCACAATCATTTCTCACTTTTCAGTCTTGAGGAATATTCCATATGCCCATCATTCACCCGGAAAAAATGTAACCGAAGAAAAGTTTGCAACCGGAAAAGAAAATCAGATCACTGTAAAACATAAACTATGTCTGAAGTTTTACACGCAGAGAGACTGGATTTGCCCAGGTGAATGTCAGCCTTGTTTAAGACAGTGAAACTCCATCTTCACGTAAAAAAGTGTTGGCAAGTTTCTGCTAAAAATTACTTCAGTTTACATCTATTATGCTAGTTTCCTCGGAATGGTGGTTCAAACCAGATCAAGGCACAAAACAGGCTAGTCAGCAATGCAGGCTGTGCTCCAGATGCAATTTCTTTTAGATCTTTTGCCCAGCAGTGGACTTTTCCCTTCTTTAGGCTCAGCACATCTCAGAGCTAACAGGAACAGGGGGTGAGATCCTGTTCCCTGTTGTCTGCAGTTCTAATGTTAGACATCAGCTCCATTTCTTCACATTTCACTGATTGCTTTCCTTAGTTATGGCTCCAATAAGATTTAGAAAAAAAAAACAACAGGTTTAAAAGCATATTATAAAAAAGAGGTATTTTGATTTCAGCTCTCCCCCAGGTGCGGGTATGCGGAATTTAAGCACCCATGGCTTCCTAGAGTGCAAGATCCAAGGCCATCTTTCCTTTATGATGATGCCTTTCGTTCCTCCACTTTAATAAAGGATACTGACTCAAGAATGGTCATAATCCTCAGCTTGTGCATTCTGAGGAAGCATAAGCTCTTTGCAATCTCTCCTGTGGAAAATGTGGGATCACACAGTTTTACCTTTTTTTACAAAGCCATTTCCCCCATGGCCTTTTATCATCCTTTTAGCTGACCACGTAAAGACAAGATGATGTGGCAGAATTCTCATAGTTGATAGCGCTGTGGAAAATATTTAAAGCTGGCTTGGTGATGGAGAAGGGCACAGCCTCTCAACTGAAGGCCAAGTTCAGTGGTAGTGTTGGCACAGGGGTTTGCACTGACCTCTTTAGAGCCATGCTCACTTTCTGAATTTGACCCAGTCTTTTTGGCTAGGAAGTCAAACAACGAGCAAGAAACCAGTGGTTATGAAACTGCACAGTGAGAACTCAGTTTGTAACACATTGTAGTTGTAACAAAAAAAAAAATTGCAATCTTTGACTAAATTACTTCACTTGTTTGACAGCTGATTCTCATTAAGCTTTTGTATGGATCATACCAGTAATCTTGATAAACCTCTGATAAGGTGTCCAGATGTCCCGGGTTTGCCAGTTTCTAATTAGCTGTCCTGGGGTCCTGTCAATTAAAGTTGGTGGTTTGTGCCCAGGGCCATAAAGTGAAAAAGCTCTCTGCATCTGATGTCAATTCTTCAAAGAGGGACCCCCTCCTTACCGTTGGATATTGAGTCCCAGTTGGAGAGACTGCAAATTTGATCAGCCTAACAGAAACTACAGGCAAGCCTGGAAACAATATTCTCTTGTGTATGTCCTAAGAAAGTGCCATTCTTCCTCTATGCTTCGACTTCACCTACGGACAGATGCGCCCCGAACTTCCTGGGGAGAGACAGGGATACACCTCAAGATGACACACGCTGAAAACTGTAAACTTTAAGTCCCAGGCCAGACAGATACAGTTTAAAGACTGAAATGAAAAAGGTAGGTTGCCTACAACCCTTCAGATGGGCTAGGCGAGGGGAATTACATGTGACAATACTGGCAGTGAATTCAATCAGACCTTTCTTTGCTCTAAATGCCCTGAGATCCTGTAAACTCCTTATCCTTTCCTCCTATAGCTCTACAGGATAGTATTTTGAGAACAAGATGACTTATTGAAATGGAGGGCAATCTAACTCTTGCCATAGTGTTTAAAATTTAGGGTTTAACTTAAGAGGTTGAGGTTTCTCAGTTTCTGTAACAAGACAGGCAGAAAGCAGTAGATGCCAGCTTTTTCATTATGCGCGAGTGCAACACCTCTGTTTTAGTGCCACCCTTTGCTTATCCTCTACTGCCTTTAGTTTTATCTACCATTACATGTGAATGCACATTAGAGTTCCTACTTACAGTGCTGTGAAACCCTTCAGAAAATAAAAAAGCAGCTACAGAATCCTAAAAATATCAGCTCAGGCACTGCTTTTTCATCCATATTCATGAGGAGAGAGCTTTTGCTGACAATTCCACTGTGTTTTCCACGTAAGGGGAAGGTGTGGCCCTATGAACCTGCCAGATTGGCTCCATTGCCACCTTCTCCACCCTCTTTCCATTCTCCGCAGCTGCAGAAGAAAAGCAGAGATATTGCAGAGCATGGAGTCGTAGGAGTCGTCACTGAGATTATCAAGGTTCAACTCACAAAAAGATTTCTCAACCTAGGCTTTAACAAGGGCACTGAATCGTCACAATGAGAAGTAAATTCGGGTGCAACAAAAGCTGTGCTCAGAGCCTGGATGACCTGTGAGGTGAGCAGAACTGCAGTGACATCCCATGGGCACCAGCTGCCGCCAGGAGCACAGGCACAGCACTGGGTACAGACACCCTCAGCTCAGGTGTTTGGTGTGATTCCTTGGCAGACCTGGCTTGTTCCTGTTTAGTTTCAGCAAAAACTTGCCCAGCCAGCTCCACAGAGGAGAGCCTTCAATAGGAAATGCAGCTTGCCAGGAAAGTTAGCTGGCCATGTGAAACCTCAGAAGGAAAATGAGGAGCCCCATTTGTCAGACTTATAAACTGATGAAATTGGAACCTTGCCTCTAAAATAATATTAGTGGTAAATAAAATGCAGCTTTTTACCAAGCAGGCAACCTAAGCAAAAAAATAAAACAATGACAGTAAAACTTCTGGATGTCTGTCCCATCTATGAGGCCTGTTGATGTGGGGGGCAGAAGCCCTGCTTCACAGAGATGCAGTTTTTCACTCAGTGCCAGCTAGACTGCGTTATGTCCTTCATGTACGCATTACGCCATGCAAGGACCTCACCAAGCAATTTCCACTCATGTTGCTGCTGCCTGGTATCAAGCTTGCTACAAGTTTTGCGTGCTTTTTTTCTTTAAGTACAGTGAATTATGGTAGTTCAGGCCACAAAAGAGTATTGTTGAATGTGCTGGAAAAAGAAAGATTTATAAGCTGGGCTTCTTTTTTTCTTTCAACAGATGAACACAAACACCAAAATTATAGCACAAGCTCCTAAAGTCCAATTATTAAGAAGAAAGGTTAGTCCCAAAGGCAAGAGGTACTAAGGTCTGCAAGATGTCCTAAAAATTGAAGCTGACTGTGAAACTTGAAAATAATAGGGGTACAAATTAGCTGCATGTGATCATCCGCTTCTGTTTACCCAAAGCATATCCTTTTCTTGTGGCTTTTGCATACATTGTGTTTACAGTGTGAATGAGCCACACATTCCTAGTGTTTACCATCCAGTATTTCCCATTGGGAAGGTGGTGGTTAATGCTCAGTGCATGATTTGACTCTCAGGACAACTGCTCGTCTTGGGGCAAAACAAAAAGAAGAATTTATAAACCACGTATTTCTCTCAAAAAATATAATATCCACTGAAAAGAAGTTGAAAACTTTCATTAATGTAGTGCCATAAAAAATTAAGCAATGATGAGACTAAAACACATATTTCATGATTTGTCCAGTGAACTAACTGCTTTTGATGTACAAATTAGGTTGCATACAAAACAAGCTCCTGTGAAAATTTCTTATCCTTCCTGATTTCAATGACATGTGAAATAAATTTTTTCTAGTCTTTTCCAAAGACATAATTTGTAATTTTAACAAAATGCTAGGGACCAGCCCAGCTCCTGGATAGATTTACTTTTACTATGTTCTTGACTCTCAATAAAACGAAAGACAAGTTTCCCTCATGGTATGTTAGCATTTTTTCATCAGACCCTTGATGGAGTCAAGGATTAGAGCATAACAGGAATTACTGAGAAAAGCTAAACAAAATCCAAGCAGGATCAACAGGCCTTTAGCAGCACTCATGAGCATCTGAGTTTGGATTGGGTTGTATTTGTGGGGAAAACCTTTGTTGATTTTTACCTTGGTTGATCCCCCTCCCTGGCATCTCCAGTCTCCAGCACGGCATGGCACATCTACCAGGGCAGTACAGTGCCTTGGCAGAGATTTCCACCACTGGTAGCTGTAGCTCAAACCCTGGTCAAGGTCAAAAAGGAAGAGTGACAGTGGACATCGAGAGCTATTCCCAGGAGGAATTCTTTCCATGCCATTGGTATGCACACAAATACAGCCTCCACCACATGTATTTGTAAGTCAGGGGTTCAGAGGGTTCCTGACCACTGCCTGCAGCACTGAAGCAACAGGGCTGCTGCTGGTCAGGATGGCGTTGTGTTAGCAGAGCTGTGTGGGAATCTGGCACAATCCCAGGTAATGCTCTGCCTGGTTTTGAGCAAGCCTGTGGCTTTTCACTACAGTTACTCTGCCACAGAAGATTTTTCCACAAACAAACACTTTGGCAAAGGCCCCCCAGAAAGGTCCCCAGGCCTTTAGCAAGGGCAGGGAATTTGTACAGAGGAGGTTCTGACCCCAGTGCTAGGTGCTGAGCTGTGCAGTGCAGGGTGATGGCCTCTAACCAGGAGCACTGGGCAGCAAAGACCTCCCACCTATCAGCACTTCTGACTCATCCAACTCATTCCCAAGGAGGCTTTCCCAGGGGAACACACTCAACACACTCATATGTACAGACAGTGGCACTTCGTGAGCCTCTCTCTGCTAACATCACTGGTCTGCAAGGCTAGTGGGGTGGACTGAGAGCTGCAGTCACACAGCTCCTGCAGAAGCACACATCCCACTTCTGAAGGGATCAGAAACCCCAGCTAACATCCTTAACTTCCCCTCACCCTCTTCTTTTGTAGCTCTTCCTCTTCCCCCTCCCCCACGTTTTATTTTTTAAATTGACACTTTTCCTTAAATACCTGGGGCTCCTTCTTTAGCCTGACTTCCCTCAGGAATGCTACCAGTTCCATCTCCTTTATGAACTACTGGACCTTGGCATCCCTCCAGCACTACAGAGTTAAGAAAGACATTTTCTATTCAGCAGCTCTGACTCCATCACATATGTCTCTGCAGAGTAGGTCAGAAGGCAAAGCCTGCAGAGTGCAATAATATTTGTACTGCTGTCTAATCCTAGAGGGAAATTGGTAGGAGGGGAAGCAGAACCATTTAAGAGAATGCCAAGTACCTCCAAACTGCAGGGCTCTGCAATAAAAAGGGGAACAAAGAGAGATGGCTCTAACAATACCCACAGTGTTTCTTGATCTAATTATATTTTTACTCTCATTTTTGTCATCATAAGAAATGCCCCACATAGGCTTTTGTTATCTTTTCCTCTTTCATAGGTGAAGTTGCTCACCTGGTTAAATAAAAAGCTGCTGGTAAAACAGTCCAAATATATAGCAGATGCATAAGCATTCCCTGAGAAATGATTGCTGGAGACATAAAATCTGATTTTTTTTCTCCCCCATAGTTCTTTTCTTTTCCTCTTCCTGTGGTGAAAATGTACCTCTCTCAGAAATGTCCCTGTTTTCTCTTGGACTGGTGGTCCTGCTTCAGGCTTGAATTATAACAGATATGAAAGTTGGAAGAAGGTTTATCCTTTCCATCAACCAGAGTACGAAGACTTAACAAAATAGCTCACTTGTCTACTAGAAATACTTCTGCTGACAAACTGTACTATTTTAAAGGTTGAAAGTAGAGAAATGACCTGTAGCTTCCTGTTCCTGAATATGAAACCTAAAAAAAGAAGAAAAATTCTTCCTGATTCTTTATAGGAGGACAAAAGTATCATCTCTAAGTCACAAAGATCCTGAGTTAAAACTATCACTTTAATTGTGTTGGTTTGTTGGTTTACGAGAAGAGAATTGTGCAAGAAAGAAATAAGACAGTCTCTCCAGTGAGAAATTTCTGTAATCACTGTGACAATGCTTGCAACAAGATATTACAACTTGATGTCCTAGTAAGCGTGCATGACCTTGACTGTTTTCCTCCACTGCCCTTCCTTGGAAAAAGCAGTCAGAAATTATGAAATGGCATCTCTTAATTCTTCTCATTTCCTCTACAGAATTAGTCTTTCAGTTGATTTCGGAAAGTCTTTTCCATCTAGAAAGAGCAGAGAAAGGTAGTTACCTTTCTTCTCTCAAAACCATTGTGTGGTTTCCCATTTTCACTGGTTCTGATAAAGTGAAATACCCCGGGCTCAGCTCAGCTGCCCAAATGTCTGCCATGGGAGACAGCATTGAGCATCCCCCTCAGCCTCTTGCTGGAAGTCTGAGCCACACTGCAGAGCTCTGCTGTTGCATAAACTCTCTAATCCACTCAGCAGAATCAAAATCACTCAGGAGAGATTGCCAGTCCAGAACTATCGAAAATAGATCCTGTCATTCCAGCTACTGCTGGCTTCAGAATCACAATAAAGCATTCAAGAAAGGACAGNAGCAGATGCATAAGCATTCCCTGAGAAATGATTGCTGGAGACATAAAACCTGATTTTTTTTCTCCCCCGTAGTTCTTTTCTTTTCCTCTTCCTGTGGTGAAAATGTACCTCTCTCAGAAATGTCCCTGTTTTCTCTTGGACTGGTGGTCCTGCTTCAGGCTTGAATTATAACAGATATGAAAGTTGGAAGAAGGTTTATCCTTTCCATCAACCAGAGTACGAAGACTTAACAAAATAGCTCACTTGTCTACTAGAAATACTTCTGCTGACAAACTGTACTATTTTAAAGGTTGAAAGTAGAGAAATGACCTGTAGCTTCCTGTTCCTGAATATGAAACCTAAAAAAAGAAGAAAAATTCTTCCTGATTCTTTACAGGAGGACAAAAGTATCATCTCTAAGTCACAAAGATCCTGAGTTAAAACTATCACTTTAATTGTGTTGGTTTGTTGGTTTACGAGAAGAGAATTGTGCAAGAAAGAAATAAGACAGTCTCTCCAGTGAGAAATTTCTGTAATCACTGTGACAATGCTTGCAACAAGATATTACAACTTGGTGTCCTAGTAAGCGTGCATGACCTTGACTGTTTTCCTCCACTGCCCTTCCTTGGAAAAAGCAGTCAGAAATTATGAAATGGCATCTCTTAATTCTTCTCATTTCCTCTACAGAATTAGTCTTTCAGTTGATTTCGGAAAGTCTTTTCCATCTAGAAAGAGCAGAGAAAGGTAGTTACCTTTCTTCTCTCAAAACCATTGTGTGGTTTCCCATTTTCACTGGTTCTGATAAAGTGAAATACCCCGGGCTCAGCTCAGCTGCCCAAATGTCTGCCATGGGAGACAGCATTGAGCATCCCCCTCAGCCTCTTGCTGGAAGTCTGAGCCACACTGCAGAGCTCTGCTGTTGCATAAACTCTCTAATCCACTCAGCAGAATCAAAATCACTCAGGAGAGATTGCCAGTCCAGAACTATCGAAAATAGATCCTGTCATTCCAGCTACTGCTGGCTTCAGAATCACAATAAAGCATTCAAGAAAGGACAGCCTTGACATGGCTGCAGATCCCTCAGGCTTTGCAGACAAAATGGCCTAGACAGTTGCATACTCCATCTCTGCCTTTAACAACGACAGGAGAGGCTGGCATTGGGTCACCTTTTGGGTCTTTGTTCAATGTACATGGCGTTATGGAACAAGACAAGAGGTCAGTTTTCAAGGTGGATACCCAGAAAATTTGCTGCAGAAGTGGCAAGAATCATTAAAGTATTTATTTGGAGAAGCAGCTCCAAATGAGAAGAGCACTTTGTTTCTGAAATGTGGAGACATCAAAAATATTTTTTCCCCCATGTTTGGGTCATTTCAAGTACATTTTGAGGCACACAAAGTAGGAGCAGGAGGAGAATGTTATATAAATAAAATATCTTTTCCCCTTTCCTTCCCACTTCATCTTTAACAAAATTCCTGGTCTCAAAATTTCTCAGGAATATGCCACCATCCCGAGCCTGTCATTAAAATATGTTTGCTGCTCTGGAGAGAAAAAGAACCAAGATGTGAGGAGGGGTAAGATTAAGCAAAAGAAAGTGGGAGGCAAAAGTGTCACAATCTCTTAATCGAAGAAATAAGAGATGAAAGAACTGGCTTATCTCCCTTCTGAGGTTGGAAACCTCAATATACTGATCTGAGACTGCGTTACATTAGTGCCTGTGTCTATATGTACCGAGCTGTACAGTCCATTAGGATGTAATGCAGAAAGAAACAGTTTGGTCTGAAGATAATATGTGAAACAGAGCTGCGGCAAAATACATTAAAGTTTTTTTGAGGATGGAGGTGAAGAGCAATCACATCATAAAGGAAAATAAACATTTGAAACTAATTTACTTCCTTTTTCAAATGAGCTCATGAAAACTAGATGCAAACTTTCCTCTCCTGCCAGTCCTGTGAAAGTTTGGCTTCCAAATAAAAGAAAAAAAAGTAAAAAATAACAAAACTGACATACTTTTTTACGAAAGACATGGATCCGGATGCCATGTCTTAACATCCATCCGTAACATTACTAGCATGCAAGTGTAGGATCATTTTTCATAAATGCCTGTTCTATTCTCATTGGTGGTGGCAGATTACAAGATACAAGATGTGCTGGCGCAGCCTGACAGACGGAGCTGCAATCTTTCTACTGTTTGAAAATAAACCAAACCAGTAAACATAAAACTTGGTGGAGGACAGGGAAAAAAAAAAAGATTTGCTTTTGATTAGACACAGATCCAACGCATGCATTGTACCTGTCCTACTGCAGGATTTGCTCCTCAGCAGCACCTACACTCTCTAGGATTGCCCTTCGAATTTGCTTGATGACTATTTGAGCTGAGACCTTTGACTACATAGCAGGGGAAAACTGACAGTTGAGAGCTGTCTTAGAATTGTTCAGGTCTCCCACAACAACAACAAAAAAAGTCTGGTGTTCTTCCTGAGCTGGATGGAGGAGGCTGCTCCCTGCTGCCTCCCTGACTTGGACCAGGAAAGCCCTGTTACAGGTGCCTTCCCTGAAACAGCTCTTCACACAGCTCATAGGATGCCAGCACAGCCAAAACAGCATGCCGATTTTATCACAAAGCAGAAATATACACGAAGGTAGGAGGAAAATGTTGCAGTGCTGTAACCCAGGTAAGAGCCAGAGCACTGCCCCTCTATTCTGCCTTGCATTGTGCTGGGCTTTGAAGGCTGCAGTCTGCTCTGTCATGACTGCATAGAGAATTTCGACTTGAGTTTTGGCCTGGTTCCAGGCAAGATGAAAGAGACTAATTATTGACAGGTTTTTGCAATACTTTTTACATTTGAGTATGTATTTATGTCACAAGTCACCTAGGTCTTCTTAACTGATTTGATTCTCATGATGTTCTGATTAAAGTTTAAGAAGGCCTGGTATATACATGTGGCTTGATTTTTCAAAGATGCTCTGTTTCTCACAAAAGAGACAGCTTGCTCATAAAGCTAGAATAAACACAGGAGCAACAGCGGGCAGGAGCAAAGAGCCAGGAATTACAGTGCACAGCAATCAAACACAGCATGGAATGATGTGATGAGGTTTTCAGATGTGTTAGGGTGGTTTTTAAGTCCTCACTATTTTTAGTGACCTGGTAGAACACTCATACCACCACATAGGATAGAGCACTTTTTTCTTCTAAGAATAAACTTGTTTTCTACAGGTCTGGGGGAGAGCTTTTCCTCCGAAGTGCTGCATCACATGAGAAGTTGGGGTATGTACCTGCTCTGCAATCGGATGCCAAGTAACACTTCTTTGTTGAGTCACTTCACAGGGTCACACCAGCGTTTTGCTCTGCTAATTGTTGTGATCTCATTAGCTCTTCGCCTTCACAAGCATCTCATTCACTCACCAAAAAATGTATACACAGTCAAGTCATTATCCCATTTCAGTTGCCTGGGTTTTAAGCTCTGCTCTGTTCCTAGCTGTTCTGTGATGAGATCAAGCATAAAACAAATCTGCTCCTGATTCTTCCTGTCAACAAATGAAGTAAAGACTATAAACTATCCTCCTCCTAATCTACTATTTCAGCATATTAGCTTACATAAACCTGTTCCAGTGACCCATGTAATAGCCACACTGACATTTTATGCTTGGTTTCTCAGTTCCATATGTACATGATTAAAAACTACAAGGTATTTCTTTATGCAATTCTATTAATAGCTCGGGGATTTTTTTGCTTAGTTTTTAGGGCAACATGCTTTGAGTTTGAAGGGCAGCTTGCATTCTGGCGTTAGAAGCCACTGCAATATTCATTTCAGTTTCCTTCAGTCAGCCACGGCAAGAAAATTGATGGCCTGTTCTCTGGGACTCATGTGCTCCTCCTCGGCTGCTGTCTCCCACGCTGCTGCTGTATATCTGCTGTTTTCATTGGAAAAGAATGCAGGACATTCAAGCTATTCCAAGCAGCATCCTTGATGTCTGGACTTCATGGGAATGTTTCACACCGCAGTTATTGCTAACTGCTAACTTTCGTACCTCGGACTGGTTCTTTTGGCAGCTCCCTCTGTTTTGCTCTCTGGGCACACACAAGCCAAAGCAGCCTTTGCTGCAAACACGAGGTGCATCACCATCTATCATACTGTTGCCAAGAGGGAGACCCAGGTGAGGGTATCCTGCTGTGTGAAAAAAAAGAAAAAGAGGGAAAGAAAAAGAAATAGAAAATAATTTTTAAAAAATAAAATCCTGTCTTTGCTGTGATCTCAAGGAAAGGCTTTCAATTCCATTTGCATTCAAGGAATAACTTGGAATTTCAGCATCTTAGTGCAGTTAACAGGTATTTAGGCAAATGTCTATGCATGTACAGGAGGAGGAATAAGGAGACAGCAGCTGTGTCTGAGAAATTCTGGCCCTCTTCATCATCTTCTGCATGTTATCAAAAAGCTTTTTAAAGCAGTTGCTCTCTGAGGAATGACTGGAAAGTCTTGGAGGAGGTAGGGGGGCCATAAATGTACCCTGTCACCTCTACCACTTGCCCATCACTTCTGTGGCTAGTGCTGTCTGCTGTAAGGAGGTCAAAAGTCAGGCTGGGTTAACCATTCTTTATGGTCTTAAATCTGGCAGCACATCAAAATATCCTTAACACTGCCTCGACATTGCAAGAATGAAGAAGGGGCATGGGAAGAGAGGGTTTATATTTGAAGCTGTTCCTGTAGCTGATTTGACTGATACCAGAGAGATAATACAAAGCTTGGACTCAGACTGAGTTTGTCAGAGTTCATGGGTCTTCAGATGGAGATCTGGGTTCAACTCTTCAAATTAAGGGCTAAAAAAAGTTCAGATGCCGATCTGGTTTGCAATTTTCATGTAGACTGTGAAAAATTAGGGCTTTGGACTGAGTTCACATACTGCACAGAAAATAAACTATTGTTTATGTCACAATGAAAAAATCAAGATAATTATTATTAGGAAGCTGGGTCTACATTGCATTCAAAAATTGAAAATCCCACAGGCTGTGGTGAGAAGAAAAACAGAGCAAGACAGGAGTCTTTCAGCAGATTATTTAACAGGCTTTTAATGATGTTTTTTTCCTTTCACTTGGAGAGCTTCTTTATAGTGAGATAGTTGCAAAGTGTCATAGAAAAATCTGCTGAGCACCAAGTCTTTCCTCAAAACATCTCAAACCCAACAGCAGCTCTCAGAGAGGAGAGCCTGCCTCTAGCCCTGGCAGGTCCACTGCAGCCACAAGCCAGTTGCTTGCATTCTTCCCACCAAGATTTTGAGAGCTGTCATCCTGATCTCCCTCTGCAGTCACTGGAGGGAGAGGTGCACATTTCCAGAAGGCAAGACAGACCCTCGGCTCTGACGAAGAGTAGTTCAGCACACAGCACTGAATTCAGAGGGTATTTGGCTTATCTACATTCCTCAGGAACTAAATAAAGACACCGAAATCAAATGCCATTGTTCTGTAAATACTTAACGGATTAGGCATCTTCGTCAGCCAGGAATTGGTGTAAACCCAAAGAATATAAAGCTGTAAGGAAACTACAGATACGAGAGGGGGAAGAAAAGGAAAAAAGAAAGGACTGGGTTCAGTCCAGTTCAGATCTTTCCTGCTAGTATAATCATCATCTCACTGACAGAGAAGAAAAACACAAAGGCATTAATGGCTTGTTTGAGGCCACACAGGAAGCCTGAGAGAGGACTGAAAACTGAAACTATATCTTTAGCATCCAAATCCTTAACCACAAGGCCATCTTCCTTTTCATAGCTGTCTGTCTTGGGGAAGAGAAATAGAGTAATTCTGAATCCCAGAGGCCAATAAATTATGCTACCATGACAGGCAGAATCAGTGCATTTTGCTGGCGTACTCTTTTGTTGCTTGCAATTACCTTAACAGGGATCACTGAGCTGCATTTGTTGGAGGACTAGTACATAATTCAGTGGAGATAATATGTCTTATCATTTCATTCGACCTACAAATGAGCTCAGCCCTCTCTAAATCTTTTGTCCAGTGAGTAATGGCCCATACTGCGAAATCCCTCCACAATTTATCATCATCTGCAATATATTTTGAATTGACTTGTGACAAAAAAGGCTGCTGCAGATGAGGCTGAATGACACAGCTGGCTGGAGGAAGCTTGGACATACTGCCTGCATATCTATCTGGCAATAATGCCTCATGTTTCTTATCACTCCTAGCACTTTTAAAGGTTGTGAAGGAGTGGAGGAAGGAATGAGGTTTCAGTATTTTTTTTAAAAAACACAGCAGTCTAAGGATCAAAAGTGAGGTGAGACAAGGCCAGTAGGGAGAGGTAATGCCTTATTTTAAGTGCATAAAATAAAAACATCTGGCCCAATAAAAGATACTAGCTCTGGCCTGTAGTCTGGCTGGACGTCAGCACCAGAATGCTGCTCTGGTGTGGTACTCAGCTTTTGCTACCTGGTGTTGCAGTCATGCACACACCACTTCTTCACAACCCTCAGAAGAGTTAGGAAGCCCTACACACCCATTTCAACACGCAAATCAAGAGATGGAATTTCATCAGCCCATGGTGAAAACCAAGTATGTCAGCATGTCTCAAGAAAATTGTATCTCTTCTTTCACATCCAACTGCGTTACTAGAGGTTTTGTGAAGCATAATCCTCCAGTTATGGAAGAGACACGTATTGATGAGGTCCTGTCCATGTACCCTTTCCTATTGAAAGGAATTGTTCATGCTCTTGAGTAATTCACAGGCATTTCAGGACCTTCCGAAAACTGCAGATCTACTGTGACTGAATTTCATGCAAATACACGTGACTATTGGAGGCCATATTGGAGGGCTGGCTGATAGCATACAACTGTGTCTGCTTACCAGTGGGAGAGATTAAACAATTTAACCATAAACCATTTCTCTGTGTTTGAAGTGCTAAGAGAAACCACGTGAAATACAACGAGAGAGATGGTGTCAAACTTTACGTGCAGGAAGCACCTTACACTCACTTGAGAATGGAATAGCTGACCTGCACGTCTTCTGAGGCATGCAGGGGGTGTACTGTGCTTTTGTAAACTTCACCTCTCCAGTCTCGTGCCTCTTTCAGGCTCAGGCCTCAAAGCTGCTCAAGAAGGACTTGGCCAGATGCAGAGATTATTTGCTAAGCATCCTGGAAATATGCAGTTTTGTGAAAGTTGTGCCTGGCAGCTACTTCTACACTTCCCTACCAATGGAAAACAAATCTGAGTGCCAGAGGCTGTTCAGTAAAAGTTCACTAATAAACGTTGAACTGTGTGTTATAGGTATCCTTGTTAGCCAGTGTGTGTTATGTTTGGCTGTAGAAGCACCTCAGCTTTCATTTTATGCAAATGAACCAGTCAGAGACATCTGACAAAATCTTGGATGGCCGGGCAGTATGGCTTTCTGGATTCTGTTGCACATGAATATATACCCAAATTAAAGTCATCAGAGCTTGGTTTCTCTGCTGACACACATTTCACAAAAATGGAAGGTCTCCTCATGTAGGCTCAAGGCAAGGAGACACACTGACACCTGCTCTGGTCCCAGATTAAGAACTTTTAGTATTGAAAAGAAGCCACCTCACTGCCAGACTGCTGCAAGTTTAACATCATATTTCCCATTAACTGTGTCATATTGAGGAAAGACTTATAAATCTGAAGAAATCTATAAAGGGACGGTGCCTTAAATAGTTGTAAAATTTACATCAACTTTAAAAAACTTAATCCAGATGTTTGTGACTGGATTAATTACTTGTAAGTGTTCAGGTTGTGCAAGTCAACAATCTCTTGCTTGAAAGTTGTTCACAAGGGAGCTACTTTCTCCATGCACCATTTCTGCCGTGTAATTCATCACTTAGGCCCCATAATCATGTTTCTGATTCCTTGCTGAGTAACTAAACACATTCAGTCCTGTGGACATATTTAAACAGGAACATAGGGAAGAAACAAGTGGGAAAAAAAGTGAACAGACAAAAAGCACTTTTCAAACACACTAACACCTTAAATTAGAACAGTCATAGCGCAAACATTTATGCAAATGAAATCTTTGTGCAACCACTGAAATCTGTGTCATCAGTTAACTACAAGTTTGGTATAGCTAGACAAGAACACAAAGAGTTTGGTTACAGATGCCACTCTTACTAAAATCAAACCTGTCAAACCTGTTCTGCTTCAGCAGAGCATGGTCAGTATAGATATCTCTAGGCCAAGAGAGAGAAGAAAATAATCACCCTTCTCCTGTGTAGTTCTCTCTCTCATTAGACTGAGGCAGTTTTTGTTACACTGATTGAAAGGTATACTCGAGAAAGGTACTGCTTAGGTCTCATTTCACTATAAAAAGTCCCTGGCATAAGGCTAGCTATAACTCTTCTAAACTATCCATTTTGAATGACTGTCATTAGGAAAGAATTTAGTAGCTTTGCAATTCATATAAGGTAATAGTTTCTAGAGGATTTAGGGGCAGCAAATAATGGCTTTAAACGGTCTCAGGAGAAGTCTGGATGACGTACATCATTCAAAGCACCTGAGAGAGTCTGTCTTTTACCACCAAGTTTAAAAGCATCTATTAAAGCATCTATTACTTACCTTCTTGTTCCTGTCTAAGCCAGTTCCTCTAACACAGATAGGGAGAACTCACTCTGTACTGCCCTACCATTGCCCTCTCAGCTGCAGCTCATAGCAATCTTACCCAAGTTACCAGCAGAGAGAGACAGGAGCTGAAAAGCAATACAGTCGACACTCCTGTAGAAGCCATGGGGGCATTTTCAAATAAAGCAAATTTTTATAGTATTGCTTCTTCAGCTGATGCTTTACAAATCAACATCTGGTGTGGTGATCAGAGGGAACACTCTCAGAAGATTTGAACCCTGTTCTTGTGATGAAGTGAATCACGATGGATCCGTCCACCGACAGTTACCACAGCCTTCCAACTTTCCATAGTCTCCCATTGAGGAGAAAAAGTATTTCATGCTGTGTGCTGCTAAATGGAAGTGCTGCACAATTTTATTGCATGCTACTGTTGAGCTTTCATGCAAAGATTGCAGAAGCACCCAGTCCTCTGCATGTGTGGGCACATGTGCCGCTCTTTGAATCTTTGGAAATAATACATGGATGAAAACTCCTGGGAGTAAAATGTTATCAACTCAAGGAGAGTCAAATTTTCCAGGCAAGTTCAGTTCTTTCCTTTGAGTAAGAAGGAAAGGCAGGCAGAGGAAGCAGACAGGTTTAAAGGGCCAAGTACTGTAGCACTCAATTCCAGTAAGTTTGCATGGGTTGAAAGTGAGGGCAGTATTTGTCACATGGATGGTAGTGCTTCAACCATCTCACAGCTCTGGCCACAATGAAGCCAGAGGGACACATTGAGGAACTTTCTTCACTTCTCATTGCTTAAATTCTTTTTAGTACAAAAAGCTCATGGTAAGACAGCAGATTTTTAGTATTTCCAGGATGGCTCTCTACTCAAAACCACTTAATCTTAGTTGTACTTGGAAGATGGATAAAAATAAGGAAGAAAATAACTGGGTTTGGAAGTGCTAACATGTTATTTTACTAGTTTTCAAATACTTTAACTAACATAGCTGGATTCCAAGAGCACTCCAGCACAGGCCACAAAACCAGAATAGGCTACACACAATTTCTAGGCAGAGACAGATAAATAAATCTTACTATAGTACACACTAGAATTAGGATGAAAAAAGTATCTCCCTCTCACTCCACTGGGAGAGTCATAGCCAGAATATGTGTTCTCTGCTCTCATTCTGTCATTTTATGATTCAGCCATCTAAATTCTCATATAATGTGGAGTAGCTGCAAAGTGACAAGACAAGGAAAGGCAAACTGGAATTAAATGCAACATTCCTCAAGGAAAATTGTCTGCTCTGAATCAGGTAAAGATATGATATAGTCTTTGTTCCTCTTGACTCCCTCATGAGTAACCACAGTCCTCGCTGTAGGACATAGATTACCACTCAAAAGTCCACTTTCTATTTTGCCAACAATTCCAAATATGCACATTCATTTTTAGGTCAACCCAAGAAAATTTATTTCTTTTTTGCCAGTTGGCCAGAACACCAAACCCTCCAAACCTCAAATTATTTATACTTTCCTTGTCTCCAACAGTGAGCCCCACCAGACTGAGCAACACGTCTCTTGAGATTACACTGTTGCCTTCATCCATGATCACTTCATATACTGATTTTCATCCATGCTTTATAGAACAGAGTTCAGGAGAACAACTTATAGGAGAAATAAATTTCAGGTCCTACCAAATTATTTCAAAAGAAAACTTGGATGTAAAACCAGGGTATTTATTGGACCCGAGAATCTCCAAAATTACAAGAATCATTGTAAATATGGCTGTTTCATCCATTGGGTCTTTATCAAGCTGTATCATCGAGATGGAACAAAAGAAATGAACAGTGGAGTGTGCACAGAGGGTGGTAAGGAAGGTCTTCACTAATGATAATATCTGCTTTTGAACTGCCTACAAAGAAGACTTTTAAATGGAAGGAAGATGTGTAGGAGAAGAGAAGAGGGGCAGAGGACAAGAACAGGCAGTTGCAGATAGAAAAATGCTTTTTCCATGTTTTTCTTCTCATTCTTGGCCATAGATCTCTGAGGTGATTTAAGAAGGGTCTAGAGCTCCGAGAGGAAATATGCTCTTGTAAAAGGGATAGTACAGCTACAGTTGAACAAGTAGTTTTGTATCCTTGGAGACATTCTACTCTATTACCCATGACTAAATTTTTCTCTATCTTGTTCTGAAACCCAGAACGTGCTTCAGAAATCTGATTGAACCTGGCATGGTTTTGATTTTGCTCTTGCTCCAAAATTTTCAGCTTGCTGCCTGTTTTGGGTCAGATTTTAACAATGCACAGAAGCACTTACTTCAGTGCAGCTAATATGAAAAAAAAAAAGCTTTTAAAATTCATTTAGCCACATGCATAGTTGACCAAAACCCAAGAAATATTGAGATAAAAAATGGTTTAAAAACAAACAAACAAACAAACAAACAAAAACAGAAAAAGAAAAAGAGAGGGACCGTTTTATATGAGTAACTGTACTTCAGGGGAAAGGCTACACTTACAATGGTGTTGTAGAAGACAGCTTTGCACACTGATGCTGCCTGCCTGAAGCTCTCCATCAGGAGGTGAGCAGTCCACCTCTAAAGGAGAATCCTTTCCAAAGCATCCCTCAGTTCCCGTTTGAAAACTGTTTTCCACTGCTCTCTTATACGAGAGAGCACCAACACTCCAAATTCATAATGGAGGACTTTTCACACTTCAGGGTGTCTCCCCATAACTGCCCTCATGCTGCACTTTTCCCAGGGTTACTGAACCATCCTTGCAGCAAGCTTTCAACCAGATGGTTGTCCTCAAATATGGTTGCTGAACAGCACACTGAAGAGTTCACAACAAAATATGTACTGCACGTATAAACATTATGTGAAGAATGGCTAGGGATGCAGCCAGAAGGAATAATAGTGCAACTGAAGGGGATGGCCCACTTCAAAACCTCACTTCTTCCCCCTTCATTTCAAGGGGTGAGAAACAACCTTAAATATCGAGACAGAATGTCAATGTTTTATGTGAAGCATTTATTCTTAATTTAAAGTTCAAACCTCTAGACTGTAGCCAACTCTCATTAATTTTTATTTGTAACTAAATTCATATATGACAAAGTAAATATTAAAAAAATTAAAGCTATGAAGATCTGGATAATTACAGCTGAGTCTCACTGACACCATAAATCATGAAAAACCCTAGAAATACTTGTAACTATGTCACTCTAAATTTCCCTTTGGGTATTCTGTGCATTATTGCACACGCTCTCTCTATAAATGCAGATTTAAAAACCCCATGAGTTTCAAATGGCACTTTATGGTGGAGCATTTAAATCATTTCTGAGAGTAAGATCAATTTAAGCATGCAGAATTTTTATTAGTAGCACAAAAGAGGAGTCCAGCTGTTCCTATGGAGCAAGCGTGTGTGAACCAGGCTTCAGAGCAATTTCTGCTGTGCCAGCCACAGTGTTAAATGTTGGCCAAGAGGGACTTTTGCAGAATGGAGCAAACTGAGTCTGCAGCACAGCTGAGGCAACACTGCCTCACATTTTGCATTTCTTATTAGAGTGACCTAGTCCCTGAATCACCCAAACAAGCCTGTCAGAGCTCTTGATCTCACAGCAGCAGGTACAGTGCAAATCACAATATCAGAAGTTCCTCGGGTTCTGCGAACATGAGAGAAAGAAGGTGGGAGTGGGAGGTGTCAAGTCTAAAGTATTTGTCCATCAGAGAAGAGCATCTCAGTTCTGGGAAGCAAAGAGTTCGGCCACTGCAACCGAATCACAGTTTGGCACATTATCTCTTCTAACCAAATATGCAAACACTGCATTAGGCTGAATTTTGCAGTCGAACTCGTGAGCTCACTCTTAACCACCAGGAATATGCCTCCTAATTTGGGAATCACTATCACAGTGCAGGTAGCTAAGTCATCACAGGGTATCCCCTGGAGCTACTAGATTTTATACCAGTTATGAATTTATCTACCCCTGGAGCCATTTTTATTTCCAGCAAAGCATTCTTCTTCCAATGAAATATATGCGTTTTTAAACACATGAGGGACATTTAACAGAATAATTGATCTTTTATTCCGAATGTTAAAAAAAAGTCAGACAGAAAAATGGACTAGGTCTGCCCTAGTTGGGCCCTGATGGCAATTCCAGAGAGAAATGTTTTAATTGCCAAAGAAAGTCCCTTTTGCCAAAAATCATGTCTTTATGGAGCTTGTCAGAAGTTTTCTGTTTCTGTCCAAAAAACTGCCAGAGTGAAATCCAATCACTGATGACAGCAAGATTAAAAGTGCACAGACTGGCTGCCTGAATAGCAGTTAATAATAGAACAAAAATGTTGTGGATTTTACACAGTTGATTCATAGCAAAATTTTTCATAAGACATAGATTTTAATACCAAATTCCCATCATTTTATCCCTTGATACTTCTTGAATACATGGAGAATGTTGGACTGGAATACTGAAAAAAAGAAAAATTACTTAGAGTACATTTCCTTTTCTCTAGTGACAATTGAATGTTAATAAAATTAATTAGAAGTGGGTAGTATTGGAAATACAACAGTGTTTGAATCCTTCCCAGTCTGGCACTCTGACCTGGAGTCATACCTTTACCGAGGCTTCTTACGCTTCGAAAGGTTAAAGAAGAGTGCTGTTGGATAGACAAAGCACTGGTTTCACCACAGAACTATTAAAAATTAAGAACCAGAATGAAAAATAGTGTAATTGGTACATGTTGACCCCATTATGTGCACATCCATTAATTATTCTACTTTCAGTGAAACATTAACAGAGAACACTGGAAAGCTTTTTCCCTTGATGATAAGGAAAGTAATAGGATGGAGAACAGAAATAGGAACCACTGAGTGCGGAACAGCAAGACAGCCACTAAACCCAAGAATATTAGTAAAGACTTACCTATGCATCTTCAAAACCACATAAACACTTCCCCACAACCAAGAGCTCCTTTTCCTCAGAAGATTTTTGAGAGATAACATTGATTATTGTGGGAAATAACTGCATAGGTTGATGAACATTCTATATAAAACATATAAGGCCCTTTGGGCTCCATTAAGAAGAATCTTGGCTGTTACAGAATGTTGAAAAAAAACCAAAGTGGCTCCCTTCAAGTCCATTGGACTGGACTCACAGCATAGAAAGCTATTGTGTGCTATACTCTGGGCTCTAGATTCAAAATCACTGAAGAAAACAAGGACACCTATTCTCCTTGAAGGCTGAAAGAATCTATTCTTTAAAGCCATTTAAAGTAGAGATGGTGAATATTTTTAAAGTTTCTCCAAGGGAGACTAAAATGTACCAAACAACAGCAAAACCTTTACAATACTTTAACCTTATTAATTCTCATTCAGCAGCTGAGCTGTTTTCAACCCAACAGGTGGTTTCACGAGCTCTCTATTTTTATTGCTGTGATGACTGCAAAGAAAAAGACAGAGAGTTATTATTTTTGTGTTCAAATGAGAAAAACATCATCACAGAGACTGCATGTCCTGCTGTACCTCAAGAACCGAGGTGACTTTAAATAAATCATGTATATGAAATAGCAATATTTTAAAACAAGTTAGAAGAAGAAAAACCCCAAACATTTGCAATATCCAGTAATTTCAATTTAGGTGTGCTATCAAATCCTTATTTTGAGATTCATCTGGGTGAACTCACACCATACACTTTCAGTGAGGGACTGTGGGTTTTCCTTCACACTTCTACATACTCTAATTATTTTAATGATGGTAATACAATTTCCGACTCAGTGCAAACCTTGGTGAATGATGATTTTGCTTAGCAGTGCCATAATGCCATTCCACCACAGCATTTAAGTAATGGCTGCTGTTATTTCTTGTTATTTTGCACTACACTTCTCAAAATAATCTGGCCAATCATACATCTTGTTTTTTCAAGCTTGGTCAGTCTAATAATACTAGGTGAATAATAGCTGTTGAGATTTCTTCTTTTTCTAGACCTGTCAAACTCATCAACTGATTGTTTTTGGGTGCGGCCAAATACATTACTTACGGTCCTTAGTTTTTGGGAAAGTGATTTAAAAAGTCAGAAGTGACAAAGTGATCCTGATACTTAGCCGTTGTGAAAGACCAGGTAATAATAGTTCTTAACAGAACTTGCTCCCAGCCATCCTGTAACTGAAGCACTTTCTATTAATCTCCTTGCTGCAATACCATGAAAGAATAATGTGACTCATGAAAGCCATCATGGACAAAGAGCACTGCTCTTCTGCATGTCTTTTAGATTTTGATACCTCAACTCTGCTGCGTTTTTCATTGAAAACACTTTCCTTTTTCCATCTTCCAGTGTCCGTCCCTCAAGGGCGTGTAGTAGAATTGAAGACCAAGTAGTAACATTCAGGTTAAAAATCAAGTGAAAGATCTGTCAAAACAGTATTTTAAGCACTTGCCAGAGATTGATCTGGTTAAGCCCAAACGTGTAGGGAGAACCCAGATGTAGAAGACATTATTGCCTTGATCCAGTAAAGAATTTAATTGTTTTCTTACATTTACATGGCTGGCTGTCATTATTAGATGCCATTACCTTAGACATTACTAGATGATGAGCATCAGGCAACTTGTCTCTTTCAAAACTATTCAGAGATATTTAAGTAAAAATGCTTGTTTTATACATCTGAACTGCCCTAAAATTACTCATACACACAGGAAAAAACTGTTCCTGTAAGTGTATAGTTGGATATATTCTCTTCCCCTGCCCCGCAATCCTACCCCCTTGCGTTAAGGGGTAGAATTTTCTTGGAGATTTGAATCCCACTTTAGTCAACACAAGTTTTCATATTTGCCTTGGTGGAGCCAAAATTTCACCTCTAAAGGGTTAGGAAAGGAAAGCAAGAAGAATTACATTATGAAAATTAAAATGGGATTATGAAATTACGGAAATACTACACTAAATTATGAAAATAGGCTAATGTACCAAGATACTTGCAATGTACCAAGAAAACATACTAAGCAGAGAGACAATTCTGTGCATAGCACTTTACATTACTAATCAAAAGATGAACCACTATTGGAAAATATGTGCAAATTTGACTTAAATTTAAAAAAAAACAAAAAAAAACCAAAAAAACCAACCCATTAAATTCAATTGAGTTATTCTCCTTTATCCACTGAGGAAGGGATTCATCAATATGTTGCTTATGTCACTCTGGGCTGTTTCTTAGCCTGTCAGGTTTTTTTAATGTGGGGCTCATCCTTACATTTGCACTCATACCTAAGACAGAAAAAAATTTATAGGGATCTTACTGAATCTTATTGCCTTAATTTTTCATTTATTTGATATTTTCGTTCATTTCTCTTGTCCACTGCTTGTGCTTTTCCTTCTGGCACGTTTGAAGATGAAAGTAATTGAAAAGGTGACATTCTTTTATTCCTTTCTGTTTGCTGGAGCCTTTGGGAAACCCTCTTTGATAGCTGCAAATATAGTTATTTCCCTATCTGTGGAAAATCTGAAAGAAAATTCTCAGACTGCTTCTAAAAGGATTTAGAAACAAGCATTACGAAAAGCCTGAATGGCATTTCACTTGCAGAATCAGTAATGTGCTACAGACTCAATTTTGCCAACCCCCCTCTTGTTAAAAACTGTATTTCTTATTCCAACTAGTAGAGAAAGCTCCTGAGAGAGTGTAACCTTCTTGTCAATTTCAGACTCTGCTGTACTCACTGGCAATTAAAAAGATGAATCAGTCTCTCTTTGTCCAGTGATTGATCCTTTGCAGGCACAAAACATCTAGCTATTTGCAGCATTTTCAAGGGACTCATCAAGATAAAGAGGACTGTTTATAAGAGACTTCCTCTCCGTAATACAACTCTAGAGGATACACAAATCCACTAAAGAAACATCGTACTAGAAACAGTGGGCATTTCAGAGGAGAATGCATCAGTCTCCACTTATTTTCCATGACAGTGGAAACATTCTCAGAGATATGCAAACATACCTGCCACATCATTCTGTCAAGACAAAAAAAATCTTCTTTTCTAAGGATATAAATCCAGCTCCTTCCAGTCAAGCACAAATCATGCAGTGCATCAGAAGAAGTTTCCTCTAATGGAGTCAGCGCACGACTTCTTTCAGCAGACTCCACCACAGATGTATGGATTTACACAGGTCCCTTTCCAAAGGCAGTGATCTCAGAACCTCAGCAGTGTAACCACAGACACTTTCAGTCTTATTACATCAGCTCCTTCAGCTGAGGAATAGGTGGTCACTCTATTGATTTATTTTTAAGGGTGTGACTTACCCCTGTTGAATTCAAGGCACTTCAAATGAACCAAGGTCGTACTAATGCGCAGAGTGGGTTAACGCCTCAATGAAAGCTTTCTAACACGAGGAATACAAACAACAGAGCCACAAGAGTACTTAATATAGGAAGTAAGTGTCTGTCTTAGGTAAGCAGGCTCTTTTGCCACACTCCACTGACTACATTGATGAACTTTCCACTACCTATGATAAGATCGTAGATATTTGCTCACATTTACAAAATACATGAAGAAACCTTAACTTGTGTTTTATCCTGGAGCTGAATCCCACATGCAGTTTCCATCCTGAGACAGCCAAGTACCACATTAGGTGTGCCCTGCAGTGACTGAATCCCTCTCTTGCCTCCTCACATAGCCCAGGTCCTCAGCACATCCTTCCTATGCCTTTCCAGGAAACGGCTGGCACCAGGCCTGAGGGTTTATCACACCCAAGATCTTGTTGGGCAAGTGTCACATCCAAGCCTTGAGGACTCTTGGAGCACTGCAGCATTACTTACAGTTGCAGCATCACTTACAGCTGCAGTTTCATTGCACAAGGGTAAGGATGATTACCTGCAGTCTGGTTGTGAGCCAGGCTTAACTCCCTCCTGCAAACACCTGAGAAATCTCCAAGGCACTGAGCAGTACTTCAGTAGGCACTCAAAATGACCCAGTGCTCAGTAAACATGTTGCCACCTCTTTCCCCATGGTCCCAACACCTGACCACTGTGGAAAGTCAGTTCTCTCTCTAATGCTGGAGCTAGATCCTCCCAGCAACTCATCACCATTCTAGCCAAGCAGAAGATACTTCAGGAGTCCTTTTGAGATGCCATTGCCTTTGGGCACTCTTACTATCATTAAGCATAACAGAACTGTTTAATTGAGAGACAAGTCAGCACAGCCTGGAGACCAGACCTTGAGCTTCACGAAAAATGGCATCATGATGCCGGAAGAAAGTAGATGACTGCTAAGTCTTAATAGACCTAAAACCCAGTGTGTAACAGCTTAAAGGGTTGATCATTCTGTATATCCCAAGCCTTACAATGAGCAAAGGCCTGCTGTCATGGCAGTGATGCAGCCCACGTGGAGCAATGGATCTGAAATCACAGACATGTCATTGGTTTTGGTGCAATATACATTGATCCAGCTTGCTCTGTCATATCACTCATCACACCCTGAAATGTGGTATTTGATGGAATTTTTTTGGTTTCAGCTGTTTCACTGCATAACATGACCTTATGAGACATTCTGCTTTCAGTCTCCAGACAAAGAAGTAATACAATAAGAGCTACTTACTGGTATTGGAACCACAGACTTACTGTAAGTTTCACAGCTTTCAAAATGCAATGTAAATCTTCCCTTTCTTGTTTCAGCCCATAATAATTTATTGCTATAATCACATCAACAGTGTCTCACTGTTTCAAAAAAAAAAAATTTAAAAGTTGGTTGAAAAGCAGACTATGAAATACTTGTTTTCAAATTTAAATTTTAATAAATTGCTATTTAACAGAGCATCAAGAAGCTAGTGACTAAAAAGCAACTGAAGTTTAATTCTCTTTTTCTCTTTCATTGGTCTCTTCATGTTCTGAGTCTCTTCTGAGTCAGGTTTCCTCAAATACACACAAAAATACATACTGGTATTGACTGATGAAGATCAAAATTTTGTGTCTGTAATGTTTGGGAAATAAAAAATCCCAGACAGTAACAACAAAATAGAAAAAACAAATCCCATACCTCAAAGAAACCCAAGAAACCCCAGATCTCGTAACCCGAACCCTTCAATTCCTAAGCACACAGGAGGCATGCTTATTGTTTGGGCATGTTGTCAGGTAGTTAGGACTAAATGGCTAACTTTATTTGCAGTACATATCTGAAGCTTGACCCAATGCTCTTCAATATCCATGGGCTCATTCCCACTGACACTCTCAACGGGATTTGAATCAAAGCTTTGCTGTGCTTCTCAAGCTAATCTTGTGCAAGCCTTGCCAGCTCCATCTGTCCTCAAATCTATGCAGACTAGTCCACCCTTTTCAGCTCTGCACATGCCACTGAGGAACCTGACTTGTCCAAATCAAATCTGCTTGACTTGAAATCCTCGTCTTGGTTTGTAATTTGGCGTGACTGACATATCTCCAAACTGGCAATTTTCTGTAGGCCTTGACATTGTTCCCTATGCCACTTGTTTACGAGGGACAGAGGATTAAGGAGCCCGCTTCAAACCACTCAAATTACACAACATACCCCCCCTCCCAAAGTCCCTGCAATAAGCAAGAAGTGTTATCCAGAAACGCGTGTTGGCATAAGAAGCCCTCCTGTCTGCCACAAATTACTGCCCTTTAATTATGGTGCGGGAAGTGGGCTGGTACTTCTCAATTTGCTCATCTCAGAAGTCCTGTTTGTCTTAGAATTATTTAGCAATTTGAAAAAAAATAAGCCGGATGTAACACTGAACCAACACGACAAATTAACTCCAAATGGCATTCAACACAGTTTATTTAGTTTTAAATTTACCTGGTCTTATTTTGAGGTACTGGACTTTGCTCTCTTTGTGTGACAAGATCAGAATAAATAAATGAATTTGAATTTGTTTTATT
Organism: Oreocharis arfaki; assembly: GCA_013398015.1. Lineage (NCBI taxonomy): Eukaryota > Metazoa > Chordata > Aves > Passeriformes > Paramythiidae > Oreocharis > Oreocharis arfaki. Next base: position 294,137 of record VZRR01002168.1, read on the forward strand.
CTACAAAGGGATTGCTCTTCACGTATTTCTCAGTCCAACTTCGTTCTTCTTTTACACAAGAAGATCCTAAGGAAACTGGGATGTCCAGAAACGAGTCAGGTCTCCTAAAACAGACTTACTGGAAGAAAATATGTCAAGTTGGTTGCTAATGCATTTTCGAGTTTCTTTTCCTCCAACCCTTTATTTCAGCTTCTTTTCTCATCTTCCTTCTTATCTTACTCCTTTGCCTTCTCCCTCAGAGCTTCCATCCTCTCAGCTGAAGAAAATGTTAAGCCAATTTTTTGGGTGACTGCATGCTAAAGAAGGAGAAAGCTTCTAAAGAAGGTTGATATGAGGGAGAAGTGACGGTGGCAGTGGGAAGGAAAAGAGAGGGGAATTTTAAATGTGATTCTAAAGAGTCATAGTTATTGTCTCTAAAATTAATCTATGATTTTGTTTTTTAAAGATCCACTTTAATCATAGCCCGTCAGATTTTGTTCACTTTATGTGTCTTGTTCTGGTTAGGCCATGTATGTATAAAAGCACGTTTGCATTTTTCACACTTGTATTTTCAAGAAATGTCTTTGTTCAGTCTCTAAATTTCTATATTCTGCTGGCACAATACAGACTCTTACATTTTGTTGCTGCACAATCAGAAAAGTTTTCAGCTATCCTTCAGCTTTGCACCGTAGAATATAAAGTCCCTTTACGATCCTTGATTTTTCCATCACCTAACTCCTTGGCAAGCATGCCACATTTTCTTGAAAGCTATTTCCTTTCTTAAGTAGTCAACCTAAATTTAGTAAAAGCTGGGATGCTGATGACCTCTACTCTTATTTATCCACAATTAGGTAACTCCACAGCCACTCTCAGGGCCACTTCAGCAAGTTATTTGTCTTTGTGTCACTGTGTTATATACTAGGAATGAACTGATGCCTGCCTGACTAGCCAGATCTCATTTGGAAGAACAGGCCTATCAGACCTTTTAACATCAACATTATTCAATCCTGAGTCACACAAGTTGGTTATCAGGAAGAAGTCTTACAACATTTTAACCTCATAACATATGAGCACAGTCTCATTTTGAGGTGATTCAACCATTTTCCCACCCAACTCATTCCTCAGCTTACAAAACCAGATCCCAGAAACTGGCACTGCAGTGCTCAATCAAAAGGCAGAGAGATTTTGCTTGAACTATTGCTATAATCACATTGTAACAGACATACCAAGTGCAGGGTAGGGGAATAAAAGAAAACAAAAAAAAAAAAAAAGAAAGAAAAAAGACATCAAAATAGGAGCAAGTCTATTCTTTTATAATGCATATGGCTTTCTTATTTAATTCCTGTCATCTCCTTAAGCAATGGGAATTTTCACCACAATCCTTTATTTTCCTGATTTTGGGGTTTATGGGAATAAACCCAGTTTTTCAGAGGACATCATCTTTCACGCTTTCTGTATGAGTCTGACAGACTTACCTACTGTTTTGTGTTGGTGGCAGAGCCTAGCCATCTCCATAGGGCAGTTGGAGGCAGAGACACTTATTTCAAAGCCTCAGCCCTACCCTGACCTGAATTAATAAACCTCAGTGTCTTTACTTCAACCCACACCTAGCATGTCACATAAATCATGCTCGTATTGCATACCTATTGCTGTAGGACCTACACAAAAGGGTTTTTCTTCCTCAGACCTGAGACTCCTGCTTGGCATCTCCCCTAAGGTAGGATCACCGGGGTGGCAGACAAAAAAGTCACAAAAAAGAAGTAGCCCAGAATAAGGAAAACCACATGGAAGCACACAGACACACACATGAAACACCTATCCTCAGGACAGGATGGACAGAGACCCTGCAAACTCAGCCCTTCCTAAAAAGAAAGGTCGCCAGTGAAAGCTGAAGGAGGAAAGAGACGAGGGAGTATAAAGGGATTTTTCTTTCCTGAAACGGGCTCATTTTTTTCTATAGGACTCAATCTTTCAGTATGTGCAGGCTTAAAATCTTTTAACTCTAATGCAGATTTGTCCAAGAGGACTTGGACAGTTATCTAAGGAAGAACTTGTAAACTACATTCAAATCAAGACCCACAAGCATGATGAACATGCACATATCCCTAACATTATGGATTACAGCTGCCAAATACGCATCTTGTAGAACTGGTATATTCTACACCTGTGATTTTCAGTGCTTTGATAATACAAGGTGGCTGAAATACATCAATTATTTGACTGGCAATTTTCAACAAGTATTTCTACCACCACTAAAGAGTATACTCTTGGCAAGTTCTTTAGGGGAAGAAATAGATATTTTAGCATGATGGCACTTCCAGGATTTTTCACTCCAGTATCTTCATGTAGGGCATATCAAATGGCATGGCAGACAATAGTTGTGGGATTTGTATAAAAGGAGTCTACAGCAAATTGATTCTGTTGCCTAGGAAGACCACAGAAATGTGTAGGATCTTCATTCTGTGAGAAACAGAGAGAAGAGCTCCTGTTTAGATTTTATGGCTTAAAATACAGCAACAGAAAAGTAGCCATACTTACTAAAGTGATGTTTTAGTGGAGTTGCTACGTTTTCTCTTCAGCTGAGAAATAGCTTTTAGTCCACCAACACACATGCACAATCCTTCCCTTTTGGGAAGGAATCCAGGTTCTGAATTAATTCAAATGTAAGTTTTATTTATCCTGCAGGACATGTCAGCAGTAAAATAAGTTACATTTATCCTTCATTTCCAAAGACAAATAAAGACAGGGAAGTCTTTCAGTTCCTATCAGCAGCCTTTGCTCTTCCTTCTCCTGATATTTTTTGGCCAATGAGGAGTTATGTGCTATCCTCAAAAAGGCCTTCAGGAGTTCTGGTCTTCACCAGAGTCCCTGACACATAGAATCACTGAATCAGGACATAGCAAGTGACACAGGTGGACACTTGTAACTGTCATAGTGACGTATGATAACAGAATGATGGCTTCAGAAAAGAAAAAAAAAAAAAGGGATTATTCCAACAGTGGAAGATGACCGGCTGCTGAAAATGGAAAGTCTTAAAGAGAAGCCAAGGTGGGAAAACCCCCAAACACTGAGACTTCCTTCTGAGACAGTCATACTTACAAGCAACAATTATGTGCCCACTCTAACCACTCAAAGTCAGAGTGTCAAATATTTAAAGCTAAGCTGGCCTTCACTCAGCTGGAGCAGAGGTACAAGCAGATGAACAGCAACTGCTACTGCCCAGTGCCCTGTTGCAATTACCCCAGGAAAACTGAGAATGCCTCTCTCCCAAGACCCCAGCAGCCAAAGTTGGATGCAGGGCTAGGCAGGGGAACCACAGGCCCCTCAAAACCACTTGTCCCAAACACTGCTCGGCTCCCTCTTACCCTCAGCTGCTGTTTGAAGGGCTCCAGTTCCCCAGGAGGCCCTAAGACCCTTTATGTTAGGTCAGGAGAAAAGCCAAAATTAAACAGAGTCTGATTGCCAGCTGAGAACAAGGGCTTACTGCAGGAGGAATGGCAATAATTCCTTGTAAAGTGGTGTCTCTAATAGAGGGGTTGCTGAGAAATAATACTTCTGGGTGTATTTTTATTTGATTCCTGGAGCTGGGCTCCCTCTGGGAGCTATAACTGTTGCCCCCACACTTGAAGCATCCAACTCTAAATCTTTTGCTAGTGTAAAGCTCACTGTAAGTTGTTTAAGCACAGCAGACATCTTGAGAGTTCTACACTGCCTTATGCACTTGTTTAAACTGTATTTCCAAAAGCAGTAAATACCCAAGCCTTCATGCAATTCCACCTCACTAAAGTGCCTCATCCTTCTGATCCTTAAAAAGAGAAACATTCACAGAATACTCCCATATGCTATTGCTGAGTGGCATAGAAAAACACAGGGAGATTGAGGACAAAATGCAGAGATGGGACAGTGGAGGCAAGTTTCACCACAAAAGAACATGAAACAGCAACCTTGATTGGAAAGAAATGCTGATGGTGCCTACCTCAGGAGAAGGCTCCAAACTGAAGCTCCAAGGAAAGTTAAGGCACCTCCAGCACCGAGGAGAAAGAAGCAGGGCTGAAGGCTTATCCCATTCCATCCCAGATCCTGCTAGCTGGGGTCAGGCATTTCCATGTTTGTCAGGGGGCAGGAGGAAAGGGCAATGAAATCCATTTGAAAGAGCCACGCTGTTCCCACACACTGGATTGGGAGCACTGGTTCTTAATATACTATTCTGGACTTCATTTCTGCCAAAACCAGAGCTTTTCACAGATGACTTTCGGGCACTTAGGTAGTCTTTTGGATCTATCATTACAAGGTTTGCCAAAGATTGCATAGGAAAGCCACAGCAGTCCAAGGTCTTGAACCTCAGGTCTCCTGTAGTCCATATGGAGGTGTTAATCACCATGTCTTTCCTCCTCTCCAACAGGTTCTTTCCAAGAGTTACAGTCATTAAAAGAGAGAAGAGTTACGTCTCATTCTAAAGCACATGACCAATCATATAGCCCAAATTTAATGCATAGCAGCCACTTGCATTAGCCTGCCAGCAAGCTTGTGTGACAAAGAATTATTCACAAGATGGCAACGGGCCCGAACTGGCAAATGCCTCTGAAATCAGAAGCTGTAATTACATATAGCTTGGTTTGGGATAATTAGCTAAATACAGGCCGCTTCTTGGACAGAGGTACTTTCCAGCCAGCAGTGTATTTGACTTAAACAACAACTACGAAACACAGTAGAACCCAGAAAAATTATGGTCTCTCCCTCTTCCCGCGTCTAGCTTTTCCAGCTTCGTGCCTCATCCTGAACCTCCCAGCAGGACAGCAGCACGTCTGTCTGACTCCATACACACATTGCCATCCAGTGGCCAAGTCCTGCCAGCACAAGTCACTGTCGGCAGGCGGTAAAAGTAACTCCTGGGAACCCAAGGCTGCTACTTCTAGAAAAGGAAGGTGCCCCATGGCACAAGAAACAAAAGTCTTCACCGTAGTCATAGGTTGGAGATAGAAAATGCAAATCCAGCCACCTTTTTTGAACCTTGTGGTTCAAGGTACAGTTGGATTTATGATTCAGGGGACTATTGAAAGACATCTGAATAACCACAGAAACTCAGAATCATTTAGATTGGAAAAGACGTCCAAGATCATTGAGTCCAATGACAGATCACTGCCCTATGAACAAGACAACGGCAGTAAGTGCCACATTGAGTCATTTCTTGGACACCTCCAAGGATGGTGACTCCACCACCTCCCCGGGCACTCCATTCTGACGCTTAAGAAGCCTTTGTATGAAGGAATTCTTCCTGATGTCCAAGCTGAACCTCCCTTGGTATAGCTTGAGTCTCTGTCCTCTCATCACTAGTTGACTGGGAGAAAAGACCTGTCCCTCCTTGCTACAACCTCCTTTTAGGTAGCTAATCACAATAATGATAAGGTTGAGATGTTGAGATGCAGTTAAGGAGAAAAGGATCTTGAGGGAGAGGGAAAGGGAACATCAGGCTTCAAAATCTTCAGCAAAAACAGAAGCGGCCCTTACTGAATGGAGCCCACATGGAGCATCAGGGAAAAAAAAAAGCAGCTGCGAAGTGTAAACACAAAGGAGAAGCGTCAACATGACAGATGACCAAAAAGCCTCTGGAAATGTGACCCCCCTACTACGAGGCAGTTGGAAGGAGGGCATGATTTGATTAGGGTGAGTGATAGGAGAAAGAAAGCAGAAGCTGGGTGGGAGTCTGAAGGTTGTTGGTCCTTTTCAGAAGGTTACCCTGGGTGCTGCATCCAGCCTGCCATGACCAGGGCGAGGGAGAAGTGCAATTCTAGTAATGCTGTGTTTTGGTTGCCTAATTCTTTCGGCCTGCATGGAAGAGGCAATATTCCCCTTGCAACTTCTTAGGAAGGCAAAAGGAAAACGTTGATTATCACTTAGGAGAGGAAGTGGCTTATTTGGCCTGATTATAATCATGGGAACTTTGTTGCCTCTGCTCCAGTGACCACACTGGTAGCGTTAACTGGAAAGCTAAGTAACCAGTAAGGAAACTGCTGAACTGAGCTCAGTCAGATACTACTTGTGCAATTTTCCTTGAAAGGACATACATGGAACATCAACTTTCTTCATACATGGTGCCCTTGGTGGTTTTCCCCTGAAAAAAAAGGCCATTTTACAGCCCCTTATTGGGTAAAAATGTGCCTCTCTTTCCCCTGGGTGGCTGCTTGGACAGTGATAAGGTTTCAACGGGGTTGTCTGAGAGCAAAACGTGGTCCTGGGATGTGCTGTAGTTATCAGTCTATCATCACTAAATATGCTGAACTACATAATTTTATCTAGAGAGACATTTCTGGGCAAAATTCTGGTCTCTGTGTGTGTGTGTGTGTGTGTGTGTGTGTGTGTGTGTGTGTGTTCAACAAAAAATTTACAATGCTATGGACATTCATTTCAGTGCGGGGTCCAACAGGCCAGGAGAAAATTATGAAATGGTATTTTCATAATTGTCATATTTTATGGTTGCATTATTAAATGCTGGAATGCCAAAGTGAGATTTTTTCTGTTAAATTAACAGCTCCAGCCAATGTACTTATCAATTAATACCACTCACCTCAGCATGGGCTGGAAACCCTTCAGCATTGGCAGCTAGAGCTTTCCCAGGGTCTGCATACGTGTCAGTGTAGAGCAGCCCAAGGACTGGTTTAGGCCACGCTTTACACTTCTTTTTAGTGATGCATTTTAGTGGAGACTACTGAAGCTTATTAAAGCACCATGTGGGAAAATGATTTTGTTTGGAAGATGCAAATAGAAAAGAATAATTAAAAAGGTAACAAAAGACTGGTCCACTTAGTGCCGAAACAGACACCCTGGTCTTAGGAGCACCAAATAAAATTACCCTGAAAAATATCCACATAATCCTCCCATCTTCTCTTTCTCTTTAGATAAGAGCGGAGCAGAATATTCCAGGGATTTAAGGCATCATTTGTTTACACGGTCATATTTTAATCATCTGCAAGAAGCTAAGGTTACACAAGCCCAGCGTTCAAACAATCCCCTACCTTGCTGTTTATAAGAAGTGGGGCCTGATATACATAATGCTCCCGAGCTGCTCCAAGGGGACAGGAGAAGAGGACTGGGGAGGGAGGAGGAGGAGGAGAAGGAGGAGGAGGAGGAGGGAAGGGAGGAGGGAAAGGTCAGCTCCCTTTCTAAGCATTTCTGAGCTTGCTGGAAGCTTTCAGCGTGTGGGTGGTAGGTGTATCAGCTGACATGGGGAAGTGTAAGCGTGAAGCTGGCCACCCAAGACCTCAGGGTCACTGCTGACACTCCAGATCTCCGAGCTGGGGAAGGCACCTGCTCCCTTGCCAAAACAAACCATCTCCTGCTACGGGCATACTTGAAAAGACCTGCTTTTGTCAGCCCGGGGGGGAAGAGAGAAAGGGAGGGGGAGAAGGGGGAGGAATTAGAGGGATGTGGGGGCTTTAGGTTTTACTTAAACAGTCTCAAATAACCAGTTTACAATGCAGCGATGTTCTCCAGAATTTATTAAAGGGGGGGGAAAAGAGGAGCTGAGGAGGCCTGACTCCAGATCTGGTGAGCATTAATATGCGGCGTGCTAGAATTTCATGAGGCAAGCGAGTTTTGTAGCCCTTGCTCTGGTGGTCCTCTGCTGACAGGATCTCAAGCCGCTATTTGTTATCTTTAGGCCTGATAAGTACATCTGGTTTTGATTCAGGTGGCCGCGAGCTTGTCTCAGAGTTGAAAAGGGTGCTTTGCTCAAATTGAATTTTCTCACAAATTTCAGTCTGGGATGAGAACCAGAAGAAGCTGGGCCCTGTCACACAAAACTCCCGTTTTGCTTGCTTGGCCCTTGGGCTCGTAAAAACCTGGCACAAATCAGTTTCACCTGTTTGGCTAAGTGAGTACATGTTAAAAGTAATAAAGCTATTAGTGCAATCAGATATTTCTCTGCATGTGTTCTGATGTAAAAAGAAAAAAAAAGAGAACGAAAGCGGGGAGGTGAACTCTTCTCAACCCTGCCTGTCACATATCTCCTGTGTCCCTGTAAATTAGTTGCAGAGAGACTGCTGCCGGTTCTCCACGCCCTTCTGCCTGGGCATAGTCTAGGCTGGCAAGGAGACCTGGCTGCAAGGAGCTGTTCAACTCCATCACCCCCTCTAGAAAGGCACTTGAAGTCACTGTCTGAGGTAAAGAGGGAACCAGACCACTTTTGTTCTTCTCATACTTCCCAGCTCTGCTTGTAGCAATACCAGACTTGCCCTCACTTCCAGGCAGCGAAACCCCAGCTGGCTCTCCAGCTTCAGCACCTGGGCATCCTGAGTCCTCCTGCTCCCCGACACAGCCACTTCCAGCAAGAGGACAGGACTTGGGTGATCCTGGGATGTGTTTGAAACAGCATACGCTTCTGACACCACTTCCCAGTGCAGTGTATCACCATGTCCTCACAGCCAGTGTCTTTTATGACTTATGGGAAAGACTCTGGTAAACCTAGAGGTGAAAAGATTTCAGGGGCTTCTGGCCCCTCACAGAGACCAGTGACATCTCTCTAATTAACTACATTCTGGCAACACATTTTTCTACCCATAAATTTGTGGTATTCCACTGCTGTCTCCTGCTCACATGAGATGCTCTGTGAAACGCTCTGGGAACTTGCTGAGCAGAAGACACCGTAAAAGCATACTCTGTGACTCTTCACCTTGTCATTGTCTATGCTCTACTTGAGGAACCCTCAGGACAAAGCATGGAGCACATTTTGTTTGATATATTATCTATTTTCCAGGTCCCTTTTTTCCATTTTTGTTGTACTTTGCTTTGTCAATCATTTCTCCTTGCAGTGGCATTTCTTATGTCTCATTTTATAAGAAGTTTCACCTTCCATGAAGATTAACAAATTACATTTGCAACTCATATTTGTCATGCCATCTAAATGTAGATAGTGTTACCTTAACAAAATTAATCAAACACGCACCTTTGCATAAAAGAATAATCCTCACAAAAATATTGTTAAATTGCATCAAAGCTACTCCCTAACCTAGGTCTGAATAAAGGAATAAAAGAATGATACTGTTGGCATTTTTCATAAGTATTTCTCCATATTTTCCAAAACTATAATGATATAAAAATATAAAACATCTGTATATCTTCTTGCAGAGAAGAGTGTCTTACTTGAAAAAAATTACTGGATTTCCCTTAGAATGTTTTATACGTTAGCATGTTAAAAAAAACAGAAAAAAGCTGCATGTTCTCTCTCCTAAATGCAAGAGAACCGGCTGCTTTCTGATATGAAAAGTCAAGAAAATGCTAGTAGCTATGACTACCCATTTCCTCCAATATTCAATAGCTAATATTTAACACACTAATTCATGTACTCTTTCTGGTTCTCAAAAGAGACACCCTATTTGCATGCTCCGTCTATGTGCTCGGGCTCTGAGAGGAATTCACTTTTGAAGTGCTGTATAGTGAAGATATCACACCTTGCTGCTCTGACTGCTCCTGTGGAGCGAGCATTTCTGCACAGCCTGCAAACCTGCAGTTCCCAGCTGCATGAGTGAGCTCCCAACAAAGGATGCTGGCATAAACACTGGCCATAAATCAGAGGAGCAGAATGTTAGAGCCAAAATCTTTCTGTCCATCCAAAACCAATTATTTTTGGGAACTATTTCTGTGAGTGTCACGTTTTTAGGCAGGCCAAGGGAGATGGAAAGTCACGGAGTGTTCGGGTGTCTCCTTCAGTCACTTCTAGGCCCCTTGGGTGTTTTAGAGCATCTGAAGAACCTCTTCTCATGGTCTTCATGGATTCATGGGGGTTCCTACAGCAGCTTTTGACAAATGGAGACTATGACATCTTTGTGGGATCCTTAGCCTCCTAAATGCAGTACCATGAGATATTTCTGTTGGCATTTGGAGAGAACTGTGGAAATTCATTTCTGTGAGTGTTCTGATAACTAGGAAGATCACTGACCCACCTCACCAGACAAACACACAGACAGCTTTCAGAAAATTTCTGCCCCATCTCTTCAGGCTATAGCTTTCTTTAAAAAAACCCCAAAACTGCTCTTAGCCATGTATGTATATTGGTGGTGCTGTTACTTTGAGCCTGTCGTCAGGCTGATTGGGTCCATAGCATTATGAAAGTCATGGTTCTCCTCCACTTGCCTTCACTTACTTGGCAGGGAGTTACCCAGATCTGGGACACAGAGGCAAGACATGGATGAATATGTGTCCACAGCATGCCCACTTAGGACTTGTGTCTGGCATCCCTGTTCACTCCGGTCTGCTCTCTAGCTTCCATCACTTGCATTTCCTAGAGATGGGAGTAAGGCACGAGCCACCACAACGGCAAGAATCATGACAGCAATCTTTGTGACTGGGTATTACAAAAGTGATTGCTGATCTCCACACCGGCTGCCCTGAAAATCTCATTCATCCTAGTTCTTCCTCAAACTGCCAGTCCAACTTTCCCAAACTCTAAGCAAATGCAACTTCTTATCTTTCACCCACTTCTGACATCCTGCCTTGCCTTCGCACCCAACCTACCGAAATTCTCCTCATTCTTGCATTGTTTCTCTAGGCTGCGAATCACAGAAAAGAATGGGAAAGATCAAAAAAGAAAACAGTCCTAATTTCTACTGGTGGGATGCTCGCCTCCACCCCCGCTGGCCTTGTTTAGGCGGCTGTGCACACAGCACGGCCCTTTCTAAGCTGACAAAGTTCACACGGGGTAGCAAAGGCAGCTCACCACAAGGTCACCGTCAAATTAGCGTCAGCAGTGTCTCTCGGCCCCTCCGCGTGATCTTTAGGGAATAGACAGATCAAAGGGAAAGTCATCCAGTTCGGGGATTTTTGCCTTCCAAGTCATGGGTACCAGTGTCCCTGGCTGGAGAGCAGCAGGGGGAAGATCAGTGCAATGGTGACTGTGGGCAGGCTGAGGAGATAAGGAAAGGATAAACTCCAGAAATCCAGTCAGTGCCCCTACTCACCTGTGAGATCTGGGGATCACGGCAGCGGAGTAACGTGGGGTGGTTCGTTCAGCCCTTGTGCTGCAGCTGACACAACTCCACCAACCACAATTTGTCACCTGCCTTCTCTCAAAACCCATTCTAATGCTCACATCAGTTCAGAACAATGTTTCCTAACTCCTTTCTGTTTTCTCAGCTAAAATATAAGAAGGCAGAATTCATTTAAAAACCAAAATTGCGGTACTTCACTGTTTTTTCAGTAAGCTATTTTACAGTGATGTATGCTTTTCCTCTTTACCTTTCTCATCTTTCTTTCCACCAAATATTTTCCAACAGCCACAGTCTAACAATAAAAGCAAAATATTTAAAGAAACAAGAAAAAAAACCCAACTCATTTAAACTGGTTGAAATAGATCACATCCACAGATAGGACCTATAAGCAGTAAGAACATAAAAACTTCAGCAGAAACACATTTTAAAAATTAAGGAGTTGAGCAAAACAGGTTGGAATAAAGTCTTTTTTTTTTGGAGGTTCTGTTTTCTAGGTTTTCTCTCTACAAAATATTGCGCTGTTTATCTTTTGCTCTTGAGACATCCTACAAGTTTTCGTGTGTAATTCTGTAAATTTTGAATATATATATTATTTTGTATATATTACTTTTAATTTTGTATACATCTTTTGTTTAATAAAATAGAAACAGGAAAAGAAAAAGATCTGGTTTAATGCACCAGAAAGATAATGGAAATGGCAGGATACATGATAAGTGCAGAAAGAGTGAAAAACATATTTACTTATTCTACAGAGGAATACATGCAGTAACTAGTATTACACAGATGTTTTTTGAGTCGTTTTAATTCCAGGAAGTGCTTAGAAAATTTACTTTTTTTTTTTTTTCTCCAGAAATCCACAGAGGTTTTACTTTTCTCCATTTTTAAAATAGATCTTTGGGGTTAAACAAAAACATAATTACTTTTTGAAATAGGATTGGTGTTCAAGTGATTTATAATATTTAAAAGGTGTGAAATAAATCAGAAGTGAGTTTTGGGAAGAAAGTACATATTTGTACAATAGTAGATAGCCAGAAAGTCATAATATAATTATTTATTTACCATGCATATCTTTCTGTAGAAAAATGACAGTGAATAATTTAATATTTCTAAGTTGGACAACAGCGTTACAACAAAAAGTATTTATTCAAAAGTCAACAAATTTTAAAGTATGACAGAGAAGAAAAGGTAGAAAGAAATGGATTTTAGAACGTATTTTGTTTTGTTTCTTTAAGAATGGTGCGGTCTTGTGGTCTGAGAAATTTCAGGATCTTTCAGTTGATTTAATTTCCTATTTCTTTTTCTCAGACCTCATATAATCACAGACCATGATTCAGTATGTTTTTTTGTTTATGGGTTATGGTAGAAAATATCTTCCTATCTCTCCCAGAGACTTTTATTAGTATAGATCCTTTTTTCCTCCAAACAAGTCGATCTTCACATATGTTTGATTTTTGCCATTGACTTGGACAAGATGCACAGCCAATTAGCATCCTTGGTCTCCTAGTTTTGTGCTCAGAAACAGCTAACCTTGCTGTAGAGCTCTGTGAAAAAACTGCAGACAATTCAGGTATTTAACTGATCCATATGAATACACTAAATCAGACAATGTTTCTGTGAGATACTGAGCTATTTACCACCATTTTTCATAACGGAGAGCAGCCTTATCAACCTGAGAAGCATAGGTGAGAGTGAAACCAGAGTATCCCAACCTCATCTATGTTCTCTGTGAAAGGCATGCAAAAGATGTGCTACAGATACACAAATTTTATCCAGTTCCTCATGTTGACACCTGCTTTAGTCCATTCTTCTTGTTGCTCTGACTTAAAATAGATATATGTGTGTATTTTTCTCCGTACCCTGTCCTCTGCATCCCATCTTTTCTAACTGTGCTGAAGCATTCCATGAAAGCACCAGCCAAACCCAGGCTTTCTCTTTGAGGACTCCCAGCTTACCTGGAGTAACCTACTCCTGGGTATTGGGTAAGAGATTTTTTCCACACTTGGGAATGTGTATCATTCAGAGGAACCACCAAGGAACACCTGCATATTTACCCTGTAAGCTACACCTGAAGGTTTCATTGGTTAGCCTTGGCACTCTAACTCATGTAGGGCTGGCATGCCAACGCAGCTGAGAGGAAAATAATCTCAGAATGTTTTTGTCATCCTATGTGTCAGGATGGTTCATCTTCGCATGAACAAGCCTCTCCCTTGGCACAATTTCTAGAGGGGCATTGAAAGGCAAAGTGGGATTGGTGAGGGTTCACCTTAAAATACCATGATGTAAAGTATTCAGCAGCTGTTCAGCAGCTTCTCCATCTGCCAGGAAGAGGGTGAATGGAGTATTCAGCCTCTCCCAGTCCGAAAAACCCCATCTCCACTTTGCAAATCAGGGCACAGGAAAATTTATAAATCCCAGATTTAAAGCCAGACGGGAACACCATTGCCATTTTAGCCTGACCTCACATGTATGTTACAAGACAATCTGCCTCAGCAGTATTATTACAGCAAAACAATTACTTTTTTTTGTTACACCTTAGACACTCCTCCCTCACCTCTAGAAGAGAGTTAAGCACACTGAAAAAGCTGTTGTTCTCACGAGCCCTTACACTGAGTTCAGAGTGAAGTGTAGTACAGGCTGGAGCGAGTTATAGATCCGTAGGATCTATAGGAGAAGTTTCTCACCATTCATGTGTTCAAGCAAAAAACATTTGCTGATGCTTTTTTTATGGCACTCAGATCTTTATACTGTTATTTTTGCAATATCAAAATGCTACAAAAATTAAGCATAGACAGACCAATAATGAAAATAGTCTGTGATGTATATACTTTAAACCAATATAGAACTCCTTGAAGTTAGAGGCTACGGTGGCCTGAATATGCCCAATGACAAAGCAATTGAGGGTTTAAAGTTGAAAACTTGGGTCCTAAGAAAGTTTGGTAGATTTTTAAATCCAAACCAGTTCCAACCAGATACCAACTAATCGGTCTTCAAAAACCTGACTGTCATCTGGGGGCAGCCAGAAGGAGAGTATTGGAATAGTAAAATTTGCGTAGTATAAACCCATCTCGGTATTTCTGGCACTATTGTTAAATTAAAGCTGTATTAAAGTGAAACACTTCACTATTTAGCTTTCTGTCTGCCCGGCAGGTTTTGCAAAATAAATCCAGTTGGAGAAAATTGGCCCATTTAAATTGGTCATTGGATATGGCATTTCTGCACCATCAAGAAAATGGCTGCACATTTTTTTAATTGTTTCCCTTGCATATAATTTTTAAGCAGTCTTATAAAAATGTTTTCCTTGTTTCACTCCCCACTGAATTAAGAATGCAGATGAACAGTTGCCAGTTGGCCTATGGGATAATCATTCCAGCAGGCAGCAGCGAGAAAGTATGAAGTGGTTTTCGGAAGAGCTACCTTTCTTTGCAAAATGCACTAGGCATTGCATAGCTTGAAAGAGATGCCTTTTATTCCCTGCAGACCACTTCCTCCAGCTTGGGAAAAAGAAAGAATTTCCTAACCGGTGAGCATAAAGGATAAAGAATATAACATCTTATATGTACTGCTTGTGATCTGCTTCGCAAATAAACAAACTTTTGCTATTTCATTGAAATCTAAGAGAATTATATTCTCCAAAAATCCTAGCTGTGCCTTAAGACAGAAGTCTCTTGTTGCTGTAGGCACATATAGTATTTAATTCTCACCCCGTCCCCTCCAAGGTCTGCATGTCTCACCAGCACACACTTGCACACACATATCCATTAACAAAAGGAGGATTGCCATGTCGCTGCTTGGTTGTAGTCCTTTCTTACGGGATTGGGGGCAGTCACAATTTCCTAGAGGACTTCATCATTCTGACACACAAAAAAAGGTATGAGATGTATGGAAAGTAAGAACAACAACCAAAACACTTTGTGCTGCCATCTTATCAGATAAAATCTGCATGAAAAGGTGCCAGTGCTTCTGCTCTGTCGCTGGAAGAACAAGAAGGGAAAAAAAATCCCACTGGGGCTGCACTCCCTGCTGATGTCTCTAGAGCTGTTCAAAGTGAACAGATAAGGAGACGGCTATTTTATTGTACTGTATGAAAACGAAATAGTTTTCAAAATGCAAAGTTAAAAAAGAGGTTCATCATATGAAACAGAAAAAAAAAAAAGGATGACCAGAGGTGAGTGGAAGCAGGACAGTGACAGGGTGTGACTGAAGGCATCGCCTTTAGAAGGAAGAGGGGATACAGGAGCTCCCTGCCCTGCTCCACCCCCTGCCTGGGGGCACGGAGGCTCCCTGGGGCCCCCACGGCCACCAAACAATTGCTGGTTTGTTGCAGGGAATGGCTGCTCAGGCCGCCAGGCCCAGCTGGATCAACACTCGCTGCTCCCAGACTGGCCTGGGGAGCTCGTCCGCTGGGTAACACCGGGGAAACCGACAGGAAACGTGAATAAATGAAGGGGTTTAGCGAAAAAAAAAAAAAAAACACCTCACAACTAACTTGCCGCTTGCTTACTTGATGCTCTCAGTTCTCTGACAGCCCAAAAGACATCCACTCCTGGGGACCAAATCTCAATCCTGACCCCAACAGAAAAGCAGGGGCCTCAAACTGATTTTTAGGAGACACTACCACATACGAACCTCTCCCTGCTCTGCCCAGCTCCTCCCCCAGTGAAGTGGATGAAGTGGGAACCACACCAGGGTGAGCACAGCGCCCACAGAGCACACCTCTGTCCCAGGGCTCTGCCTTCTGCACATCAGAACTTTGCTCTGGAGCTCCCAGCCTGTGGAACAGGCGCCGTCCCTTTGATCCACATTTCATGAACTTCCACATGGCAGTTGCAAGAGGTTCCACAGAAATACCAGAGAACCCTGGAAAAGACACCTTTTTATAACAATCTTCTATTGCTTCTGCTTTTGAGGATTAGGTTTCTTTCAGTGTGCTCTAGACTGTGTCATCTGGCAAAAACTGGCTTTATCTAGATCTAATTGTTTTCTCAATTAAGCCCAGAGAGAGAGATTTTGCCTCTTGGATTACCAAACTCATTTTAAGAAGATAATTTAGTGCCTTAATTTAGTGACATTAAAATTAAATTTCAACTTCAGTTTTTGCCCCCATACTGAGTCGTATAATGAATAAGTTGCCTCCTGGGAGGAGTAAATTTCTGTCCTGTTTTTCCTTGGTGGGGAAGACACTAGGGAGGAGGCAAGTAAGAAGTGAGTTGAAAAAAATTGATCTTTTCATCTTTGGACTCTAATTCAGAGAATTAAGACTAGGCTAAGAAAAACAGGGTAATCTTGATACCCCAGCATGTAATCAAGTGCAAGATCTTGCTGCTGCCACCAGGCTTCTAGTGCCCAGAGAAAGCTGTGAGGAATAAAACAAGTGATGAAGGTATCTTTTACCAGTTTGGGAAACACAGCGGCCTATAACCCTTCTAGAGTTAAATTAGGTTGACGGAGGCATGAGCAGCACATTCCCCTCTTTTCTGGCTTCACCCGGGAAGCTGATGAGACTGTGAAGGTCCAAGTGGAAAGGCAGATCCGCTTGCTCCCAGTTGCACCAGTAGCCTCCAAAAGCAGAATAACATCAGTTATCTGCCTTGGACTATTTAGCTTCACCTCTTTCTTCTTTAGGTCGTGTCACCTGTTGTCCTTGTACCAGACCTCTCCTCCACCCCTTTCATTGTTCTCAGAATTGCCAGCTTCCCAGCAAGCCTCCACACAGCAGCTAACAGAGAAGTCCTGCCCCCAATATCTCTACCAGTGCAGAGAAATCCCGTGGGAAACTGGGCATCCTTGCACAAATTCTGCTCCTCCAGACAGATCTGATTAGTAGTCATATGAAGTTATTAATTTCACTTTGCAGAATGTCCTGGAAGTTTCCAGTCTCACGATGATGGTAACCATCCAAATCTTGTGTTAATCTCTGCTGTGGTGAATGGGTTTTAATGTTTCTGAAAATCAGGGTCTGGGTGAGGCAGGCAGAGGTCTGGGAGAGCAAGCCAAGAGAGCAGCAGAGCCATCTGCTTCTTCACAAGGACTTTCAAGGGGACTTACCCTGTTATAAGTTACTTTTCTGGATCCAATTTAGATCCCCTTTCTTGTGCTTTTCACAGAAAAATCTGTCGACTGCAACTGATGTCAATATGAAATTTGTTTCACAAGAATGTTAACATTGAATAGGGCCTTTTGTTCCCATATTAATTTTTTTTTCAAGACATATAGTGACACTTCATAAGCAAATGACAATTCAGCTTTAGAAAAATCTGGTGAAGGGTTGAAGTGCCAAAAAGATTTGTTGAAATCTCTTAAAGAATGGCAATTACATTAATAAAACTAACACCTGGGAGCTGAAATGATGTAGTTCTACTAGCACTGCTATCAAAGGGTTAGTAAACACTCAAGACAACTATTCTATAAAGCACACATTGTTCTCTAAGTTTGTAAATAGAAGATTGAATCAATGATGATAGATTGGGCAGTGATAATTTTTAAAAATGCAATTCAGGAAGTTTAAATTACACACTTCCTTCCTTACCTGAATCTTTACACCTATTTTTAAAATATTAACACTACTTTCAATGCCTGTCTTACAGAACTATTAGCAATTTTGTCTTCCTAAAAAACTTTGCCTTTAAAATATATGCCTCATCACATATCCATTTATTCCTCTCTATCTGTCATATTCCTCTCTATGCCATTTCACACCTCATCTCTCCCACAAGCAACCCCTCATTTGTAACTAAGACATTGATATCAAGAACAACACAGCAATGACAAAGCAGGTTTTTCTTGATTTCAAGAGTAAAAAGCATTTTAAAATTTCCAACTGAGAAATATAATAAATTTGATCATTTAAATGTTCTAATACTTTAGAAATAAAGGCAATTAATATATTCACATTTAAACATAAACCTTATTTCACGTCTGAGTACTAACTGAAGCAATTAATATTTTCTAGAGAATATTTCTTTAAAAGTTGAATAATTCAAAATTAAACCTTTCAGTAGCTAATCAATTGTTTTTGCTAAGATGAAAAGGTAATTGCCTCAAGAAAAATCTACAAGACTATTCCTTCATATTTCTGCTTCTCATCCCTGTCTGATCCTACGTAGCACCGGTTGTACTTTTTCTCTAGGCATGCTTCTAGAAATGATACCCATAAACAAAAAAATTACAGTTTAAAACTGAGAGTCTAATGCTCTTTGCTAATTTCAGGCTTCACTGCGTAGGCTGAGCCCTTTTCATGTTGAGTGCTGCATAGAAAATAGCTGGCAAAAATTTCATCTCCGGTGTGACTCTTCAAAGGAGCCCCAAAATGATTCTGTCCCAAAAGGGTGGCTGTCGAATCAGTAGTGGTGGGTTGAGAGGTGCAGTGAGGCCTCTGAAATGCTTTTCAAATATTTTTACAAGAAATGGAGAGATTATGTCCTTGAGAATTCCATGTGCCTTGCGGAGGGCTCATAAATAAACAGCTTTCAGGATAATGTTTCACACTTCAGCAAACTCAAGAAAGGAGAATATGTTACTCCGATGATTTCTAAGGAAAAGTGTTCCTCACAGAGCCCTTTAAAATACAGCAGTGCATTCTGTCAAGTTTTGCCTCCATATGACTGTGTTTCCTTTGGATTAATTATCTGTATTTTTCGGTCTCTTCAGCCACCCTAGGCACGTATGTGCCTATGATTTTATTACCAAGTTTCCAGTGTTTGCTGGTTCCACCCTCAATCTCCACCCAAAGTGTTTCTCAAAACCCTCAACACTTCTTTTCTGGTTTTTGCTCGGTTTGGGGATTTTTTGGCTTTTTGGGTTTGTGTTTTTTTAAAACATTTCCTGTTTCTCTTGATTCTGAATTTGCAGCTCCATCAGAGCAGCAAAATATGCACCATAGTCACAGGTCACGCACACATCTCTTCCCACTGGGAAGAACCAGTGAAATAAGAATATACCGATGAAAAAAATCCCTTCTCATTAACTTATAGTTTAAGCAGCATTTACAGAGCACACCACAGAAAATCCCTACCACAAAATCTGCCGTTGCCTGCTTAGGTTTTGTCTAAACAATTTGATCTATCCAGTAACAAGATAAAAAGGATTTAAATCTCACCTTGCTCTATAATTTAAGAAACCTCTGTGCTGAGCATGATGATCCCTTTCAGTGCAGTGGGGGCTCTTCTTAGGGCCCTGAGCTACGACTTCTGAGTGACTTCTATCAAGTTTATCAGATTCTAAATCAGATTGAAGTTATGAGTCCTGTTTTTCTTCGCTGCATACTGCTGCTCCTAAGTGGGGTTTCCTGGTGGCTTCTCAGCTCCTAGTTCAGGCTACCTGTGAAGCACACAGAAGCATGCAGTAGGGATCAGCTGGCTTCTCTTTTCCCTTAAGTTGAAAATTAGCAAAAAATATTAACATTTCTGACTGAAACCAAATGCTTCATCGATGAATGAGAGAAGTGCACGGCAAATAAATGTGACTACGTGCTGTTTTGTCTTAGTCTTTCTCTTCTGCTGCTTCCAATTTTACCTCCTGGAATTTAAAATCTATTCAAACTATGCTCTCCCATTCCTGTGCCTGTGTCATAGGGTGATAAATGCATATTACAAGCAGCTGCTGACTTATTTCTGTTAAGGTATAAATTTTGGATTCATACATATGTTAGTGCAGATATAGCAATCCTAATTAACATGGAGCCATAAAGCTATTTGGTTTTTCAGATAATTGGTAAAAACACCATACTTCTTTCATCATTTTCACCTTATCCCGAAAATAACTTTTTTTCATCCTATCAAGATAAAAAATAAAATTTTTTCACCCTATCAAGATAAAAACTTACTGTGAAACAAATAGTTTATTCAAGGCATTTTGTTTCTTGGATTGCCTTGTGCCAATTGAAATTTAATTTCAGTAAAATGTATCTTGAAATAGTTTTATTTTAAGAAGAAAAACTGAGCTGTTTTAGTTCGAGAGTGTCATTCAGTGTTGTAGAGTTTCCTCACATTCTGTAGAGGGTTTTGGGTTTTTTCTGAGCCGAGATCCTTCACCAATATCAGGAAACAGACCAAGCACCAAGGATGTGGAACTTAAACACAGAAGTACTTTTAAGTTACAGTTAAACCATCCTGCAAGATTTTTTGCACTACCCCTGCCTCTATAATTTTTAGTGCATGTGAGCTGAAAAACGGATATTTGATGGAAGAAAAAATGTTTTGAATTGAAGAACAAAATTACAAAACCACTGGCATCTCAGAGGGACAGAGCAGGGCATTACAGGGATGACCCCAATGACAGTGACTTTTAAAAGAGAAATGGTGGTTTTTAGTAACCTGTCAGCTTGCCTGGCTGTTTTCTAAATTACACCTGTATCTGTGTCTCATTTCACAGAGCTGATAAGGTTGCTTGCGAACACAAGCCTGTAGGAAAATTTGGAAAACCTGCCTGAAACTCCATTTCTCCCTTAACCTGCAGCCGGGACACAGCGGAGGGAGAGGGGCGCTGGGGATTGCCGTGGCGGCAGATGTCACTGTCGTTTCTCCCAAGGTATGGAAAAGGCCTGCTGGAGCTGCAGTGGCCTCGGCTGGCTGGCTGACCTCCTCCTGACTCGGGACAGGCAGAAACAGAAAGATTTTGTGCTCCGGCAGAGCTGGGCCTTCCCGTGACCCAGGCGAAACCCTCCAGCCGCTTTCCCACAACGCCGCGCCGAAGCCTGGCTGCAGCTCTCCGTTTATTTTTTCAGGTGAGTAGAGGCTGTATCAAGTACTGGTTTCTCAGTTGCTTTTAATTAGGCTTCTGGAAGCCGCTCTTTCATCTCAGGCGAAGCCTGCGTCACTTCGCTCCAGCTATTTTCGGTCCTAAAGCCGCGGGTTCGCTTTCATGCGGCTAATTGAAGGCACACGGGAAAGCAGAAAAGGGCTAATCCCAATGATTTGAGATATTTTATGGTTCGGGTGAAACCGCACGTTTTTTAGCTGCAGAGAACCACCTTCTAAATTTCAACCTCCCAACTGCTTCCCCGAGGGGAAGGAGGTGGCTCCCAGGAGAAACCGACTGTAATGACACAAGATCCCCAAGGGGTCCCACAGACTGGAAGGGAGGGCTGAGCAGGTGATGGAGACCTGATGTGCCATAATAGGCTGTCTTTGATTTTAAACTCCTGGCCCTCTGGTCATCTCCTCATCTCCCAGGTAACACAGTTGAAATCCAACAAATTGCCAACTAAACTTCCAAGGCACAGTGCAGGGGAGATCAAGGCATGGGACTGCCATTAGCATCGGCTGGGTTCCTGCAATGGGAAGTGTCTTTGTGGGTTTGAAAATTAAGCAATAATAGGCATTTCACGAGCTCACGGGGAGATTCATAGTTACTGTCCAGGATTGTCTGCTACAATGGCTGTGCCTGGGCATCCATCACTCTTTCCTGCTCAGATCTGCTGCACAGCAACACCACCTTGGTGTGCAAGAGGACATCAGGACTCCACAGCTGCCCTGTGTTGTGGTGTGTTGCCGCATGTGTTGCTGTGTGTGTTGTGTGTTGCTGCTATTCCCTCACTGCTGCCCGCCTGCTCCCTCAGGCAGACACCTGCATGCACACTGCAGCTTCCAGGGACTCCTCTGCTGCTGAAGTGCTGCGTGTAGTCCACCTCATGGACAGCTATCATAACAAGATGCCTTATAATCTCCATGTGTTTTTCAACACATGAAGATATCACTCTAATGACAGCTTCGGAGTGGTGCTTATAGACACACACACTTTAGAGGCAACTGGGTGAAAGCTGGTGCAAATGGAGTGAAAATGCCTGTACTGTAAGTGATTTTATCTGCTGTGAACCCAGCCCACAGTTTGATATACCTGAAATACCTTCTCACACAAACCACTGTTGGCAATAAGGGTCTGTGACCCCATGATACAGTCACCCCTTTTCTCAGTAGTGCTGCTGAAGCGCATGAGAGATTTTGTCAAGTGTTTCTCGTGTAATATCTGTGTCTGACATTTAACACCTCATTGAACTTTGAGGCAGATAATGCAGAGCAATCCTGTTGTATTGATTTTTAAACACACACACACACACACGCTCATCTACATGTGTGTATACATACGTACATACATATATACACACACCAGTTCGCAATGCTCAGTTCCTGAATGTATAGCAGTGTGTTTTGTGCAGCAGTTGAATGAAAAGCACATGCAGAGTTAGGAGCAGAAATCTGTTCACCCCAAAATGTGGCAGTGCTACGAATTGCAAGAGAGAGGACCTATGAAAGTTTGAAGAAGCAGCCCTGGCTGTTCCATAGGCCTATGACAGCTTTTGTCTTTCATATTCTTGAATTTTCTTTCCCTGGCTAGTCGATATAGTGCTCGACACATCAAGCAAGCGAGCAGCAGTGAAGAAATGCGATGAATCAGAGAGATCAAGGATAACCATTGTGTTGGGCTGTCCAAAGGGCCCCAGGTCTGGCCACTTTTCTTCTTTTGGCAGTTCAGAAACCTGTAGGGAATGATTAAAAAAAAAAAAAAAAGTGTATGTTCCTTGCACCTTGGTTAAGTTGTCCAGATGAATGTACAAAGTCTTGCTGCTTGTTGAATTTATTGGTGCACTCCCTGCATGTCATAGGACAATTTTTCTTCTCCAGAACATGGGTGCAACCTCTTGGCTCGCGGTGCTGTGTGCCGGTATCTGGTGGGAATACAGTAGTCTGCTCAGGCATTGGTGGTGGGAATACCCATGGAGCGATGGATGTGCTCTGGGCTGACATAACCAGCACAACCCCAAAGGATGCAAATGGGTGGATGGTGCAGGGTAGAAAGACAGCAAGGAGGCAGAGGGGTCAGACTAATAGATGGCAGCAAACACAGCGCTCTATTTTTGGTCTTTTCTTTCTTCTTCTGAACTATAGATTAGGTTAAAAAATGCATTTCTGGGGAAAAAAAATAATGTGCTTATGGGAAGATTTTAAATTCTTAAAGGAGTTTGCCCTGATAGTCTTATAAAGCAATAAGTTTGGGAAGCCAAACTTCTCTGTTTGAAGGCTGAAGTGACACCATGACTTTTCACTCTGAAATGACATTTTTCACTTCACAGGCAATCTACAGCTTCTAAAGCATTTTAAAGGGATTAAGTAATTTGAAACAGAAAATAAATAACTCCTGTCTTACATTTCAAGAAAATCTGAAAAATTCTGCTTTGGTTTTAACCAAATGTTTTTCCTCTGATAATTCTGTTCAGCAACTGAACTGAAAACCCACTATTCATTCAGTCCCTACACAGGTAATTGCAGTTTGAAAATGTGAAAGGTTACATAAATTATGCTCAACAGTCCTTCTCCTTAATTATTTGCTGGCTATTTTCTCATAGCTTCAAAGCACAAGTTGCTCTCTAAGCAGGATTTGAACGATGTGAAGGTACAGAGCTAGCTTACAGTGGTTATGGCTTCATATTTTGCATATGGAGCTATTATTCCAACTAATAGATCACCACCAAGAGAAGCCATTTAAAATGTCTTTATGGCCTATATCCTGACAGGGAAGGAGTTGTAAAAAGGTCATAAACTGTGCCAAGAACCATAAAAAGAAGTTGGTGTTCTGCATTACAAGAAATGCAAGATAAGGTACTTGCACGTTCCAGGCATGGTGGGTGGGTGGGCAGGGGGCCTAACAATATCCAGATGGGCCCTGGAGCAGGGACTGCAGGAAGGCTCTGCAGAGCTGACCCTTCTCATCTGCCATTTTTTACCCATGTCACTGCCTCCTCTCCCCTGGGTTTCAGCCTTTGCCTTGTGTGCCTGCATGCTTTTAGCCCCTGCTGGGCTTTCTGCCTTGTGTACCTCGACCGCCTCCTTTCTGCCTTGTGTCCTTTGACCACCTCCTCCAGTGCCTGAGCTTCTCCTTTGCCATTCCCAACTAACCAGAAGGCTGTACCCTCCAGGGCCTTGCTCTTCTGGCTGTGCTGTGCTGCAAAAGACACCACAGCCTCAGTCAGACTTGTCAGAGCAGGTGCCTGCTGTCTCAGGGATTCCTTCAGGGTTGGGATATGGGCAGAGGAAAATAAATGGGTCATATGGTTCTGCAGGAGTTTCCAGTGTCCAGTCGTGTCCCCTGACAGCTGTGGGGTCAGGGATTCAGTAACTCTGTCTAAATCTTTTGCCCACATCCTCTCCCAGTTTCCCCAGGGAGCCTTTAATGAAAAGTGTGGTGGCTGGGGGCTGAATGGGGCTTGTCTGCTGTCCACAGATTTCCAGGCAGGACACACTTATGTCCCTCCAGGATTTAGCTCTTATGCATACTATCTTGTGCATTCCTGCTTTGAATCTTGCCCTCTCTCCTTCAAACAGAATCTTAATTTTGAGTTTCTAAGCTGAATAATATTTGGAAGTTTTGAGAAAGCCTCATTGCCCTTAAAATTATTTTTTATTTCCCTGAAGGAGTATACTTTTTCCTGTCTTCTTAACTAAGTCTATTAAAAAAAAAAACCCTGCAAAGGAACAGATCCCCATTTATGCTATGCCTATTTTATCTTATGCTTATATATATATATATATATATATATATATGAATGATATCCATAGATCAACCACATGCAGAGTAAGTTGGGTCACAGCTTCTTTTGAGGTATCTCAACTGTGGAAAAGAGTATCAGTGCAAATAAGAAACAGGCTGTAACAACCAAATGCTTGGGTACTAATTAAGTCTTTGGCAAAAGTCACCCATTGCCTTCACCGAGAATTTCCATACATGAGAAGAGAGTGGATGCTGTACTCCAGTTTTCATAAGCTTTGTACATGCTCGTGGTCAATTATGGAAGTGCTCAGTCACACTGGGGTGAACGTGATGGTGACTGCTCACCTATCTTGCTGTAGGTTGCACAGTCCACTCCTGAGGAAAACCCACGAAGACCTTTAACTCAGAAAGAACATTTCCGTGACTGGCTATGCTCAGTGCTTCTCTGGCAAGTTTGGCCTTCTATAGATAGCTACAGCAGAGCTCTGTTTATGGCTGCATTTGCATAACTCCTGCAACTAAAACTCACTGAATCCAAAGCATCAGCATTATGCCATGATTTGCTGGCATATCGCATGTTAACCCTCTGGTTAACCCTCACAAACCCACTGGTGCTAAACAATCACTCCCTTTCAGTCTCTTCCCTTGCAGCACTCCTTGCCAGACTCCAGTAGGGATGGCTTAGCCAGCACTGGACTCTGCCGGAGAGCAGGAGCCTCAATACCAACATTTGTTTCTGACAGACCTCAGCCAATGTGCCTCTCTTTTTCCACCAGGAGAGAAAAACACACTTTACCATTTCTAGTTCTGCTCCCTGCTATGCTGTCTTATGAGCTCTTTGTCTGGCCTGTGTATTATATAGCTATCATACTTCTGTAATGGCTCTAATGAAACCAGGGTCAGACAAAGCTAATCCAGGGATTTAGGTTCGTTATGGTACGGGATCGCCTGGAGCCTCTCCTTTCACTTGCAGCAGAGATGGCCAGAAAATTCCTTCACTCCAGTAAAGTTGGACATTGTAGCCAGAACGACACCCTTTCTCCAAATGCCCACCAAGCACAAAGAGCCTTGCCCATTTCACTTGTGAAGTGGATCTTGTTCAATCCAACTGGATTGGTGCCTAGAGAAAACACAGCCAGGGAAGGTGATGCCCCCTCACCAACTTACCCCAGGGGCTGAAAGGTTAAAACATTCACTGAGGAGACCTGGGAGACCCTGGTTCAGATCTTTCCTCTGTCTGCAGTAATTTGAACCTGCATAAATAGCCAGTGTGCCAGAAGGAAAGTGAGTGATAGTGTCACAGGCCACACACAAAGCTTCCCCTTGGGATGAATGATGCAGATCTCCGTATTCCCACAAAAATGCTCTGACCTCTAGACTTCACCTTCTCCAGTCTGGTGAAGAGTTATTACCAACAAAGCAAAACAGTTTCACTGGTGGGAAAGGCTGGGCCTGGGACACCGTGTACAGCCTGCTCATGACTCAAATACACCTTAATGAGAGGTACATTCAGATCCCCTCAAACAGAAGCAAGAACTAAGCTAAGATTTGACACACCCCAGAGCACTCTTCAGCGATGCCATCTGTACCTCCAGGCCATGGCTGGGACATTCGTCACGACATCTTATGTCAAGGATGCCCATAAAAGCCCTGTAACTAACACCCTGGCTTACCAGCAGTTGACTGCCCAACAAGCAGGCAGGTACAGCCAGCCTTACGGCTGTAAGAAAATCCTGGCTTAGGTAGCTGTGGTCAGACCTGAAAATCTCAAACTGAGGAACATGCTCTTCTAGAGTGCATGAAACGTAAATGCCACTGTCCTGAACACTATGGCAAGGAAATATTTTTGAGGATCCTTTGGGTGTGCCGAGATCACAGAAGGAAACCCAACTTCTGCAATGTCCTCTTACAGGAGAGGGAGAATGAAGTGGAAACGTGGAACCATGTACATTTTCGATCCTCTTCAAAATTTTCCTCTTTTGTGTGTGTGATCCAAGAGACACTGTTACCCCAATCTGAGTCTTCTGTGCATGCCTGTGCACAGGTGCTCACAAAGGTTCATCATGTCCCGAGCAGATACAGCCAGCTATACCCATTTTGTGTGAACATCCAGCACCTCCTGGTGAGGGGCAGGTATAAATACATCTATAATCCTTATTGATTCTGATTCTGTAGTCCAAGGGTGTTTGTACATAATTTCACAGAGTAATGTGAAATAACAAGCAAATTCCCACGTGTGAAAAGCTAACCCGAGTTAACTTCCACAAACTGAAATCCAAAGGCTTGGGTTTTACTCGGAATGCTGCTCCTAAAAAGCTTCTGTGGTTACTGTTCCTGGTAAGCAAGGTAGCTCTCAGCAAACAGAAAATGTTCATGGTATCCCTGAGCTAATCAGCAGCTGTGAGTTCCAACCTCAGAATCCTTTATTTTCTTCTAATTTAGCTACGATACCTTCAGAGCAAGAAGATTGCATCAGCAAGAGAAGAACTGATACTTCATTTTTTACACCTCCTCTACTTAGCCAGGCTCTAAAGAATTGATTCTTAGGCCAAACTCCTTGGAGCACGGTCCCAGACTGCAGTCAGGGAAAACAGGGATCAAGCAAATATTGAGAACAACCTCTGTGACCAATCCATCAAGCCAGAAGTCACAGTTGTATCAGTGACTGCATTTGTGCTCTCCAGACGGAAGTACATTCCAGTGCAGCAAGATGTGGGAGCAAACAAAGCAACTGGGTCTTGTTCCTGACTTCATGCATGCACGTGATCCCTGAGGAGAGTGCCTATGCCAAATAGATAGGTAAAGCAGCACGCTGATATGCAGTGTTGCTGAGGCAATTCGGAGTCCTGGAAATTAGATTGTGGATAAGCAGTAACAGCACGTCAAACTTCTTGGTCATGGAGAGTTAATCTAATGTCTCATCAACAATTCGTAACTACTTTCTACTCCGGATAATATTCCTGAGACTTCATGCACCTCCATAAGAATGACTTTGGGTCTCTTCTGGTTCCTACATCACCAACAGAATTTCTAAGTTCAGTCAAAAAGACCAAACTGCTCCTTCAGTTATCTTTGGAACTAGAGAATGTTACAGAAACAGAGCACAGAATTTTATTTTCAGAATCTGTACTATTAATAATGTCTCAATTATCAATTAGTTTGATTTTTTTAGATCTAAAGGTGAATCTAGAGCAAATTAACTTCCCATTTGTTCATCAATACACGTAATTCCACATTTATTTCCACTTTTAGAGTACAAAGCTATGTCCTACTTTTCAGAGTATAATTGTGCTGTCCAAACCCTTAGAAACATGCTTTTTCTTTTACTGTCACCCCAGAGCACTAAGTAACAGTTTTCAGGCAGAGAGTATGCCATAAAATATAGCATTCTGTTCTGCTAAATACCTTGGTGATTATCTCAGATCTAAAAGCAGCTTTGGCTTCAACCTTTGGTTATAGACTGCTCTCTATGTCTTCTGTGTTGGAGAAACAACATTTTCCCTGTTCCCTTGGTAAATAGTTTTCTGCAGTTTTGTCCCATTGCATTTTAACCTTTCGCTACAGAGTTAGCAGAAAGGACTGAGGAAGGAACATTTCTTAAGGGCTTCTTATGTGATAGACTTGGAAAATAAGCCTTCACACGCTGCCAAGATTGGAAGGTAAGGAGAGAAAGGGCATGTTTTGGGCAAGATCCTTTGGCAGGATGGGAATATTTTGTGGTAAACTGTCATTTTATTCTGAGGTATTTTGGGCCAGACAGTTACAGCTGCTGTCAAAGAGAAAAGCTCCTCATTTCTGCTGGTCTTGCAACTTCAGAAAACATGTATTTGCTGCTGCCAGTAAAGCCAAGGGTTCTTCCAGAGGGCACTGCTGATCTAGAGGGCAAAGCTATATATAATATTTTTTGGTATGTCATGATATGTTGGTCCTAAGGGACCCCAAGCATCCAGGAAAGATTGAAGTTAGAAACGTGGGTGGAAGCTTTGCAGCCCACAGATATTTCTGAGTCCAAACAGTGTCCTGTTGAAGTGAGTCTGGAAAGGGGCTTTCTCATGCTGTTCTCTTTCCCAGCTATTAACAGTGCTATGTGCTTTGCAGTGCCATTCATGCACCAGAAATGCAACCACTTATCAGAGATGAAGGCTATTTAATCTATTAAGGAATGCAGCCTTTGGATTAATGCACAGCATGTTGCTGGTACTCCCTCTCCAAACATAATGTATTGCAGCCATAAATGGCTAAATTGGACAAGACAGATTGAGACTTGCAGCGCAACTCCTGCCAGACGGGTTTGGGGTTTGCGTAGCCACCCGCACTGAAAAGAGCGTCCTTGGCCCCGCAGATGTTTTAGCTACAGTTGGAGCAGTCAAACCTCGAAAGAAATAGTCTGTTTGAAAGAGGTACTGGTCAAATCCAGCACTTGGAATGAGAGATGCAAATGTATAAGGAATATGCTACTAGTGTCCTGTTTGACACTGTGTGTGCTATTTATGGAGCAATCTTCTGAATTTCGACCCAAGCCCATGCCACTAGAAATTGAGCTGTCTAAAATACATGTTAGTAAGCTGGTTGTGGAGCAACAATGTTGCCTTCAATTGGCTCTCTGGTGGAGATTGCTTAGGGACTCTCTTTCTTTAGTCATCCCCAGTCTGTCCAAATGACATCTCTGTCATTGTTCCAGATATCCCAAAATTGTGCCATTTACAGCTTTTATATGCTAGTGTCTCATCTCTCTGCCCACCTGGGAGATGAATGAACAGTTGAAAGCAACAAAATGAAAGAAGAGGCAAGAATAGCATCTGCATCAGAACGAGTGATGAAACCCACACGTACTCTTTTTTAAAGTCACTGTACTGGGGAGGGGTTTACGTCTGTGCTGTCGGAGTCTGCAGAGGACTGGACCCATCACTATGAGAAAAACAGGGCTAGCACACGCTCTACCTGGAAGACTTGGAAATATTTCAGATTTAGAGAGTCAGAGCCAGTAAACCTGGTGAATTAGGGACTGGTTAGAAGGAAAGGGTTGGGTTGATAGCAGCAACTGTGGTAGGGTGCTCAGACAACTAAAAGCTGAGTCTTTTTGGAGCCTAGGAAGCACCAAACTGTCACAATACACTGCTGACAGCCTCATTAGAAAGGGGAAGGACTTAAGAAAATTGGAAAATAAACTGTCCCTCCTCCATTTTAGAGATTTCCAAAGCTGGGATGAAGCCTCTTGGAAGGGCAGATGTTTATAATGCTATGTGTGTTTTTTTAAGATTTTTTCAGTGCTTACATTTTTCACAACAGGGATGTATCTTCAAAGAAAGGACCACCAACTATCTGCAAAAGACTTAGTAACCTGTAAAAAATTAGCATTTCAGGAGCTCTTACAGGAATAGCACAGATTCTCTGAAATCACAAAGAGAAACTCTGCATCACAACAATGTCTTGTCATTACAGATCCTGGACGACAAGTAGCTCATGTGGCTGCTGCAGATTTCAAAATGTTCTAGCCATTTATTGTGTATCTTTTCAAAGGTTATCCAGCTGTGCATTAACCCTTTACATTCCTTTAGCTGCACTATTCTCCTGCCTATTGAGGTCGTTCTCCATCCTCCTGCTATACCATGGTAACATCTGCTGGTGGGAAAGTCTCTACTACAGTAAATGATTCTCAAATGCCAAGCAACCAGTTAGCAACTTCTAGAGTCAGTTTAGCAAGCTACTTTAATAAATAGTTCTACTAAATGCTTTTAGGTAGTGTAGATTTCAAACAAAAAATTATTTCAGATCATACAAATAAACAACAGGGTAGGAAGGTCAGTATGTTCCAGCAGAGGAACAGAATTTATTTCCCCAGTCTCAGAGTTACAATGATATTCAGAGTTCCAAAGATTTTTCTGACCAAATATTAAAACTCTCCTCTCTACAAAGCAGGGTAAGCAATTTTTTTTTTTTTTAATAATGTAGAGGAGCAAGGCCAGAGAGGAAAAGAGAATGGCATTTTAGTGCTGGTGTTGGGTGTCAGGAAATTTTTATTGGGACAAAAATTTTTTTATTTATTAATCATTATTTCTTTCTTATTTCTAAATCTTTCTAGTTCTGTTTCTTAAATGTGCCATTCTAGAATGTGATGCTCACAGAAACCATTTTGTGAGTATAAGTGCATCAATATGAAATCCAGAAATATCTTACATCTAAAATTCAGAGATATGTCTGATTTAGGACATGAAGGGCTGTGTTCAGGTCAGGTACCTTTGCAATCATGAATACACCAAACCATGTAGAAACGGGAGGCGGGGGGGAGCGGGGCATGAATCTTCCTTCACCAGACCTTATGCCAAGCCAAGGAGTGCACCCAGGAACAAACCTGCATGGAGGAGAAGGAATCTCTTGTCATTATGCAGACCCTTCCGTCAGACATGGGGTGGCTGGGCTGGAGACCAGTTTCTCCAGCTTGTCTTTGCTCAGGCTTTCCTGGCAGCAAAACTGATGTGACAGCAAAGGGCTCCTCCACACATCAGCACCTGCAGCTCTTAATGCAGTGGGGACTATTTCTTGTCTTCCCCTCTGTATCAGACTCTCCATGCCTCTGGTGCTTCCTGAAGTCCCTAGAGGAATATTTCCTGCTGCCTCCAGCAAGTTTTAAATGAAGTGGAAAAAGAAGGAAAGCAGTTTTCTATGTTGCAGAAATGACAAAGGGAGCAGCTCTCCCGTGTGCCCAAGGGTTCAGATTGTAAAGACTGATTTGCTGCTATCTCCCAGCCACAGGTGTGGGTGGTTTTTTAGCAGAGAGGTGAAGCAGGGGGAACTCAACAAACTCATCTGATTTCCTTTAGTTCAAACATTTCTTGTCAGAACTTACGGAGGGAAAATAAGTATTAAAAGAGCAAAAGCAGGAAAGGGCCATTTGGCTTATCTTGTTCACTTCCTGAAATCCAAACAAACTTTCGAAAAAATCCGTATCACACCCTATCCATTCAGCCTGTTTCCCTGCACTGAGGATGGGAGAGTCTAGACAAATCTGGGCTTTGGAAAACCTTTGGAACTTTTTGGAAAATAGATTCCAAATGTTTTGTTAAAGGCTGTGAACATGTTGGAAAACACTTGCCGGGGGGTTTTTTTGGATTATTTATTTGTTTTCACTCTAAGCACCATTGCCAAGAGCATAGAGAGAGAGGCTGGGAGGTCTGAGCTGACAAGTGATTACTCACACAAGGCAGTCTCAGTGACTTCCCTGGGACACCATTTGCCAGCAGTGACTCAACCAGTGTCACCAAAAGTCAGGAGCCAGCCCCGGTCGTTTGTGGCAGCTCTGCTGGCCCTTCCATGTCAGGTGCTTCACGAGAGCTCCTGCCCTTGTAACTCTCTCTCTAAGTTCAGGAGTGTGGTGTTCCAGTGTTTTCCCACCTGGCTGTGCCCTGTGGCTTCTCATTTACTGTGAAGTTTGTCTGTGTGGCTTCAGTTTTTGGCAGGAGAGGTCTGGTCCCCGGGGTGAGAAGCAGCAGCTCCTATGCCTGGCTTGCACTGCCTGGAAGCCAGGTCTGCAGGCATACCCAGGCACTTAATTTCAAACGAGATGCCTCAAAGTCTGTGTGACCCTGGGATTTACTATCTGGTGACCCAGGGTGCATTTTAATTAGTGGATGGCAGTTTCTAGACCAGTGAAATTCCAATTCTTCTTTACAAGTCAGATTAAACAACAACAGCAACAACGAAGAGCAGTGTCAGAGTTATCCACAGGAATATTGGAGAGGTGAATTTCCTCAGAGTACGTGCCAAGCTCCTCTCCCTGCTCACTCCTCTGGCCTTCTGCTGTGGTTGCCAGCTAATAAATTCATTCTCCCATTCTTGAATTCCACCCTTCACAAATATTCTGTTCTTTCTTGTGTCCTGATGGAGGAAATGCTCAAAAAATGAGCCAGTCTTGTTGGGTCTCTGTGAAAACTTGTGGCTGCTAACTTTATGCCATAAAATAGAAGCAATCGGGGGAGTACATGAAGATTTAATTGACAATTCCTGGAGTTAAGTGATGAAAGCTGGGAGCCCTCATCACAGATTTGACTTCTTAATGTCTTAAGCCTTTCTTGTAAGAACCAGGGAGTGATCATGTTCAATTCTCGCTGGTTTAGGTGCTTTATCTAAT
Source organism: Oreocharis arfaki (assembly GCA_013398015.1). Taxonomy (NCBI): domain Eukaryota; kingdom Metazoa; phylum Chordata; class Aves; order Passeriformes; family Paramythiidae; genus Oreocharis; species Oreocharis arfaki. The sequence goes on from VZRR01002168.1 coordinate 326,708, forward strand.
CAGTCTTTTTGCTTAAACACAACAAAAATGAGTGGGAGGATTTCAGAACACTATTACTCCTTGTGTCAACTTTTTAGTTTTATTTTAAACACTTGCAAATCCTGATGCTGTAGAACATTTTTTACCAGCTTCATAAGGTAATTCACAACTTCAGAAAAACTGTCAGAAAAAACTCCTGAGGCGATATGTCTGGGAGACCACCAGGATTTTAGGGAAAGTGTCACCAAGAAGGTAATATGAAGGAAGTTTTGAGCAGTTTCCAGCTGATATGAAAATCAACAATCGTAACACCACGTTGTGAGACCCTGAAGTAGCCCGACTCCTTCTTTTACATTGTTTAGCAGAGGCTAGATGGCTTTGGGGAAAAGTTAGCTCACACGTTCCCCTGGAATACAGGCTGGGCTTTGGAAAGTGTGGGAAACCCATGTAAATGTTTTTCACACACTTCAGCATATTTTACATTTAGAAGTGGAAGAAGAGAGAGTGAAACCAGGGTGGATAAATAGGTCTTGGTGGATCTGCGCTTCTCAGATATCCAAAACCGAGACATCCTGGGGAACTTACGAGGAATCTCTTTCTCCAATGAAACAAAGACTAACATCCAGTTTGGCCATACAAAGTAACAAGTTTGGCTAATTGCCCGAAAGTTTTGATTAAACTGTTAATAAATTAAGCCTAAAGGGCAGCCAAAAATCACATCTTGCTATTAAAATTCATATTTGATTGAAAAATCCTGTGGTTTGACAGAGGAAGGAATGTAGTGCCAATTTAATGCTGTTCTTTGGATTGACACTTAATTGCCTCTCCAGGAGAGGTTCTTCTGTCACCTGCCCCTTGCTGGGGCAGAGTGGGGTGGGGGGCACAGACCTCCCTGTCCTCCCCCTGGCCCCTCACCTGACCCATGCCCTGCCACATTTTGCATTAGCAAGCTACAACCCCAAGTGGACCATACCTCATTTCAGACAGTGGAAGACAAGCCCAAGGCTCTCAGCCAGTTTCTAAGGATTAACAGGCATAAATAGCCCTGGAAATGCCTGAAGCTCAACTGACTCCTAAAAAGGAACAAAAAAATGCAATCAAAGCCCCAACCCACCCTGTAAATGGCAGCGCTAGCACAGAACTTACTTAAAGTTTCAGATTTGTGGTCCTCGTGTCTAAAAAGAGGTCTTCCACTGAGCAAAATATATAGGAGATGTTTTTCACATCTTGTAATATATTCTTGACAGGAACAGAGATAGGATTATAGAACAGAGCAGTCCAATACAAACTGTGGTCTCCAAATAATTGAATCCCCAAACCTTGCACTGTGGGCCTTTCCTCTTTCCTGGCCAAAAATCCCTTTAGATGGATTAGCTTCTGAACCCACTTTGTCTGGTAACAGAGATTTGGTCAGGTAGAGCTCATTGACTACCACAGAGACAGAGGTGCCTTTTGACAATTTAGAAAAGAGGGGGTTGGAGAAAAAGGGACAAACCCAGATTTTGAGAGTTGGCAGAGGCAACCTGCCCCCTTCTGTAGACCACCACTTTTCACCTCTGAGCCAATCCTCTTGCACAAATATGACCAACCGAGAAAACGTCAGGCTGGCAGAGCTTTAACTTTGGGACAAAGGGACACACTGGCGTTATGTTTTGCTGTTTTCTTTGCTTTCTTTGTTGAGAGGGTGGGTTATTTTGTTCCTCCTGGTCTGAGCTCCAGTGATTCATCCATCTCCAAATGTTGACATTTTAACCTGATACAAATCCCCCTGCCTAGCTTTCTGTCTTTTCCATTTTCAGTTCAGATTTCCCTTGTGGGCTTGCAATTCACTCTCAGATCATTAATATCCTTTGCTGGCAAATCCCTCTCTATGTACAGAGCAAGAGCGCTTGCTGCCAACTGATCTTCCTTCACCTTTTACTTCCAATGAGGAATGTAACCTCAGCTGCCTTTCGACATTTCCGGCTTCTATTTTTCTACCTATCATTCCTAGTTGCATAATGGCCACTTTACCTCAGTTATCAAGGTTCTTTATTACTGCTCACTCACTGCTGATGTTTGTCTGTAACCTCACTTTTCTAGAGGGTTGGCAGACAGGAGGCAAGACAGACTCAGGCCGCTGAGTACAGGCTTTTCTGAGGATCCAGGATGTGGCATAAGCCAAGAAAGCTCCCCCTCCTTCTGAAGAAATACGGACAGGGGAAAAAAGGAAAAAAAATGAAGCAGCAAGCAACTCTCAAGACCAATTTAAGCAGAATGAATGGGTCTTTGTTCTCTAGGGCAGGGTTTGCATTTATATTTGCTGTGTTAGCCACGGTTGTGATTTAATTGCACATCTTAATGACTTTCGGTGTTTCCCTTAAAGACCCAGAAGCTGGAATCAAGGGAGTCCATAAGGCCCTTTGCATTCATTCAGAGCAGAAGGTAAACCTTACTTTTACAACAAAGAGGAAGAAAATTCTCCCCAAAAGGCTCCAAAACCCAAAGGAAAATAAAAGGAAATTGACATTTGTTGTTTTTAAGAAGTCTCAAGATCTTTAAGCCACTCTCAGGATTTTGCAAGGCATGATGCTTTGATGCTCAAAATTGACAATGCTGCCTTTATATTGAGTGTGCCACCACGCACAAATTTGCTCAAGAAATTAGGACTCATTCCATATGCTACACCAGCCCTTTCAACTTGTTCCTTGCTCTCTTGATACAAGTGGCAGCAAGGAGAGAAGACACTGCCCATTCCGCCTTTGTTGCCTTTGGCGTGAGGGAGTCCATCCCGCACAACTTTGCTAGTCAGACTCTCATGACCTTTCACCATGTACAAGAGGGCTGGTGTAAGCACACACTATCATTTGGAGATGTTTTAGTACTTAAATGGGAAGACATGAACACAGGGTTGGGGCTCACAGGAGAACAAAGCCAGTGGCTGATCTTTCACTGTCCCTAGGCAAGATCCTTCCCTGCAGACCAGTGCAGCCTGACCTTGTTGAGCAAAATCGCCAGTAATGCTGCTGTAACTTCAGTGGTGACCACCGTGGCAGGAAGCAGAGTGTAAGTGGATGACCTGTGTCCTCCACGGTCTGCATCTAGTTTGGCACATTTGTAACTTTCTTCATCATTTTGCTGCCTTTTACCCAATAATCTTCAACCAGATTCATCACTCACCCACTGGCTTGCTGAGGCTCACATTCATCGTTTTCAAGGGAGCTAGCCTCATTCCCTGTCCACGCCACAGATTTATGCAGGCGGCACAAGCTGTAGCTGGGATAAGCCCTGGAGACTGGAGTCATCACCCTTCCACAGAACGTGCTGACTGAACCACCTGGCTTCCGAGGAGCTGGCTGCGGGCATGAGGAGCTTCACCCAGCCCTGGCTGTTTGCTGTCTTCCCTCTGCCAGAGCTGCTGCCAGAGCTGCTCTTTGGGTGTTTATTAGCTGGCCTCTGTCAGCGTGAGCTGGGTTAGCAATGATCGACTGCCCAAGCTTGGGTTTTGTTTGGAAAAGGCTGTGGAGTGCTCACAGTTGTGGTGAAGCAGCACACCTGGGTAGCAAGGGTTTGTGACAGTATGGACGGGTGGTGGCCAGCAGCTGAGAATGTAGCTTGTTGAGACACGACTGGAGAGGAGACATGTGACCAGACCTGCAAGAGGAGTGGACTCAGGTCAACAACTTTGCACCTCTGCTCTCCTTGCTGCCTTTGGCTTGTTTGTCTACTTGGATTGCAAATTGTATAGGCAAGGGATTCTCTCTTAGCTGTGGCTTGGAAGACCAGAATGAATGACAGCAGGTGAATTTGATCTCAATTCTTTTATGACCTTATTTTGAAAAACTCTGCTAAATGCTCAGGGCAAATACGGTACTGATGGGGTTCCTTGCTCATACCCCCATCAGCATCATGTGCTTCCAGTAAGTCAGATTCCTGACTTTTCTTAAGGCTAAATTATTTCTACCTTGCTCCCATACTGGCTGTGGATACCTTCCCTTTAGCCTCACAAACAGGGCCTTGCCTGATTCATGCTGTATTTCCATGACAAGTCTTCTCTGTTAACCCTACTGGCTTTTTTTTAAATTTAAACTTTGATTGAAAGAATATGTAACCCCAGCTTGTTGGTGGCTGAGGTGAAAGCCTTTGGACTGACCTGAGACACTGTTGTCACACAGGGTCTCCAGCTGTTATGTAGAGAGGAGGTGAGGCCACCCAGTGCAAAATGACATTATTTCTGGAGTCCAGTGACTTCTCCTTGCATAGCAATGCTGTTAACCAGATACCAAAGGAACGCAGGGCCTGCTTGTGGGCTGGAAACTTCTGTCCTGGATAGTAGGGAAAGCCAAGCACTGGTAACCTGCAAGTCACAGCCAAAATTTAGTGACCTAACAACCAATGAGGCTAACGGTGATCAAGAGTGTGGGAAGAGACAAGTGAGGAATCAATAGCAAGGACCTCGAGCTCCTGTTATAGCTGACACTGAGGTGACAGTTCCTGGTTGGCTGTATTACAGTGCCTACAGAACAAACATTGTTTTGAAAAACCAACATATGCTTAAAAAAGAGGCTTGTGAGAACATTTATCATGTTCTGTGGTAGAAGACAGGAAAAGGCAACCCGATGTTCTGTAAAGAGAAGGTGGAGAGGGCGCTTGCACAATCAGTCTAGAGGTACGTAGGTGAGGAGGCATTTGCTAGCAGGGATTTGTTCAGTTTGGCAAATCTAAAGCAATAACCAATGGATAGAAGGTGGACAAAATCAGACAAGAAGTAAGATTTTTTTTATTTTTAAATGTGCCATAGTGCAAGAAGAAATTTATTGGGAGAAATCTTATGTCATACAACGTACTGAAGATCAGATGAGGCCATCATAAAGATCTCTGACCATGTAATTTCTGGTTCTAATTAATGAATAATCATTCGGCTTCCATGTGAGTAGAGAAATGATAACACTGTGGAACCTGGGACCTCCATTCTTGTTCTTTCGAGACACCTACAGGACCTCTGTGCACAGGGTAAAGAAAAAATGAATGTTTTAGTACAAAAAGAACTAACCCTAGGAGTTGCTTAATGCTCTCACACCCTATTCAAGCCAGCAGAGAAGTACCCAGGGTCTTACTTGATGTGTTCAGCTTCTTATGGGATCTCTTTCTCAACAGACAAACCATATTCTGTAGAGATTTCTATTTATAGCAGGAGTGTGCAAGTTTCTCCATGTTTTTCTACATGGAGGAATCTGATTTACATGCAAGCCCTAAATCACATCTATTTTCTGTTTGTGTTCTGGAAGCAGTGCTGTTGATGTAAAATGGCAGTAAGTAAGTGGCACTCCCAGCTGCCCTGTACTTTTCCCTACGGTCACCTCGGCCAGTCTCACACGGTGCAAACTCTCCAGCCTTTTTCTGGTATCATACCTCAGGCACTACCCTGCGTCCTTCTGTGTGTTGTGCTAAGGACAGGCTAGGGATGGGGAGAGGTTAAAAGCTTTTTAGTGCAGTTTTTGCCTGAAAATAAATAGCGTTTTCTTATTCAGAGATATTTTAAAGGTCACCCGCTTCCACTTACATTGGTTGGCACGGTGGTCCCTAAGTGGGATTTGGGAGTGCCACCGAACTACATACCGCAGCCGGTGCTGGCAGTTCTGGGTGTAACGCGCCTTCCCAAAGCATCCCTTCCAGAGACGAGGAAGGGGGCCGCTGTCCCAGCTCCCGAACAGCAATGCTGGCCTCTGGTGGCCGCGCCGGCTCTTTGCAGCGCGGTGTCACCAGCCGCGCACCGCCAGCGCTGAGGCTCCCGGCCCCGGGCAGGGCTGCAAAGGGAACAAGCACCAGACCCACACTCCATCCCTCGAAATGCTCCCCGCTACGGGGGCATCGCCTTCCCGCTGGTACCAGTTCCCTCCTGGTGGTACTGCCTGGCTGACTGACTGACAGCTTTGGCCCCGTCTCAGGAAGATGTCCACGGTCAGGACACAACTTGCTCCTATGGCAGCAGGCGCTGTTGTTTTTTTGCGCTGGCTACGAATGCCTGTGGGACTAAGTCTAACATTTCAGGCCATGTGAATAGCTCTGAGACAGCACTTTCACTAGGGCAAAGATCAAAAAAATCAACAAACTCCCACGATTAGAAAGCTTCTTCCAGTCCGTGCGGCATTGGCATCTGTAGGGATTAAGAGCAGAGTAGATGAAAGCTCCTTGCAATGGATATTTCTTAAGTCTGCACAAGTGAACCATAACAAAAAATAAAGCTAAAAGCAAAATGAACAAACTTAGCAAATGTCAGTGCCAGTTAAACACCTCCTTTCAGCAGTCTGGTGGTTTGGCTTTCCCGGTGTTACCCATGACATGAGCTTTGTCAGTGAGGGATTAGAAACCCATTATGAACCGCCTGACAAAGCGGAGGGGTACAAGTAGCAGGTGACAAGGTGATGCAGCAGGAATGTTCAGTTGACATAATGAGGCCACCACCTTTTTACAAGGCAAGACCCTGCCACCTGTCTCTAAATTATCCCTGACCCCTGAGACCACACAGACTGAAATGGGGTGAACACATTCAAGGCTCAGAGCAGAGGTGTCTTGGTACCCCTTCCATGAAAGTATCAAGTTATTGGAGGACCGAGGTCATCCTGAAAGTTGTTTGCCCTGATCTGTTTACAGTGGTCAGATGTCACACCTACGTATGTTATGGATAGACAAAGATCAGAGTTCATGAAACAGTGACTGGGCGCCTAAAGCAAAGAGAGGGCGTGCATTTAGATTAGCTGGTGAGGAGTGGATGGCTCTGGAAAAGAATGACTTTCACCTTCCCTTGCTCATCTCTGCCACAGTCCCAGCTCTGTGTCCCCAAGCAGCAGCAGCATGTTGAGCACCGGAGACAACCTCACATCTGTGGTGGCAGTGCAGATGTTCACTGTGCACCCACTGGAGATGGGGACAAGCTGGAAGCCTGAGGATGGACACAGCCCACCCAGCACAGGAGAGGCACTGCTCAGGGTGGTGGCCCTGCTGTTGCACCCCAAAGAGCCTTAACTCCAAACACAAGATGGCTCAGCTTCTGGATGAATTCCTACTGCATGCAAGAGATGTGAGTCACTCGATGAAGTGATTTCCCCCGCCCCCTTTTTTTGGATGAGGAGACTTCAAGAGAGGGATTTTGAAATATCCAGTCCCTCTTCCAAGAGCTTTCATTAAAACAGCTCATAAAGTTTCTCTGGAAAGTTTAGGAGGCCTTTAAGGAAAAAAAAATTGAAATTAAAATTCAGTTTTATTGAATGAATGGGCAGCACTGCATATATTCACGAAATTAAAATTAATTTGAAAATAATTAAAAATAAGAGAAGCTTAGTGTATGTTTCCAAGTTCTGGATAATATTAAAGTAGCATTAAAAAACTGCAAAGGAAATTTACTGTGAGCAGGTGTTTGAAATAATTGGGGGAGAAAAAGGGTTGACTATTAATTAATGAAGAATTATGAATGTCCCTTGTTGGTTTTTTTTCATGTAGTCAACATATTTTTAACCACATGAACTTAGGGAACACATTTTAAAAGTGTAGAGTTGCTTTACAGACACATACAGGCAGTTGAGCGTTATTTTAGCCCCATTTATTTTATTTTTGCCAGTGGCATGCATTTAGCAGGAGCTGTTGAGAAGACCAAGGTACTATAGCAAAGTATTCCTCATCAGTTTTAAAGCACAGATGTCAATATTTTCTGGACAAAAACTCCTACACCAGGGTCAAAGGCACTGAAAACTAAAACACAGCAACTGGTTTGAAGAAAGGCAAATGAAGAGCAGATGTGTAAGGCCTGGTCATGCACAGGAACTCACTCTGGGCTGTCACTCCAAAAGGTATTCAGGCACCTACTGAACTCCCCAGGGCCCTGTGTGGACAGATGCTGGAGCACAGTTTTTTCCTGGGCTAACCAGCTAACCTGGGCTCCTGTTGAAATGGCTGGTGGTCTTGGAGCTGCCTTGAGCAGGTGTAAAGGGGCAGCAGTTTCGTGTCCTGTGCTTTGCTACTGTAAAGTTGTTCTCTTGTTGATCCCTTCAGCCCCCAAGCTCTGGCAGCCGGATTGCGATGGCTTTGTTCCATGTCGGCCAGGAGCACTGAGCTCTCTGGGGAATGAATGCAACCCTTTGGTTGATTTAACTCACAGCTTAATCAGGAGAGTGTAATCTTGTACTCTTAGACGTTACACCTGCAGACCTCAGGCTTGTCAAATATAGGCTGGTATTAAATGAGAGCCTTCCAGTGTAAGAAGCCAAAGTTGTTTCTCAAGTATGGTGCATGTCTCAAGCGCTGCAAGCAGAGCTGTGGATAAACCAGACAGAAAGAGTGCAACTTACTGAGTATAGGCCAGTGCCAGTCAGAGGTTGCTTCCTGCTTTCTTACCCTGTAACCTTTTTCTCAATTTTTACTCTTGCTCTTTATTTTTTCACTAACTAGCCCACTAGAAGTTTGATTTAACTCTGCGGGAAACAATAATTCTGATTCCAAACTGTTTTGGTAGTCAATGAGCTCCTAGATGCTGTAAGGTTAAAGTGCATCCCTCAGACAACAATATGGAATAGGCCAGTGGTGCGAGTGTGACAATTTAGGGAGAAAAGGTCCCTTGAGTGACCAAACACCAAAAATTTCAGTAATTTCTAATTTCCTCCTTGGTAAACTGGCCTTAAGGACTTCCAGCAAGACTGCAGTCAAGAGCACCTCAAGTCCCAGCTCCTTGCAGAGAGAGCCAATGTTTTCTTACAAGGAGTGAGTACAAACTGTGAGCCTGAGTCAACCTTTGACAGAGGTACATTTGTTTCAATTGAAATCACTTTTCTCTTCATGTATCTAGAGACAGTAGTCGGGAAAAAAGGCCACGCTTCTTTCTGTCACTAATATAAACGACAGGCACATTAAATACAGCAAACAAAAACCCTGGAGTAAACAAAATCAGCATTTATTCCTCGCTCATCTTTTTACAAGATTGCTTCATGGTTTTCACAAAAGGACACATACCAGAGATACATGAGTTAATCTACAAAACCAGATATGCAAACCAAAGTGATAAGGTACGTGAAAATCCACATGCTTCATGATTTAGTTGCCACACGCCTGTCATCTAATTTCAAGGAAAGTTGCCATGGGGTACACAAACATTAGTCCTGCCACACCAAAATGTGATCACTAACTGTACAGACACATCTGAACAATATATTTACGAAGCACTATCTCTACCAGTCTTCATCTAAGTTTGAAACAGGTAGTTAGTTTTTCAGCTACCAAGCCTTCATGGAAGGTGAAACTGTCCAGCATTCCTAGACGGATTCATGCAGTGTTTCATTTCATTCACAGGACACACAAGAACAAGTATGTATCGGTGATGATAAAAGTAGCACGTGAAGACGCATCATCCTCCTGGAAGGGGTTCGGAGCATCGGTGCTCATTCATTCGTTCATCACTTCTCTGGGAGCAAAACTGCATCTGTTACCACGTATTAAAAGTCCACAAGCTAAGAATTGCCCTGCTCACTGGATCCAGAGGAACAGAATCCAGTGATTCCAGGTCTCCATCAGTGGAGAAGAGCTGACAAATACCTTCTTTTCGCAGAGCTCTTGGTGAGGGCATTTTGCTGGAAGAGGCTGCCAGTGATTTATAGTGTCAGCATTAAACTGAAAATGCTAAAATAACTTGACTCTTACTGCAGCAATTTAACCACTGCAGGAAAAACTATTTCTTGATTGAGATTCCTTCACTGTTAAAAAGATTAAAGTTCTTTTTATTTTTTCTGATCAGAACTGGTGCAGAGTAGGTATTTTTGGTGGGAAGGTGGGGTGGTTAAACTGGGCTCTTGTACTACTCACATCACAGAAGGTGGATCTAGCACTTCCCTTATTTATTTCTGTGAGCTACCCTGTTATTCCTGGTTGGAATCGGGAATTTAGCTTGGCTTTAATTTTATTCAGCTCCTGACATTAGAGGGAATATGAAAACAAAATGAAAAAGCAGCTGCTCTTGTAATCTCCAGAGTGGATCATCCAAGCTGCCAACTGCTTGTGCTGTGAGGGTACCCAGAGGAGCGACTCGCTGCAGGTGTTCACAAACATCGACATGATGGTACGGACATCTTTCTGCAGAAGAGGTTTGTGCCCATTTCATAATCTTCAGGATGTACAACATACGAAAGCAGTTGAAAAACCACTAGTGTCCCATCTAGTGCCGAGTATATTTGCTTCTAATCCTGATGTCAGTTTTAGACTACTCTAGTATATCTGGCATCCAGTATACCTGCTGCATCTATAGGAGCAGGAATAACAGCATCCTAAATCTTATGAGTGCCAGGTGATAGCTGTCATGTTCCCAGGATATGGCCTTTAATTTTCACATGTCAGGAAGAATGTGACAACGTGCACAAAACAAAGACTGCGTCTGGGCACTTCATCCCTCCCACCGCAACTGATGTTTCTATACCACTCTTGAGGCACCTCCAGTCATCCCTGTCTGTCCGTGAGTGTACAGTTAAATGGAATAACAACAACTAGAACAGTGCCTTTCATGCCCAAACCTGCTCACAAGCACAGCAATTCACAGTTTCAAAATGCAATCACATAAGCCAATATGTAGCAAAAATTAAAAGCAAACTCACACAAATGTAGGTGACTTATTAGAACCTAGTAGCCTTAGTATTATTATGACCTAGTAGAAAATAATTGATGATGTGTCGAAACAACAATTTAACACAGCAGGCTTTAGCTATTAGTCATTACAGAACACATTTAAATCATAAAATCATAGAATAGTAGAATAGTTTGAGTTGGAAGTGACCTTTAAAGGCATCTAGTCCAACCTACCCACAGTGAGAAATGATGTCTCCCACCAGATCAGGTTGCTTAAAGTCCTGTCCAACTCAACCTAGAATGTTTCCAGAGGTAGGGCAAAGTAAAACAGAACCCAGACCAAACTTGAATATGTGAGCACACACACAAAACAGCATGCTGCACGAAGTGCAATGAGACATGATTAGGAAGCCACTAAAAAGAATCTGTCTCAAGCTATTATTTAACGAAAATTACAACAGCCAGAAAAGATCACAGAATTATAGAATTTTTAGGGTTGAAAGGGACCTCTGGAGATCATCCAGTCCAACCCTCCTGCCAAGGCAGGGTCACCTAAAGCAGGAGACACAGGAACACATCGAGGGGGGGTTGGAATGTCTCCAGAGAGGGAGATGCCATGAGCTCCCTGGACAGCCTGTTCCAGTGCTCTGCCATCCTCAATGTAAAGAAGCTCTTCCTCATGTTGAGGTGGATACAAGACACAAATATACATCTCTGGAGACATTTTTCTCAGGCACATTGCTATACAGAGCAGTGATGATTACACAGCACCGTAATTTTTTACTCTTGGTAACAATAGGGCCCTAGGTAATGTACCTCCCTTTTGACTCGGTGCTGCAGATCCAGCATCTGTGGAGCAAAAGCAGAAGTGTGCTTGGGATTCTTTCCTCCTCCACTGGACACTTGCAGGTCCACACTTAGGTTTAACCCTGGGCACCAAATGGCACTTTCAGTCACTGCAGAGACTTGCTCAGTCCAACCTCCTCTGACTGCCCCTCCCTCAACTTCACCCCCCACTGCAGGAGCTGTTCCAAGAATGAAACAGTGGCACCATTTACAGACAAGACTATAGAGTGTGACCACCATTATCCATGTCATTAAGAATGGAAGTTTAATGCCTTGATTGTGTTAGCACACTGCCCTGTTGCACAAGCCAGAGGCTGCTGAGGGGTTCCCTCCTCAACTCATGCCTAAACTCTCAAGGTGTGGGAAATACATCCAGCTCTTCTATCCTCCCATGTGTTCCTATTTCTGACAGCACTGTACAGATGAGCTTGGGGGATATGCTCAACGGAGGCCATGTTTTCCTACAGCTCCTAGAGAATTTGTGGTTGACTCAGTGCAACGCACTCCAACACTGGGCTGATCTTCATGCCACTAAGCTCTTAATTACTACTCAGATGTATGTATCAACAAATAATAAATCCTCTTAATTCAACTGAGCTACAATGCAGAAAAGACTGTAGTCACACTATTATTTTAGTATAGGTAATAAGGTTCAAAATTACATGCAATTAATCCATATCTGTATAAAATCTACCACAAGAAAAACAAAACCTTGATCCAATTCTACAATAGTGGCACTAAAGTGCATAATGAGATCCTGTCACTCCAAAGTGGTTTTATGCATTTTAGTCTGATCATGGAGTTGTTTACTGTACAAAAAGCTACAATTATCTTGAAGACAGTCAGAACAGGAGTGGAAACTCCAGCCCTAACAGAAAGGTAGCTTTTCTACTTTTTTTTTTTTCCAGGCAAAAATAAATGGTGACTAAAAACAAGCAGCCCAGATTCTATCTAAAATCCATATGCTTATTTTCTTGCTTTGAGACTGCTCAGCCTTTTCCCAAAGAAACTTCAGTTTCTGCTTGTCAAAGTTTACTTTAGTTAAGACTACAGATGAGGACTTGAAGGTGGCAGTGCTCTATATTGTATAAAAGGTACAGGATGTGTCTATGTGATTGCAGTATTTGCAACCTCTGGTGCAACACATCAGTATTACCAAGATGTCACAGCTGTAAGAAGCCCAGTTCATTTACAGGAGCAGTCTTAAAAGAGGTACTACAATGATTTTAAAACAGTAGATCAAACTGGCTGTAGTGTGATGGCCGTGATGTCCCATTAATGGGCCCCTTTTTATTTCAAAATGAATCCTATCCAGAAAGGACAAAGGTGTGAGAAGCAATTCATTGCATGGTGATGAATAATACAGTTTTGTCTTTATGTTGATCCCTTTTCTAAAAAGACAGAACTTAAATATATAAACATATGAAATGCATAGATAAACATATAGAGATAGCTATGTTAATATGTGGTTTGATCATAACTGGATTAAGCAAAGACAATGTAAAGACACCACAACAGCATGATTAAATAAAATACTCATTACAATTTGCATTTATGTAGTTCTGAAACCAAGCAGTCAGAAAGCCATATACAGCAGGAAATAAGTCTCATTATTTTAACTTCAGAGCCTTGGCAATTCAGATTCACTTAATGATGAGCCAAATTCAAACAACCTCAGGTAAAGAATTCAGCTGTTCTGACTTCCATTATTTTAAACCCAGTTAAGAATCAGAAAGGCTTGGGAGCAAAATAAGAAAACTTTAGAAATACAGAGGATTTTTATTTGAACTTATAGTCAGAGGTTATAATGAGCAAAGCACTGACTCACCTCTTTGCCAGTGCTCTTAATGAGTTAAATTAGCATTAAACAGATTAGCTGATATGAAATCACCCTCTGTTAAAATAACTGAATTATACTTGCATTTTGGAGAACAGAGTCTGCATGGGTACAAGTGAATAGTGCCTTGTTCTCTTTCTTGTTCAATTAATCCAAGTGTATTTACAGCGAGCAGTAATTCATCAGGCTAAAAAATCCTGAAGTGTGGCATATCACAGTTGCAGCAAATTCACCTACATGCACGGAAAGCCTCATTTCTCCCTTTCACTGGTGTTACATTAACATGGTTTTAACTCTGGTTGAGCTAATCCTTAACTCATTTTAGTGTGACAGGAAAAACAAACTTCAAATCTTCTACATAAGGCAGCTTTAAATTTGCTGCAATTTTTTAATGCTTTATGTTATTTGACTCCATTGCCAAATGAACCTTGGCTACAGATTGCCTTCTGGGCTGAGATGAGAAACAGTTAAATTTACACTATAATTTGAACTTTAAAGAGCCTTTGATAAGTAAATGAGGATATAAGACTGGACAGAGAAAAGTTCATTATGAAACCAAGCTAATGTAGCACTTGTAGGCATGGAGAAAGTGCTGCTCCAGAAGAAACACGTTCCTACAACCTGGAGAAATACTTTCCTTCTCTCAACAGCTGAATAGAGAAGAAGCAGTTCCACAATGCTGGGACTTGTCCTGCAACTAAAGTGCTGTTGGTCCATTTAGTAGAAGTCTCAGTCATGGCAGGGGGTAAAGCACCGAGACTGCTGATATTTTCAAATCTCTTAGCAGCAGTAACCACACAGCAGCTTTTCTGCAAAATAAACAAAACAAGAATCCAGTTAATTCAGCAGTATGTTTTTTCATTTGGTTAAGTGTTCTTGGACAACCACATGATGGTTTCTTTGTGCATAGAGAAAAGAAAGCAGCACTGAAGCTCCTTGCTTACAAAGGATTCTCACAAACACCTTTTCTGGGAAATGTTTTATGCAATATTAAAAAGACAATGCCTCTTTGTTAAGTGGAGAATTGATCCTGAAGGTCTCTCGTGAAATGCAGCTACTCTGCGTTTTTTGCCTCTCCCGTCATACAGATCACAGTATGCAAAGGCATGCTGCAAACCTCTCCATTTATTTGTGTTACCACTGCAAGCATTTATAATGCCAGGTCTAAATCAACTGGCACTTGAGTGCATTATTTTGGGTTAAATGTGGTAACCATACTACTTGCCTGATAAAAATAGCTAAAGGGATTCTTTAAAAATAAAGCACAGCCATGACTTTAGATCCACTCATTAAGTAAACTCAAATAAACTCCAAAAAGAAAAACACACACAGAGGAAATAACACTGTGAAAGCCAAAACCAGATTTTCCTGCAAGTTAGATCATGGGTAGGTTACTGTGTTACAAAGCTATTAAAAGTTTATTTTAAAATAATTTTGACTGCCGTTGGACACTCAATTTATCTTAAAGTTGACTAAGGTTGTAATAGAAAATTGTGTAATACCATGCTTCCTGCATTAGAGAGGAAGAATTTTCACCATTTTGTTGCTGTGTTTGTTGCCACAAGTTAGTGGCTTGAAATGGGAAATACAGATACAAACACCAGTCTTGCAAGAGGGCTGGAAAACCTGTCTAGAAAACTACTGCGTAGAAATGCACAGGTGAGTGGATCAAAGCTTTACGGAATCTGTCTCACCATCAGGGAAGTGAGGGTGAATACTGAGGATCACAAAGAGGTATAAATTCCCAGTGGATTTCCACTCCAGAAGTTGATGATCAGATATTACTGTCTCAGGAAGTTACATGGCTTCAGAGAGCAACTAGGATGTAATAACGGTGCCTTAGTCCTTACCGGCTTCCACTGTACCATGGAAAGGCATCTTCATGTCCCTGAAATAGCTCATGTAAAGATCGTTACCTTCCGTGTTACTGCACTACACTGTATAAAATCTGCTCTAATCTTACTTAGAACAAGAATTCCAACCTCTCACAATACTCTCTTTTTCACATGTTCCTGGAAAAAACTCGTTGCAAAAAAACGCCAGTCCTTCCATCACTTGCCCTACGAAGCAGATGATGGATGATGGCACCATTAAAAACTTGTTAGTGGTGAAAGGCAGACTACTTTTATTTTGGCATCCTGTTGTTACTCATGACACACTACTAAAAGGAAGTGGTTTTGCAGTGTATGTGTGTGTTCTCAGCCTAATTCACGTCTTGACCCTCCACTGAGTTTTGCCCAGAGATGGCCTCCAGAGCCTTTGAGCAGCTCCCCTGGTCCTTGAACAGAGCCACCAATTTCTGCAGTAGCTGGTGAAAGTGGCTGTGGGAATCGGAGTACTGGTTTATGGAGACACTGCACTGCCTGAGGTAGAGCGATTTCAAAGTGGCTGAGTGAGTCAAAGACCAGAGACAGAAAAAAGAGAGCAGACTTGAGTCTCCCTGATCGCCAGGGGAGGCAACCAAGCCAGCCTGAGAACCACTAATGAACTGTTTGTTAATGAAAGGGCGAAGACAAGGAGCCAGGGAAATAGGACAGAGAGATGCTCTGTCAAAATTATTTGGGTTGCTAAAACGGAAGGTAAGTGCCCTGTCAGAACTGGGTCCTTGGACGTGTGGAGCAGCTTCTTTTAGGAGACACCTTGCTTTGATTTCGCTGCAGTTAGTCAAGCTACCCTGAGGGTCTGGCCCGTGCCTCTGCTAAAAAGTTATTACTTTTCATATTTCTACCCTTTTTAAACTGCACTTCTTACCACAGCATGAAAACCCAAAAGCTTTCAACACTGAAAAATTATTGGGTGAAATCCTGCCCCATGAGAGCCAGTGGGAGCATAACCATTCCCTCTAAAATGGCCAGGGTTTGCAGCACATATGGCTCCATACCCATTAATTATTTTGCACGTTGCTGTTACTTGGTATAAGTAATAGAGCCAGTTTACATTTTGAATGCTTTCCAGACAGCAGCAGGGGTTGTGGTGGTGAATACAGTTTGGACCATGCACTTTGGACTATACAAGGTTTTCAGCTGCCCACTGATCGCTTCCACAGGGGCTACAGCTTTTACATCTGAAGGAACATTTGGGACCTGAAACAAACCTTCTGTTTGGCAGCTCTTTCAGAGAGGTTATTGAGCCAGGGGTGCTTGAGACACACAGTCACCTTTAGCCTTTTTCTAAGGAAAAGAGAAAAGAAAAGAAAACAAACAAACAAAGAAGATACCATTATTGGAGCAGCAATTGAAGATCAATCATATCTTACCTCTACTTAAGGTGATGGCAGAAGAACACTGCAATATGAGCATGTTGAGTGAAGCTACCTTGCAAAGCACAGGTATGAATAACAAATACTTGGGGGAGAGGATGCAAAGGAAAACAAAAGCTGTAAGGTTTGCATTAGGGTAGCATTTCCTGAGGAAAAAAAATAGTGGAAGGACAGAAGGAAGGAAGAAGGACAGCAGTTTGTGTCCTTGTTGCACTTGGAAAAGGCTGTCTGTTCCCCAGATTGCAGAAATCAGAGCTTCTGAAACTGGAGCCCAGCTAAAGGAGTCAAATTGTATCCTATGAAAACCTCTGAAGATATATTAACCATGATAAACTCTCCTATTTTTCCTGTGCACACGCACTTACAAATCTTCTAATAATCTCATGGGTATTTCTGTTCTGGGAGAGTACAACAAAAACTAAATTGAAGTGAAAATTAGAATAACTTATTTGATTTTTATATCCTATTTTATAGTAATTCTGGTTATCCTTACTCTATAACAGGAATACTTTGCAAGGATAGAGCCGTAAAGACACTATCCAGTCCATCCCACCACCTCATCAGCAGAGCTACCTCTGCTTGATTATCATCAGAATATTTGCTCTTATTTTAATAACATTATTTTGGTAATTAATAAGATCGTCCATTAATTCTTAATGATGGCTGTATGTCAAGATGCCCCATGACATATACATCATAGGCAGAGCAGCAGTCATTTTATTAACACAGAAGCGCTTTGCCTGCAAAGGAAGAAGTGAATATTGCACTTCAAATGCTGTAAAAATTCTGAAACCTGCTTAAAATTATCCTGCTGGGAACCACTGAATCACAGAGTGGACTCAGAAACAGCCAACAGCAGTGCCACCAACAGCATGAATCTCCAAAAATTACTGACACAGGAATAACCAAAGTGATTTAAAATCTTGTTGTTCCTCCAGATCAGCCCAACTGAGTTGCATGCTTGAGGAAACAACTTCTCCTTTTGTGTTGGCCACTAAGCTGGTTACCAGCGAAGGGCAAGAAGGGCCTAAGTACAAAGGTATGCACTAGGTGAAGTTCATAGCAATGTTGGGAAAGGTATCTCCTTGGAAGGGGCAGGATGAAATCTAACAGCACTGATGAGGGACTTCGAGAAAGCCTGAAAGGGTTTTCAAAGCAGGAAAAAGAATCATTCCCAGCTGGAAAAAAAATTACATATGGTAATTTAGTGCTCATTTTGCAAATACTTTCATTTTGCTAAGAAATGGATCCACTCAGCAACACACAGCATTGCATGATCTTATATTTCCTCCCAGACATGCAAGAACTGATGAGCAAGTGTGAGCATGCAAATAGTAACAGCTAAAAAAAGCAATGGGGCATGAGGCTCACAATGACAAGAAATGAATCAGCAACAAAGACTCAAATGAAGTTAAGAAAAATGTCAAAGCAAAGTGACGTAGCAACACAAGAGGGCAACAGCAGATGCACAAGGATATTTAAATGTAGGGACCTGGAGTCTGTAGTGGAGCTTGTGGTCTGTTAACCATGGGTGTTTTAAGGCAGCAGTTGCACTTAATCTCCAGCTAGAGGAAAACCAGAATGCCATTAAGAGTTTTTCCCAGAACTGTACAATTCAGCAATTTTCTGCTACAGGTCATGTGTTCTGCCATCATGCAATGCTGTCATTTCAGAACAGTATGACAGATGGCAGATGAATTAAGTTTTGTTTCACAGCAAAAATGCATTCAGGTAATTTCAGAGCATTTGACGGATACAATGAACAACATCAATGAAGTGTCATTATAATACTATATGTAGACATAAAAATCTTAGATAAGTCATATTAGCTCTGCAATGGAGCAGCACAAGGGACACAACTGTGTCATGATGGCATGGAACACACATTTCAAAGATACAGGATTATATACCATTTTTCCTTGATGAGAAGCTTTGATATGAAATCTTTGGCCTCATCAGAAACATCTCGAAATTCCTCATCTTCAAAATCCCAGTTACAGGCCAGGATATTGTTGAGGGTCTCATTGTCATCATCACCCAAAAAAGGAGACAATCCAGTGAGGCTGAAGTAAAAAGGAATATGTTCAGTCCTCCTGTCTTTCCCTCCTCCTGTACATGGTCTCCAGTGTGCCTGCTGAGATTATTCTGTCACTCTGGCCTATCTTACAAAATACTACTGGCTAAGAAGGTCTCCAGACCATTCCCATTTTCTCCACTATTTACATGTTTAAATAATCACCCGTCTTCTCTAACACACCAAACATTACTGTCTTTTATGGTAGGTCATATTTTCTAGACCTCTGATCACCCTTGCACAACCCACTGGGAATTTACCAAGCAGCCTATACTATTCTGGAAGTGTGATGCTCAAACACTCCTGAGAGATGTGCAAAAAAACAAAAAGTTGATGGCAATTGGAAAAGAGGAGAGATTTCTCAATATGGAACTTGGAAAGAAGTCTACATTTCCTACTTTGGGTACACATTTTTTCACTCTTCCAGTATAACAGCAAACTTGGATGACTGACACAGTTCAACCTGGAAACAGCTTACAAAGCAGATACCGAATCCTACTTACAGCATATAAGCAATGACTCCTAAACTCCACATGTCTGTAGGAAAAGAGACAAATTCATAATTCACAACTTCAGGAGCAAGAAATTCTGGAGTCCCGAAGTTAACTCGAAGTTTTTCCCTGGGTTTATATCTAGGAAATTGAAACATTAACAAAGGACATCAATTAAAGTCCTTATTAAAGTTGCATCGTCAATTCTCTAGCACTTAGAGGAATTCCAGAAGCATACAGAAAATTCAGTAGGAAAACAAGGACAGACAGAGGTACAAACTAAAAAGAAATATGCCCATATAGAAAATGAAATGTGTTTGCAAGCTGTATATCATACTAGGACAAAATACAACTGCTATAAAAAGGAAGAAATTCATGTTTCAAGGACTTCTCAGAGCAGCTCTTAACCATCCTTTCGGGACTTCTCCATATCATAGGCATGAAATTTCTAACCAGTAAATCCTTCACTGAGGTTATAGCACCTAATTAAACTAGAAAGTGATATAGCATGGGATATATTATAAGAGCCCTCGATAGTATATTACACTCTCTTTTGAAATATTTCTTAGTACTGGAGACGAGAAACTACACAAGATGTACCACTGGTTTTGTCCATTTTAGCTGCTCCAGGATACTTATATGCATGCTTAGTGAGAATCAGCCCTCTTTCAACCTTCTACCTGAAAAGAAGGTTTCAGGACAAATCTTTTTCACTCATGTCCAAACATTCCATTTTAAAAGGTATCTACGGTTAAAAGAAACAAATTCATCCTAAGAAGAGTAGAAGACCATCATGTACCAAACACATCATTGTAGGGATACAACGCTTTTTTCATTGTTTCCTAATTCATTTATGATTAGTGAGAACACATGCATGTACCTTCTTGCCAATCCAAAATCAATAATTTTTATTTGATTTGCCTCTCGGTTCACGCACAGGATATTCTCGGGCTGCCAAGAGAAACAAAAGAAAAAAAAAACCCACTTGAATGAGAAACAAGTATGAAAAGCTGGGCTTTTAGTAAGCTGTAGAGAGAAAAACACTAATAACAGGGCAAGTATCTCATAAGCACCTTTTGTTCTCCTCCTTGTTCTGTTCTCTGCATGGATACCCTCCTTGCTGTCACACAGCAATCAGAGCCATGCATTTTGTGCCTTCCAATTGCTTTTTCTTCTACACGGCTTTTCAATTTGACATAAGGCAGCAGTTCAGATAAAGAACTCATTAGGGGGAGGGGGACAGGGAATGTAGACTTCCAAAGAAGGGTTTCAGGATGCTGTCACTGTGATTTGACAGACCTTAATAAGCTCACACTGATTTAAAAAAAAAAAAAAAAAAAAATTTGTGACTTTGAAATTTATCTTACAGCTTTATATTTCTGAGTTCTCAAATGTTCTGTCAGATTGAACATCAATGTATTAAGCCAGTCACATCAACTTCATGGGTTTTTTTAGGTATTTTAGCAAAAGATAGGATTCACAGGCTAAATCCCTTTGGATTTTTGGAGGGACAAATGCTACTCTTCACTTTCCTGGCAGGAATCCATTAACTTCCAAGATTACTCCAAATTCTTACAGAAGGAACTGAGAGAAGGATTTGGCCAATTGTCTTTGAAATGTAGATACCTAAAACACAGTCCCATATTCACTGCCAGCACTTTTATAGCTACTCTGTCTTATTTCTCAGTGAGTCCTCTCTGAAACAAAACAGCCCTCAACACTTAAAACATTAGTTAACCTTTGTCACCATTACTAATTCATTTTACATGTAGGACTTATAAACACCATATGTCCATAGTTTCTCAGGTCCTGGATGATTATGGTCAAGACGATTTTCTTTCAATTTCAAGCTTTCTTTTCCAAACTCATTTGTTACTGACAGCAATCTATGAACAAGCAAAACAGAAGGGAGAAGCCGTCGCTGGCAAGCACATAAAAAGAGATCTCTGGGATTAATTTCGTGGATTGTATATGTATCTTTTTGTCAGCAGTTTGACTTCATATTAAAACTGTGCCATCTCAAGATCATAACTAATGTGTCCCAAAGAACTGTGTGAACTTCTGTTTGACAGGTTTCTAGGTAACTGGATGTTTATAGAGAAAGAGAAAAGTAAGTCTGGTCATTGATCGGCTACTGAAGCAGGTCCCAACAAGCATCTGCTCATTTCCTTAACCACTGCAATAATATATATGCTAACAACATTAAAGATGTACTATATTAACTCAGCTATTACAAGCCAGAAACAGCAGCCACTATAAAAATCTCACCAAAGAGAAAACCATCTTGCGCACTTCTTGTTTCTTTTTACTGTATTGTAAAGCTCAGGGATCACTAGGAAGCTTTGTAGCCAGTCGTAAAACTAAAGACATCATCCCATTTTATTCCTGCACTAAACAGAGGTAAGAAACAAGCCCATTATTTAATAAAAACTCGGGCTAAGGGAAAAAGAGCCAGCTCAAGTGTAGAGTTTAATGAAAAATAATAACAAATGTTTTCTAAAGGGTGGCAGTTGACCATTTGCAGTTGACCACAGTAAGAATGTGCAAGCCCATGGTGGAGTACTTTTACACATGTAAGTACATGGTAGAGAATCTGCCACCTTTATCTGGGCTTTCAGCTACGCTAATCAGTTATTGTCTAATCCAACAAAAACACATCGTATTCGTTACATTAGCCACTGATTATTTTTATTCCTTTCATTTTAGGAAGTACTTTATAATGCACTTTCCCTTAATCTGGCTATCTCTTGATGCCTTTTTGTGGCAACAGCAGTTTAGTGTAGTCCTTAGAAAGTTGTGGGCTTACACTGATCCTGAACAACCCCTGAATTTAGTTCCACTCACCCATGCCTTGATTTCTGCATAGTAAAAAACATGGATAATTGCCACCCCACGGTTGATGTGTAAAATATCTATCTAGTGCAGTTGAATTAAATAATATTTGTGCAATATCTTGAGATCTAAATATTGAAATTAAAAATAGCAACGTACTTGTAGCCAGCTGCTGGCTTTCTGTAAAATCAGTCTGTGGAAAATTTAGGCACTATGAACCTTGATGACATATGACCACAATTTTCATCCAATTTACTTAGTCCTGTAGTAATTTAACTGATCTCAATGTGGTTAAAGTAAAAATGCATTTAAATAAGGAGAGCAGAATAAGGTTCTTTGTTGTTTCTGCCACAGGAATCTGCTAGGCTTTATGGCCTACCATTAAGAATAGGAATTTCCACATTTGTCATTGCACAAAACATTCATCTCAGAACTCTACCTTGAGATCCAAATGAAGAATGTACATTTGGTGCATGTACTGAATTCCCTTGCAGATCTGTTTTATGAACGAGATAGTATCCATCTCTGTCAAATTGTAGTTTTCGTCAATAATTCGATCAAATAACTCTCCTCCTTCCACACTGAGGACAAAAAGACAATAAAGCAGTGACCACATTCAGATCTATTCCCATACAGTAAGACTAATGCAGAAATAATGGTATTGACTATTTTTATCATTCACAGTTGAGTTCAGCAAGATGAACTTGTACTATAATCTGAACTTCCTAAAAACTGGGTTCTGATGCATACTGGCCTGAACATCTTCAAGGCCTGAGAATACAGTCTCCCATTCACTGAAAACCATGAAAGTCTTGAAATTTGATTATGCCTTTTTGAGTCATCATTTTGTACCAGTGAAATTAACGAAGTTCCATGGAAAACCAAGACAACATGATGGAGAATCTGCATTTAAATCTGCTGTCTCTTCCCTCTGAGTTTAAGAGGGGCAGGATCCAAAATGTCGATCTCAAACTATCTTAAGTCAACAAAAATGACTTAATTTTCTCATCACATTTCAGTATGTGATTTACTCTTTCATAGGTACACAGATACTTTTCTTTTGTGATATATTAATCATGTAGACCAAATTCAGAAGACTATCTGAGAATGTCCAGAATAGTCAAACTCACCTAACTTTGAACCTTCTGCTATGCATTTCAGAGCTCTGGTTTTGGCCTTTTTGCCCTCCTTAAGACAACGTCTGCTTAACTTGACCTTAAGGCAGGTATTTTCTGCCTAATTAGCCTGATAACCTAGTATGAAAAGCAGGTTTAGCCTTTCAGGCATCCAGTGTAAGAATTAGGCACAACACCCACATCTGGTTCCTCTTCGGTGTAAGATGTCGTCTTGTTTGCCTCACAGAATAGGAGATATTCTGAGAGGTTTGTTTCCTAGATGACACAAACTAAAGTATTAAATTAAAGATAATATATGTAACACAGCTCTATCTTCAATTGGAGCAGTTGCTTTACAGCACCAGGAATGTGGCACACTACTGGAAAAAATGAATAAATGGCTGCATGAGAAAACTTTTGTCTTAAATTCCCTTTTTTTTCTGTAGTTCATGAGAACATATTTCCTTTGTGTTTTCTACCTGTAAGAAACTCTATTTCTAATTTCAGGAGAAAGCAAGAAGGAAATTGGCAATTCTAGAAAAAGTAGTAAACACAGAAAGGAAAAGAGCACACTTACTATTCCATGACGAGTACTATGTCGTTTTTAGATTCAAAGGCATCATATAGCTGGATGAGGTTCACATGATTCAGCTGGTTCATGACATTGATTTCATTTTTTACTTCATCCTGTAAAGAGCCATGAGTATTGCTTCAGATGCCTTTTTTCCTAAGAAAGCTACTTCTGAAAAAAATCTATGTTTTCACATGTTTTCACTTGTGGCAACCAGAATTAGGGCTCCTGCAGCAGTAGATGTCAAGGCTATAGGAACTAACAGACTGAACTCAGAGCTTGAGTAGGGTGTTTCAGTAATAAAATATTTGCTGGAAAAGGAAGAGGAGAGCCCACATGGACAAGTGGTAGGTTCCCAGGGATGTAAAGGAAAAAGAGCAGCAGAGGAGGATTTTGTTCAAACAGCTGTAGGTGTACAAAATCAAGCTAAGAAAACTCCAGGACAGTCCTCAAAACCTAACTTTGCAGTCAGAAGAGAGAGGCTGGTACCTCCATTCAGCCTAACTATTTTGGACATGCTGAATCATTCTCCCATGGTGTCAGACTCTCTCCATTCACCATAAAGGTGATCAGCTTGGCCACAGCTATGCCTTAGCAACCCCAGTTACCTGAGACAATCCCCACTCTTGAATGCCATTAATGACACTGGTGTCACACGAAGGATGTTATGCATGTCTTTCCTGTGAAAGCAAGGCCCAGCAAGAGGTTTGCAAAAATGGCCCAGACTAATTCCTCTCATTTGTATTTGTGTTGATGTTAGGAGCCCAGATCATGTCTGTTATCAGCATCCCCCACGCTGACATCAAGTCATTGTGATGCCTTAGGATTTTAGCTTTTATATTTTTCATATCCTGTACTGCTTTAGTGTATAATTCTAAACTCCATATAGCCTGTTAGCTGCTGTTCTCCCATTCTGGTCATACAAAACAAATCATGTCTAGGCCTGAACTTCAAGGACACCTTACTGTCTCAGGTCCTAAAATACGTAAACAAAGTGGCTTAAAGGGGGGAACAAATTTGGGGTAATGACTTCATTACCTAAAATTGTAATTGGAGCATTAGCCCCGATACACAAATGGACCAAACGTATAAAAGTATGAAAACTTCCATGACCCAGTCATCCATTTTGGATGTAGCCTCTCTGAAGACTTTTGACTGCCCAATGTGTACTTTGAAGGCCCTTCAATAAATACCCACTTTTATTCTCTTAATTTTGTCTAGCCTCTGTTTTCAGGTAGCCCCATCAAGGCATCAATTGCAGCAAAAGCAACAGTGAGCTTGGGAGGGAATGTCACAGGCCTGACAAAAGTTTTGACCATTAAAGAAAACACTAATGGAATTAGCAACAGAAAGAAAAAAAAATAATACAAGATTTAAAAGAAACAGAAGACACCCCAAAAATAATACTTTGATGAGCTACTAGAAGTTTTGGAGGAAAAGGGAAATAGAACTAGAATTAATGGTAATCCAGCAGGTCTTACGAGTGTGATGGCTTGTGAGACCCTTGATCATGGTCTGTTGTGTCACATAGCCAAAGAACAGTGTGTGATCCATCTGGGAACAAAAGACTAATATCATGCTCTACCAACCTTCTGTTTTGGACCTTGTGCTTTTATAATTTTGGCTGCCAGCTTGAGACCTGTTGCTTTCTCTTCACATTTGTGCACTTGCCCAAATCGCCCTCTAGAAAAAATGGAGGAAAAAAATCATCTAGTGGTACAGATGTCAACTATGAATGTAAAGTACACTATAAACAACCATAAATTATCCACTCCCTACTGGCCTTCATTTCAACTGCTCTGTTGTTGCTATTTTATTGTGTAGATTGTACTTGCTACTACTCATTTAGGCACACCAACATCACACACTGTTCTGTCTGGTAGTACCCCACTTGTGCAATTCACTATACTCAGCTCATAACATGCAATGACTAATCCCAGGGAAGTCAAGGATACACTGTAAGGATAATGACTCACTTATGTGCACCATCTGCCCCTCTCCATCACATTGTTCTACTCCATGGGAGTGTTGTGATTTCACAATGAAGCAAAGCCTTACCCAAGAGTATGCTGCCATGAAAAATTACAATATCCCACTCTCCTAAATAATGTCAGCATGAGAGATAAGTAACTGCATGGCCTGTCAGATCAGCCTGCTAATCTATCTGAAAACATGTATGTGTTTTCAGGGGTGAGACTCACTGAGAGGAAGAAGACTACAACATGTCTCTGCATACCGCTGGCTGTAATTTGAGGTAAATTATTACAGCATCCTAGGAGCCCTGTCATAAAGCCTGAGGGCATCTGGCTGACCTAGGACAATGCCAAACACAGGCCAAGTCTTCTGGTGCTAAATAGTAAGCCAAAATTCACTCACACTGTAAAACCAGCCTCCTTTTTTCATCCCTCTACAAAGCACTGTAAGAGGTTAGTTTTTCATTACTTCGGCTCTAGTGGGGCATGTTGCCTCCATTGACCTCCCAGGGTGCTTGGCTGTAAATTTGTGCCTTGCTTTCCAAGTCGATTTACTTCACCTGACTTACCCTCCCAGAATTTCATCCTCGTTGACATTATAATAATTGCTGATCCCCACCCTTTTGGCTGAGACAATCCGGTGATCAAATGGTGCTGGTGGAGCAGGAATATCATCTAAAAGAGAAAAAATACACAGAGAGCATATGAGTGGTCACATGCGGCGCTTGTCTATACCATATTTTAGATCCTCTTTTCCCCAGATAATTTCATTCAAGAACTGAATACACTTACTTTAAGCTTTATAGATAGGTCTTTCTCTGTTACTGAAGAAGAGTTTTATTTCAGAAGCTCTGGCTCAGAAAAAGAGGTTGTTGTTGGGGAGCTACACTACCAAGACAAGGACTCCTTTATTAAGCTATCATTACAACAGTGATAACAATGATAACTTCCGTATAACAGTAGGGAGAGGCAAAGTGAAGACCACTAGACTATACAAATGTAGCTTCATACTCACAAGGGGCCACTGCAATGCAGCCTAATCCCTGATTTTTTTAAAATATTTTTCCTCCTCGGGGACTGTTAATAGGTGAGTATGTACTGTAACTCTCCAGTGGTGCAGGGAGAGAAACAACTCTCCTGCAGGCCCAGCTAAGGGAGGTTATTTCCCAGTTTTTGGTGTTCACAGTGAAGAATCCCCTTCCTAACTGATTGACAAAACTTGTCCTTCTCCACAGTGTGGTCATCACCTTTAAAGATCACATTTAGAGCTTGTGCACATGAGGGAGTTTCACCCTGGCGGACAGCACTTGGGGTTTCCAGTATGGCTCGGGACACACGGTAACTCATATGCTGCTCTGAAGAATTTCTGTCCTTAAAAAAAATGTCAGATAAAAGGTAAAGAGGGGCACAGAAAAGGGATGGTTCCCAACATTGCACTGCAGCCTCTATGGAGTTTTGGCAGGTCTCTGCACTTGCTTTCTGGACCTCCACATGCTGGACCTTTCTGCCATCCTGCTGATTTTTTAAAACCCCTGCTGGAGACCAGCCCTCCATGCCTAATTTGGACTTTTTGCAGGCTGTTGTGACTTCAATTTTATACCCACGTTGTTTTTTATTTGATTGATATTCCCGAGAGTGACCTTTGGCTGACCAAGGTGACAAATACTTCTTCAACCATTTGGGAGGGCTGCAGCCCCAGTGTTTCAACATGAGCTCTCTGGTTTGGAATGCCAGCTCCTTTTTGTATGGGGCTTGTTGAGCAATTTTAAACCATTCATTACTCCAGTGAAAATGATCAAAAACACAAACAAGAAACCTCATGACAGCATGTAGCTGGCAGGAACACTTTGGTCATTAATGCAGCCGTAGATTGTCCTTATTCACAGTGAATGTCCATTTTTCCAGGACACCAGCTGTGGACCTAGGGGTTTTTTTGACAGTGTTAATAACTTACATGGTCAGGAAGTTAGTTCATGGTCAAGGAATTGTGAAAAGCTGGGGCTTCTGGAAGTTTGCCACCTACTTGGGATTCTGCAGAGTTTGAACTGCAAGACTGTAAGTATGGGTCTTTGCACGTTACCAAGACCCACAAAATGCCAAGAAAACCTCTAACCTAAAGCAAAATTTGACTCTAACAACACAAACTCCATCAGCACCGCCATGTAAGTGACAGAAAAAAATGTCTTTCTGAAAGCGCAGCTCAAAACATTACCAAACGTTGGGCAAGGAAATATTCTTTTAAAGACACCTGACTGCTTTTCAAAACTATGTTTAAGTTTTTGCCTTCAAGATGTTCCCTGTGACAGACCCTCTATTTTTCTTTTCCTGCAAACCAGAGGGGGTTTCTCCCTATTCAAGAACAAATTCCTATGACAGATGAAGGATGCTCCGACAGAGACACTCTAACCTTACCGCCATCCCTAACAATCTACCAGGGCTCACAGCAGTTTATGGATTTTAAAATTTTATTGGGCTATCTCCTGTTTTCTGCTGCAAAAACCTAGCACAAACCTGTAATAAATGTTTTCCTCCCACACTCTCTGCCCATTCCAAAAGCAGAGAAATTCATCCTGAGTCCTGTGTACGCACATACACATGCATGTAGCTCCAAGTCTTTCACCTCCTCGCGTGCCATAATTTCATATATAGGAATAGGCACTGAAATTCTTAAACTGGAGGCCTAATATTAGAAATCTCTGCCTCACCATGGTGAGCACTGCTTCAGAGTTCGGTGCCTGAGCACCATTCATCTGACTGCTCAACCCTGCATCACTCAGGGTTCCATGCAAAAGTCTGTATTTCTTTACTTCGTAGGCTGCAGTTGTTCTCACTTCAGATTACAATGGCACGAATATGAGCAAGCTGGTTTTTCAGGCTATGTCCAGAGCCTTGCAGGTTCCCTGTTAACATGCATTCTCAACACTTCCACAGGTCGACCAAGTTTGCTGCACCTGGTATAATTTCTCCCTCTACTCTATACTTAGGGGTTTTAGATCTTTTGTTAAAAGGAAAGGGAAAGGGAAAGAGGGCAGTATTAGCGGAGCAACTGTGGCAGAAGCAAATTAATTGTGAATAATTTCTGAAAGAACAGAAGCCTCTAAGATGGAAGCAAGCAGAATAATGTTGCTTCTCATCAGTTTAGGATGTGGTCCATGAACAACTGCTTCCCATCAGAGGTACCATGCACACCTTTTTCCACTACTAATTACAATCACAAAATCATTCACTTCTACAGACACCGTTCCCCACTTGTCACTGCAATATCCATGGAATCAAATGCTTTGCCTTTAGGACACTTCCTTGCTTTTCATGGTTTTACATATGCCATCAGTGCTTCCTGCAACTACTCTGCTCTTTTTGTTGTCATCTTTGACTGGGCCTTCATCATGCATTCGATGCTCACTGCTACCACTACACTCAAATTGGCAGGTCTGCCCAGGGATTGAACTAGAATTTCCTGTACCTTTTTCGCAGCTTTTACACCTGCAAGGACAAAACATGGTATTAGTGCAGAGTACACTTAAAGCAGAGCAACTTTAGAAACACAGGTGAAAAATGCCCACACAGATATTGCATTTAAATCAAATAACCTTAAGCTATTTTGTTTCATGGTGTAAAATCAACTGGTTTAATATTCACCTTGAGAAATAAAAATGGCTCTTAAATTAATCATGACAGCAAAATGTTCCTCAGTTACTGAAAAACTCACCTGAGTTCTTCTAAACTCAACATTAGGCTATCAATCTCACCTTTAAAGCAAGGGGAAAGCATTGGAATTCCACTTTGTTCACACAGGTTCCTGAGAGCTTAAACCTGTTTATCCCTGAAAGGCTATCTATTAAATCCAGCAAAGAAAGAATTGTAGTAAACAAATGTATCAGGTCAATTGCCTGGGCAAATTATCACATTTTTATGTTGTCCTTCAAGTTACTACATTTTGCAGTAAGTTAACTCCCAGTCGGCAGATGGCCTAATCTATTTTGGTGATGTTATATGACATTGCAGTATATAAACATAACTATGGGAGAATTCTCCTCAGAGATAAAGAATAGCATAACATAATTCCCATGTTCCTAACATATTTCCCAAGCCAACAACCATTGTACACTGCTAATACCATTTGTGGTGGACTGTTTGCCTGTCTTTTTTAAGAGTAGCACTTAGATCAGAGGCATAAACATATTTTTCACTTTTGTATTGAGCTAAATTTTCACCAATACTTATATAAATCAGCCACTTTGACTTGAAACTTGAACTACACATTTTTTTTTGAAGCAAGGATCTCTTCAGAATGTGTAGTTGGAGTTTCAGACCTTACCTTCCCTCTGATACCTCTTCATCATGACTTTGATCTGCCTCATCTTCCTTTTGGGAAGGAGCTGGTGGTTCCTCCGCACCTTTTTCACACTTATCAGCATTTCCTTCCTGTTCATTCTCTTTCTCCTCTTGCTGTTCCTCAAATGCATCTTCAGGCACTTGTTCCTCCTTCTTCTCCTCATCTGCTGGGGACTCACCCTCTGTCTCCTGCACAGTTAGCTTTTGACAAGCATCATCAACAGCATCTTCTTCCTGCTGCTTTTCTGGAGTGAAAGATTCCTGGAAAGAGTTTCTCCTATATTCATAATGGCTTTCTAAAGACAAACTTTCTTCTTTCTCCTCTGACTCTTCAGTATCAAACTTGGGAGGATCCACTTCAAGCAGAACAGAACTTTCCCTCTTGGCATTTTCCTTGTTGAGCTTATCAACTTCTTTTTCCTCAGAGCAAGACTCACTCTGCTGGATGTGCCCATCTATAAGCAGAGATTACAGAGGAAACTGTCAGTGGTTTCCTGGTAGTCAGTAACGGTATTAGAGTGGTGCTGCACACTTAGCATAACTTGTGTTGAATTTTGAACTAGGCATTTGCTTTCCTCTCCCGCTTTCAAGGTCAGTACAAGTGTCTCCTAAGCAAGAGCAGACCACTTATTTAAAACTTGGATTTCATGGGTCACAAATGCTTTCTTTGAGGCATAGCACTAGAAAATGCTTTTCTCATGCAAAGCTATTGTCAGCCAAGTCAAAGTTAAAAAACTCCTCATGCTAAGCATCTTGTTGAATAGTTGGATACCCAGTGCTCACTCATGCTGATGAACGCACATGTAACCCAAGCAACTTCACTGGAGCTGCTCAGGAAAGTCATGGCTATTTCTGTGCTATTTCTTAGGAACTAGAAGTTGATCAGAGGGAAAAAACAGTCTAACCTGTTGCATCTGGTGGCTTCTTTTCTTTTGTTTCTGTTTCATTCAGATGTGACTTTTCTTTGATGACCTGTGGGAAGGCAACTGACATATTAGTCAATTTATATAGTGTACATGTCGTATTATTGGTCCTCATGAAATCGCAGCCTGATTTTTTTTTTTTTTTGGTCAAATGCAAATACTGTGTGTTCTAACTCACAGATTTCCTATAAATGACGGTCCTTATTTTAATCACTACAAGCCAATTGAATTGATACCAGTGCAAAGCAAGAGAAATTATCTTGGTTGTAATCAGCATCAGTGTTGGCATAAAAACAGCATAGAAAAGATTAAGACTGAACCTCAGAGACTATACCAAAGAAGCATCTGGGAATCAGCTGCTGCCCTGCACTAGCTTTTGCTGTTAAAAAACTAGGTTAAACCAAATCTCGGAATATTTAATATTCTAGTAAAATGTTCTGTAACAATATTCTGACACATATCAAAAATTTTCTTGCTGTTTAATCAACGGTTGATAATGACTTTTTTAATGATGCAACGATTTATCAAGGTCTGACTGAGACAGTAACCAGGAATCGGAGCATATAAGCCTGTAATTTAAGCTTTGTACCCTTCTCTTTCCTACATTTTACAATGTTGCAGTGACATCTAGAGGTGCTTCATACCAATCCAGGTCCTCATAAAACCTCTGCAATTACTGTTACCTTTGTGGGAATTAACTCCTCTTTCTATGCTGTGTGCTCGGTGTGGTTTTTTTCCTGGCCACTCCTAGACTCGATAGTAGTATAGCGACCACAGCACAACATGGTACTTGCTGTTGCCTGGTGCTCCTTTTTTCACCTGCCTTCTTCCTCTCACAGTGCTATGAAACTGGCACTGTCGTTATTATTATTAGACCCACAGAGTGTGAAAAGTGCAGATTCCTCCAAGTACTTTCCAGAGGGGCTACCAGCTAAAGCAGTATTGTACATATCCCAACAAAATATACAGGTTCAGGCACTTAATTTTGAGTGTCTTAACCATGTAATCAGTCCCACAGCTCTGGGCACCAACCAGTCCTATACTAAACATTTGTTCTGGTAAGCCCTCTGCATTTTTTTATGCTTTACTTTTTTATTTTAATTTCATCAGGCTGTAGAGAAAATAGGCATGAAATCAAAGCAATGTGTATCCACTACAAACAGAATTCAAGGGACAGGAAATTCCATGAGAAGCCAAAAGAGTTGAGACAAACTGAATGTAACTGCATGGAGCGATTTCAACTGGGCTTGTTCAGAAAATCTTGATCTACAAGGGACAAGGAAACTGTAATACAAGCTTAAGACCTGGGACTGACAATTATTTGGGATGCAGTTTGTCCCAGGAAGTTGCAGGCCACAAAATGAGAAAAGCCACAACACAACCAGGTAAATACCCTTGAAACATAAATCAGAGCCTTGTTCCCACAGAACTTAAATATAAATGTAATGTTGCCAGATGGAACGCAGGCAATCAACCAGTGCTCTAAAAAACAGTAAAAAAGTATATAAAATAAAATAGGAAAAAGCCACAGACTTATTTATTCTGCACTGTGTTGGCAATTAGTAATGCACTCAGATTCCTGTAAGTATGTCAGCCTCTCTGTACTGCTGAGGACATCAGCTCTGATCAAACACAGTCAGCTGAGCAAATAACCAGAGAAATAGCCTCCAAGCTCTTTGATGCATGAGGCCAGATTTCACTTCTGCGTTCAGAATTAATTGCAGACACACGGCACTTCCAACTAAATATTGCTGTAGTTCACAGGTGTGAAATACAGAAGCCAGCTTTTGAAAATCCGTCTAGTGGAAGGAACACTGGACAGTGCTGAATACCTGAGACTGCCAGGGCATTACATAAATTACTACCGTGTTTATTCAAGCACTGTTTCTGATCTCTGACATTTTACCAGCAGATGAGGAGTTCATACTAATTTAAAAGGAAAAAAAAAAAACCAAAAAAATCCAAAAAAATGAGAATACAAATGAAATATTTACTGATATCCTTCAGAATCAATTTGCAATAAATACAAGGTCAAGAGTGCACTAGAGTAAGAAATACAAATACCAGGACTAGATATTGAAATACTTGTAAACACATGAATAATCTTTACACGAACAACACCGTTTTCTCCACGTTTTGCTGTTTGTAGCAACGTGTGACTTCAACTTGCCAAATCTTGACCCAGCAATAAAAGTAAGAACTTTTGCTCATTATTTCTCCCCTCCAAAGGGTGAGGGTTCACCGGGTTCTCTGGAGCTGATAGAAGTCACTGTATCCTTCCCATCCCAGCCATAGGCAGTACAAAGACCTCCTTGTAGTTTGTCAGGGGCATGCGTGATGTCCAGCCCCGGGCAGCTGACCAGCTGCTCTGAGACCCCACAACTCCCAAAAGCTGTAGCACACTCTGAAAATCTCATCTGAAAGGTGTGGTGGTTTGTTAAAGACATCTATCCCACCTAATTACTCTTCATACCACTCCTCTTCCCTCAGTCTGTTACAGCTTTCTTAAGGGTCTTTTTAACTTTATAATATTTTATTTATTTATGTATTATTCTTCCCAAACTTAGGTAACATGACTTTCAACAGTCTGTATTTTCTAAAATTACAGTAACCTATATTTCTTAGTAGAAAACATTTTTTCCCCTTTCTGCAATGACTTGAATATGCAAAATTAGGTAAATGGCACTATAGTACTTTTTCCTAGTCATACAAGCCAAAAGCTTCCAATTAATTTTACATTTTCATTTCTCAAAAGGTTAAATATGAAAGTTCGTGTTGTGACCCTGTAAAGTATAACACAGCAAAAAAGATGTCTGTATCTACACAATTTCATATTGTGTCTTCAAAAATATATTTTCTATACTAAAACATATTCTTTCATAGAATATTGGCAGACCCCAAACAAGAGAGACAGAATAAAAGCCCAAGTGATGATACAGAATAATGTAAGATAGTCCAGATCCTGAAACTTCAGTATAGACCAATGGAAAAAAAAAATTGGAAATTATTTAAATTGACTTTAGAAACCTGCAGAAATTAAGCAAAAAGCAATAGTATATATAAATACAATATATTCTAATAGAAATTTCAAATGGAGCAAGAAATTAATGACTTTTATAGACATCTGACTCCTTTTTAATGACCTATACATGGTTAAATTCCTTCTTTATACTGAAGCAGTCCTACCCTTGGAATGTCTTTTTAGTTAACTTACAGATTTTTTTATTCACCTCATAAAACTCTTTGATTCTTTTTTTCCTGCTGCAAAATTTTTTGCAATGAATGGCCTCATGAAGCAGCCCCAACCATTCAACTAGAGGTCCTTTATCACCCCATCACATTTCATTTGATACCAAGACATTATGCCCAGCTTCCATCTGCCAATACCAAGACGCAAACCTTTGCATATGCCTAGACCACATTTTGACTCTGTGTCAACTTCTCATGTTCTTGATAGTTTGCAGAGCTGTATTATGGCAAGATAACCTGGTTTTGTGTAAGATCTGACCACCATTCATTTACCAAAATTATTAAGTTACTTGAGATTTGCAATGAATGAGTTTCCCTAACAGCCAGAACTCAGCCATGGGCTTTGCCACCTGAGCACTGTACTGAGGATGCTCCCAGTATCTCCTCACTGGTTCCCAGGAGAGTGCAGAACATGCGACAGAGATCTTGGGGCAACCGCACGCATGATGATGTCTTCTGTGCCATCCATCTAAGCTGGAATCCATCTCCTCCTGCCCTTTCGTGTTCCTCTTCAACACATATCCTTTCCTCCTCCCCACCTCCCCGCAGCAGCGTAAAATATTCGGCGAGAGTATTTTTGATACAAACTTATAAATACTAAAAACAGTGCACATGGGAACTCTGCTTTAGTGGTAGGTGGTGCATCTGCTCCCCTGTCATTATTTTTTTGGTACACTATAACAACTGCTGGCACCTTCAGGCAAAGATTTTGACTTTTGCATGATTTTTATAGAGCTCCCTGAACTAGATAAAGAAATCATTCCTCTGTAAAATCCAAACTCAATCCACAAGTATCTTCTAATCACACACAAAAAAAATAAGCTCTGAACCATGAGAATCGTGATTCCCCCAATAAGAAATACAAGAGAAGTTCTATGTGACCTGCTGCTTTGAAAATACATAGGTAATGAGGTAACAACCTCTGCATGTGAAAAATGCCTCAGGGCAACATCATCCTAGGGAAGAAGCAAAAAATCAGTGAAGCCAAAGTGTTGTCCACTCCCCATGAAAATTTGCTGACTTCCCACCCACTGTGCTGGAGAAGCAGTGGCAGTCCTGTTTCAAATGGATGCTTCCTCTTGCCAGGCCATTCTTCCCAAAACAGGGAATCTTACACAGAAGAGTAGAAAAGGCTTTCATGCAACCCGGTGAAGATGCAACAGGTTACACTGACAGTGACAGGTCGGTTCTAAACCTCTTAACTTTTGTTTTGAGGTCTGGTCACTGTCATTTAACAGAGTCATTATCAGGCATAAGAAGGGCTTTGGAGGTAGATCTTTTAACTCCAATTGACTGGTTTACTTTTAATGTCTCTGGAATACACGGAGGCCTTTAATAACCACCAACAAATCTGAGGCTACCGAGACACCCACCAGGACCGGAGCACTCATTATTACCTGGCTTTGACCTGTGTCCTTTCACTGATCTGGGAAATCAAATCAACCAGTCACGATCGTTTTTGAGTTTCTCATCTGAACAAATCAGGGGCGATGTCAGGCAAGCACAAGCACTGAAGAATTCAGCTGCTTTTCTTACCAACACATTGGACAGCCTCACATCTATCCCTTTATACTGCCCAATGTCCTTACATGTGTGATGACTCACGGTGCACGTGTGCCTCATACACACCTGTGCCATAGCCCCAAAATATTCTAGGCGCTACTCTTCACATTTTTACCATTACTATTAAACGGGTCATCCTCCTAAGGGGGTTCCACTATTGTCAAAGTGTGAGAAAGGAGAAAAAAAATCCATCTTGAAAGCCAAATCACTGGCAGATCTTTTTAACTGTGGGGATAAACCACACCACTTGTCAAACTACTCAGGCAATTTTTTTAATACAGTATCAGTTAAGCAGCCTCACTATTAAGAGAGTATTTCTCAACTTAACTAACTCAGCTGAGCTAAGCAGGCAAAGGTATGGATGGCAAATATCTTCAGACTTCATGAATTGCCCTTCCAAAGCTTTTCTCCAAAATCACACTGTTGTGAGATTTCCATCCAAAAGGTTATAAACCTAAGAGATCATCTCTTACGGCTTTGATGACTCACTTTGGACTCCAGAAATGCAGGTTTCCTAACAATTCATTCAACAAGAAGGCAGTTTGGGTTGAGTGGAAAGACCTGTTTTGGTTTTTTTAATTTTCCCTTTATAGAAAAACTGTGGTCCTGTGGCACCTCACCATGCAGAACCCAGTGAATGGAATGTGGTGGGGCTCATTCCAGGCTCTGTTGGGGCTGCTGCCCAGCCACCCATTGCTACTCCTTCTCACTGCTGCATGTGTATGCAAAACCCAGGGTGCTACCAGGATGACACCAAATTAGTTGTGTTTCAGAGCAGTCACCTGTGTCATTAAAACTCAGTGTGGTGGAGACCCCACATTTAGTTGCAATGGTACCCTCTCACCAGAGGAAATAGTCAAGCATGATACCCCTACACTTTCTGAGGTGGGGCTAAGAGGAGTCATTACCAGAAAACTGCCTAAATGTCTAGGATATCTGATGACAAAAGGTGAATTTTAGATGGCTGCAGCAGATAAAGACTTCCTCCCTGAGCAAATCCCTCCTACCGCTGTCTTACCTCTTTGAGGACCCTTCTGCTTTCACAGGACTGCTCTCTGATGAACTGCCTCGCTTTGCTTTCCTGCACTTAGAAAGAATCTCTTTTTCTTCATCATGAGGTCTCCCTAGTTTTGCAGAGGAATTGTAATGGATTCCTAAAATGGTCACTCTAACACACAGGCATTCATGTCATGCCTAAAAGCCATCCAATGTGGCAAGGAGGCATTTAGGAATTAGCTGTGTCTGCTTTGATTTCACACATTTTTGGACTTGTAGAGACAGCAAAACCCCAACAGTGCTCAGGAAGGGATCCTATGTAGGGAACATTGTACGCCAGACAGCAGATTCTGAGGGTAAATGGAAACAAAGTTAAATAGCACTATGAATTGAAAAGGCGTGAAACAACTCCTATGGCTGTCAGCAGGGAGAGAACAGGGCAAAACAAGATGAAAACATCGTCCTGAGAAAACATACCAGTTTTATAGACAGTCAGAGAGAGAATTTTATCTCTGATATCCTACAGCCCACTCAAAAGTTGAAATTCTTCAACCAAGAACGTATTTAAGTAAAAGCATCAGTCCTGAGGGAAAGAAGAGCATTCCCAAGTATAATGGCACCTGAGGGTGCTGACCAGCTGCATTGCCCAAGCAACACACAACCCATCTGCTGCGATTCTGCAGAAATCTCTACTCTTGAAACCAGTGACCACAGCAGAAACTCTTGCAAATAGATATTAAAAAAAAAAAAAAAGAAAGAATCAATTCCCACCTATTTGGCCTAAAGATGAAAAATACACGGAACATGGCCAATCTGGAGAGAATTTAAATAATACATAAGGGGCCTGTTAGCATTTGTAGACAAAATGAAGGAATCAGAACAGTTATAGACTGAGGCTGAATGGATCTTAAAACACATACGGCAAACAGCAGTTTCATTGTGGGCTCCTACTAAAGCAGCCAGGGACCTGCAACTGCAGTGTAATACCTGCACAGGAGGTACAGGGGGTTCAAGCAGAAAACACAGGTCCCACCGCTGGCGTGTCTTTAGTGTGGGAAACAGCCCCAAACTGCTTAAGGTTGTTATTCCTTAAGCAAAGCCTGTAGAAATGTCAGGAAACCAAAATTACAGACACCTGCAGGAAGTTCAACACTATTTTACAATGGCAACAAAATGGACTTTCTGACTCTCCAGACAGGTATTTGCAGGTTAATAGTATAGAATCTCTAAACTCTTTAATTTGCAGGAAACAAGTGAAGTATTATTTTACCCTCTTTCTTTATAAGTGGAAGAAGTAGGACTGAAAAAGGACTTATAGACAGGAACATTTTGCAACAGGATTATCACAGACTACTTAAAAAGGTGCATTTGAGGAAAACCTCAAGGCTTTTAAAGACGCTAACTGTAGAACTGCTGATTTCCCTGAGTGGCAATAGTGACAAAATAACTTAAGCTACAAGTAATATATGCTACTCCTCTCAGACATGTGGTGATAAGGTCATGCTGCACTCAGTGGAAAACGGCTGGGAGACATTTGGCGGCATCAAGAAAGCATGAAGTGTCTCCAAGCTACACCATATTACAACTTCAACCAGAACCAGAAATAAACTAAACTCCTGTATGAGGCAGTGGAGGTATTTCAGGATGGCAGTAAAAGGCAGGAAAACTGAAATTTGCTTCAGAAGAGAGCAATCCCTATATTTTGCAAGAGCACAAAATATGCCTGTGGAGCCCGTGATTAGGAAACTGTTCCAGCTGCTGCTGATGCCAGGAGAGAGATTATACACCCCAGCTGCTTATACCCCTTCCTTACCTCTCTCTCATTCCCCCTCTTCCCTCTCTGTGCTGCCTCTTTCACAGCTCTCTAGGTAATACGGTTTTGTAAAAAGAGACAGTTAGGAAAAATCAAAAACCAGTACTACATTTAGGAAAGAGCAGCACCTCTCTAGAGAAGGAAGGATGGAAACACAGGTGAGCAGTATGTAAACGCTATTCACTGACTTATCCGGTTGTACCCATGGCCACCTACTGCACCACTTACTAGTAATTCATTCATAAGTTATGACTGGATTATTTTGCAGAACCAGGCTGGAGAGAGACAAACACTTTTCAGACAGCTCAGCTGTTAGAACTAAGAGATGGCATTTACTTATAGCTGGAGCAGGGTGAATGACAAACAGGAACATCATCCCAAACATCTGATCTTCTCCAGTAGTGCATAGAAGTGGGTACTGCCCTTCTGAACTGACTGTAGTGAATGGATTGCCTTGTTTGTGGCTGTACAGAAACAGAATAGGACTGTACATGTCTAAAGGGGTTGAAGGGTTGCTCAGGATTGCCACATGAAGTCCACTTAGGATACAAGAGATGTTCTTACTGCCTGACAGCTTGCAATTCTACAGGGTCAGCACTGTTCAAAATTATCGTCAGGTGGGACAAGGGACAGGAATGAGGATTCTGTTAAGAGAAGCAAGGATTGGTATCTGCACATTTGGGTAAATCTGTTCATTGCTATGTCACCAGGTATTAGTGGTGCATTTCAGGTTTAAAACTCTGCAAGGGTGAGATCCCCTATTTTTCTATTCCTCTGCTTTTCTTTTTACTTCAATCACAACTATATAAAACCATATAGAAAAATACAGAGATCCAGTTCAAATATGGAGGCATGAGCAACCAACTTTGCTTGTCTCATGGACCAGTATTTTGACTAATTTGCTCAGAGATCCTGTTCTTACCCTCTCACCCAGAGGAGAGCCTGCTTGCCCTAAATGCTGGTACACACTGTCTCCCACTAAGCTGACAGCCAAGCTCAGCAGTCTATGCTGAAGGATATCATTCCATGTTCCGTTACTCCTAATGCAGGGCTGACTTCAAGTCTGTTTTTACTTATACCTAAGATGACTAAGTGTTTACCAAAGCCAGCTGTTGTTCACAGGATAGCTTGGTAATTTTATGATGGTCCTTTTCTAATAAATCAAACACACAGAGAGGAGGTAATGACAAGCTAACATATGTATGCTATCTCATAAAACAAACAAAATATAAACAACATAATAATATCATCAGCATGATTCCAGACATGCTCATGCTGCCTTTCCTAAGCCCACATGCTAGACAAGTTCCCACCAAGTTCACTCAACATCGCCAAGAGTCTGCCTAAACAAAAACGAATCAGTGAGGGGATTACAAATGTAGCTGCTGTCGGAAAAAGACAGAGACTCCACTTGCTCCTCTCTTTATTGGAGCAAGGCTTTATTGGGTCCTTGTCAGTAGGCTACCCCTGTTTCCATCATGTTGAAGGCCCCTTGCCTCTACTTCCAGGTCTTTTATAGCACTGAACTCTCCATGGGGCACCTGCATCTCTGCCATCCTGGCTCCTCTCTGACCCGCCAGGTGCACAAGCTCCTCCTGTTCTGCTACACCCATTGGTTACCACAAACTCACCAGCAAAGCCTCCGAGATCCTCTCCTTTCTCCAGCCCTGTGTTTCTATTGCAGAGAGCCTTGCACCTACTCTGGTCTCCAGGAGCTGCCAGTTCATTAACATGCCAGGCCTCATTCAGTTTACATTTATAAATAGTTTAGATGAATATGTACATTCACCGAGATAGGTAGATCTCTACCACAAACTGCAGAGAGCGCAGCATTACAGAGATGACTTGTGGGTCTCATTCCAATGGGGCTTTTACAACAGATGTTTTCCCTGATGTTTTGCAAAGTAAAAGAAGCCATAAACTCAGATGCTCAAAATTAATAATCTTTTCTTATCAAAGTAATTGTCTAACACAAGAAAACTTCTCTCTTGTTGAAACTCCTTTTTTAAACCAGTCCAGCCTGACATTCAAGAAGGGCCCATAAAGACGATTTTTGTTGTCAGTCTTCTTTGGCAAGGAAGCTATTTTTCTCTTCAGTTAATGATGCTCTGGAAACAAGCATGCACAATTTATACCCTTACGTAGCGACAGATCACTCAGTTCAGCTGACAGAGCTTTACAAGGTGTTCCTCTGTTGTTACTCAGCACTGACTGGTATTTTTATAGTTTCCTTTGAAGGCTCAAATGCTTCTTGTCTATCTAAGAAGTGGGGGTGCCTTAGGGTAACCAAGCTGAAAAGCACACGGTTTGCTGACCAGGCCATTCTGAGCAATATTGGGTGCAGTGCTTATTTTTTTCAAGGGATGCTGTTTCCATTAATACCTTCATATGACGTTTTTCCTGCTCAAAAACTTCAGAAAAACAAACTCAAGAACTATTCTTTAAATGAACCAAAGAGTAAAGCCTGCAAGTGACTTTTTGGGAGAAACAAAAATTAAGCAAATCAGAACAAAGTATGAAAGGCGACCTTTTTGGTTCACTGTGGGTTAATTAAATACCAACATACTTTGTCAGAAGAAATTTCTTAATTTTCTATACCAAAAAAACTTACAAGAACTTATTAGAGTCAATAGAGTCTTTCAAGAGATTTCTGGTGTCTTTTAATCTGAACTTTAAAGAACATGGTGAAACTCTCATTATGGTAACATGGGCATTTTTTACCCAGGGAAGTTTACAGAAGCCACAGCTCCAGTTACGGTAACCCTACCTCAGCTCCCAGTTTAGAAGTCCCCCAGTCCTCACCAACGGAGAGAAATACCAGATCGGAACACTTAAGATGTTCTTTGAAATGGAGGACAAACATATGTACATGCCCTGACCCAAGGAGGCTTTTTACCAGTTCCACTAATCTCTAGACCCGGGTGACCATAATATGACTGCTGCAACTTGATTCCCCCAGATAATTATAAATCCAGAAAAGATCGTCGTAAAATTCATGGCCAGGACCCAAGACTCCTGAAGTCTGTCAATCTTTGTTATGTTCTTTGTTGTTATGTTTTACAGCTGCAAAGGGATAATTAGAAAAAAATGAAGGTCTGTATAACAAGTAGGTTTTTCTATCTCTTTTCCACTGAAACTCGCTCAGTTTGTCCTTATACTTTTCACTTCTAGAGCATATTGGTTGTTCTTTCTTAAATGTCAACAAAATGAAAAAGCTGAGCATATAGCAGAACATATCCATAGCTTGCAATGATTCCTGCCAAGATGAAACACAAACCTGGGCTCACCTTTTCATTTTTCTTCTTGAGCAGGTCACCAGCTGTTGTCTCCGAGAAAACGTGCATCCTAAAGGGATGTCCAGCTCCTGCCTTGCAAACTTTGCGTTTTTTAACATGATGTTTTACACTTGAATTATGAATTATTAATGTTTTCACCTTCTCTACCAGAGGTCCTACAAGTTTCTGTAGTCCAGAAACACTTTGTTCAAGTCCATCTAGCCTTCTAACCTGCTGCTCTGCTTTCTTGTTTATATCAGAAAGGGATTTTTTCATTTTAAGGCAAAGTCTCTTCATTTCATTATTTTTCAGTTTTCTGTTTCTTTCCATCCTTGATTCAGGTTCAGATGTTTCCGCCTTTACCATCTCAATGTCTTTTTCAATGCAACAGATTTCTTGGGAAACACTGTTAAGCTTCTTAAGGACATTGTCTTGCAGAGTCAACAGTTTATCAATTTTCTCTTCAAGGGAGGCAAACTTCACATCCATGATGCTGAAACTTTCAGATGTGCTGACATCACTTCTCGCAACATGAAGAATCTGAGAAGGTTCCATTCCATTATCTGGCCCTTGGTTTTGCAAAGTGTTCGGATCGAATATTTTGGCCAAGTTGTTGACCATAGATGTAGAAGAGCTCTGCCTGCTGGATGTGGTCATTTTGCTGGTTTGGCTATGGGAAGGAAATGCTCTGATGATCAGCTCCTTGAGGACAATATCAGTTGCAAAGGCTTTCCATCCAGGCTGCTCAGATATACAGCCAAGTTTGGCAACTCCAGATCAACTAATTTATAAACTACTCTCATATATTTGACTAAAACAGAGAAAAGAGACACTCAAATTATTTAGGAGAAAAATGCCTTTCATCCATTCTTTTCTTTACATATATATATCTATCTGTTTCCAAATTAAGTGAATATGGAGATTCATCTCCTAAATGCACTCAGTTCAGTGATATCAGCCCTAGGAAGGTCCGAACTATTTGCACTCCAATGGCATTTGACAGCAAAAAGGCTACGCGATACATGAGAAGTCATTAAGGGTAGAGAGACTTTGGCAGTGGTGTTGCTGCTTTTCAAAAGCCTAGTATGTAATGTGACCCCTGCTCTGAAGAGAATAAGGGTTCTTACAGGGAACTTAAATGTGGCTGCTTGAAATTGCTACGTTTTA
Source organism: Oreocharis arfaki (assembly GCA_013398015.1). Classification (NCBI taxonomy): domain Eukaryota; kingdom Metazoa; phylum Chordata; class Aves; order Passeriformes; family Paramythiidae; genus Oreocharis; species Oreocharis arfaki. The sequence continues at coordinate 369,587 of VZRR01002168.1, forward strand.
AGGTAAACTTTTCAAATGAAAACTCCAATTCCTTGAAAAGCCTGTTATGCCAGGCAGGAAGTCAATAGAGTGGTTAAAAAACAAATACATTAAAGAAAGTGAAACAAGAAGGAGATGCTGGCATGCAAATATTTGGAAAACAAAAAAAAAAAAAACAGAGCCTTTTTATCTATCCTATGTCTCAGCTACCACATAGCTAGCTCTTTATGCACAAGTAAGTAACTAATAGCTAATATCTTAATTTAGTTCTGTATTTATCAAGACTGTTCTAATTTGCCACAAATTAAGAGGCTTATGATTTACAGTGATCTGGTCATACAAATACCAAAGTAGAACATTTGATAGAGACTCAGCTTTTCTCTTTGTTCGCCTGACAGTAAATGTCTCATGACCAGTGATTAGTATTCCTAACTCGAACAGTTTATTTAAGTTGTGCTTTTGCAAAAGACTTTCATTTCTTTCAGAAAGACAAGGCTGGATAAAAAAGAAATTTCATTACTAGGAACAGGATTCCCCTAAGGGTGGGTCTGAATTGTTGAACACCTTTCATGTTGGTTAGAAAAATAAAAACAGAATTTTAAAGAAAGAGTATTTCTCATCTTAAGTCAGCTCTACTCCACAGGAGCAAGAAGTAAATCAGTATGGATCAGCTTGATGGAGACAGGCTTCCTCTGAAACACAAAGAAAAGGCTATCTTGGACAAGTGACTGTCATAGATTGACAACACATAGGTCAGTCTGCACTGTTGCCACATCTTTTATAGAAATAAACACATGAAGTTGGCCAGCTGGTTGAAAAACAGCCAGGCTGTTGCTCTGCTCAAAGGATCAAGAGCTTCTTTTGTGATCCCTGTGAAATATTTCTTTTGCCAACCTCAGTTTCTCCATCCTTTAAACAGGGAGCATGAGGGATAATTAGATAAGGGACATAGTGAGTTCTGAATACCTAACACACTAAATAGTCTTTCAAATTTGCATGGCCTTTTCAATTTTAGGTGCCAAATATGTGTTTTAGAGCCAATCACAGCTGAAGTTTTCAAAAGCTTCCAAAGGTATTCTCCCGCAATCATTTGTGACTCAACATGTAGTCAGTGCTGATAAGGATAAGCTAATTCAGGAGCTTATTCTCGGGTTACTGCAGGTTCATAAGTACATTTGTCACCTTCTGAGATCAGCATGTTACTGCAAGTGAAAGTGAACTGTGTTCATGCATGACCCTAAAACATGAGTGGAAACCTCTTCTTTAAATAACAGACATTACCGAGAGGTGGCCATCATGTGTTACTGTGCACAGCACATTCACTGAGCAGACTGAGAAGGTTAAATATTTTTAAAATAGGAAACAAGGTTTAAAAAAAAAAAAAAACAAACAGTTTAAAGATGTCTATTTCATGAAAAGAATAATATACAGGACGGCAGTTTAAAAAGAGGAAGTAATAACAAAGCAAAGAACAACACATCAGTTCCAGCAGTTGTGTTTGAAGCCCTTTTTCTTCTTCTGTTCTTCTCTGATAGAAACATGAACTAAACTGTCCTGAGAGTTTCATATCTGCAGAAGCTCCTCTTGGACACAAACTTCCAGAAGAGGTGTCTGCATGTCTGTAAACTGGCCAGGTTTGAAAAGCCATTTATCTTGGATGCAACATCCCTTCAGTAGCTCATGATCAGCTTCCCCCTGTCCCCTGTCCTCCCTACACATTAAAAAAAAAAAAAAAAGGGTTAAAGGTTTGTTAGACCTTGCCACCCATCCACCTGGTCTGGGGAATTTCATAGGCAAAGACTGTCAAGCACAAAGATCCTCTCCAAAAGGAACATTTTGTGAAAGCAAGAAATTATTAAAAGAAAAAAGAAAAGGACATACAGATAGCAGTGGTAAAAACATGTTATATTACTGCGGACAGCCACATATGTTAAACATCTAAATCTCTCCCAACAGTTGCCCAGGGAAATGCTATGTGAAATACCTCAAACCAGTACTACAAACACTAACAAAAATTTTAAGCTCTGTGAGGTAAGATCCTATTATCAAATATCATCTGTAAAGTCCTGCTGATTTAATATTTTACCACGACATACAAAAATGCCAGACACCAAAAGGGTAGAAAGAAAACTATAAAAATGCCTCATTTAAAGCTCATCAGTATGTTAGCAGTTCTGTCTGAAGCTGAAGTGAACTGAAAGAGTGAACTGCTGTGTAGGGGCTTGAAAATAGGAATAAATGACAGAAAACTAACATCAGCTTACTTTCTAGGCCCAGAAAGCTCTTGCCAGTAACTTCTTCACAGCTGGGAATCTGTGATCCCTGCCTCTTAGACTCTAAAATTGAAATAACCTTATATATCCAGATACTTTTCAAGAGTTAAGCGAGAATTAATTACTTAAGGGAAAGTGATCTGTAAAAAAAAGTGTAATTTTAATGTGTTTGAACATTTCCTTCTTACTGCTGTGAATTATTACTGTTACACTATGAAATTCAGTAATACTATATGTAAATAATTCGAGCCATTTATAATAACGAAATAGCTGAACGCAGTTTTCCTAGTAACTAAAATAATCTCTTGGCACCTGACATATCATAAATGTTCAAAATAAGCCCATATAACAGCATTATTATTTTCATCTCACAAACTTTAGTGATGACTGATAATTGGATCTGCACAGCACCAAAACTGCTTAAAAGTCTGTTGGAAATCAAGGGTATGAACTGCAGCAATGGTTATTTTCCATGAACTGAAAACAAAGAAACACAACTGACTGAAATACATTAGAAAGAAAGAAATTCCACCCGTTTTAAAGATGACATGATTCCACATAATCCCAACATTGCATAATACTACAATTCAGAATATTAACATTAGGCCACTGCACCAAAGGCTCACATTGAACCCTGGGAATTTTTGCACACAGGTGTAACCAACACCTGATAATCAACTGAGAAAATGTATGGTATTTGATAATCTGCCATACAACCATATTTCTTCTATACAATTGCTGCCCTGTTGAGGATGAATTCTTTTGAGTGGCTTTTACATAAAAGAAAATGAACCTGTAGTTCTCTATTATTTCAAGGACAGTTGGAAAAGGCCTTAAAGCAGTGCATATAATTTTCCAAGTGTACTGGCATTGAAAATTTGGAAGAAATAGCAATGAAGTACCAATGGATACATTGTTCCTGCTGTGACTTTCATATTTTTAACATATCTGCAGATAGGGTACAGTGAGCCTATAAGAGATGTCATAAAACTCTGTACCTTCTATAGACATAGTTAAATGGGCTATAGGTGAAGATTGGACAGACTGGAGAAGTAAATTTTTCTTTCTGATTTCTCTCTTGGACTCAAATTGCAGCCAGTGTTATTTTCTCTGCACACACAAATATGGAAAGCTGGCTACCACTAGGAAATTATCGCAGCACATCTATTTGCTCCCTAGCCTTATTAGCTGTCTGCTTCTGAAAGTGATCCTCCTGTTCAGAGATGCCCAGACCAAGCTTTTAGCACGTTCTGCCCCAAAGCCTGTAAAAGACAGGAGGACCTCAGCTCCACAGTGTTTGGATCTCAGTTTCGTAGGCATTAGAGAAAAAAAATTGAAAAAAATACCATAGCCCAAAACGCCCAAAGAGTTTCTAATCAGTAAAACTATGTAATATTTGTGGTTCTTTTAATTTCACATGACAACTTATCAGTCCAAAGAAAGCATGCTTTCTGCTTAAAAAAGCTGTTCACTAATTTTTCACCAGTTCTTGATCATACAGCTGAGCTGTTAACTACCCTGCCTTACCTTATCTTGTTCTACCAGACCCATGTTACCAGGAGTTACCCTCAACCTCCCTGCTTTTTTAGACTGAGCCTTTTCCAATTTAGTTCTGTTCAGTTCTTCATTTTTCCTAACAATTAAAGGTCCAGACAGTGCATCTCATAAATTTATGTCTGCATCAAACATTATAAACAAGAACACAAGTGGAAATGTTTGAGTTGTGGAGTCTTATTCCAACTTTTTTGGGCCGTAAGCCATTTATCAGGATATGCCATATTTTGTGGAAGTTGAGCTACTGCTGAACTTTATCTGGAGAACATGATACACATTCACCAATCTTGAGTTGTTCTAGATAAGGTATCTCCAGAACTCCCATGTACAGTTTAATATTTTACGGTTATGGAGGACTGGGGTGTTTTTTCCCCCAGAAATACCGTGGGGCCACCTGCCATGCATGAGTTTGCAGCATGTGTGTGATGCACGCTCCACATTCCAGCCATTCCTCACTCATATGTGTAAGCAGAATATGCTCTCCTGACATTTCTGTGCCTATGTCCTGGCAAGGACCGGGTTTACATAGGGAATATATTAAGGGGAGTGGGCTGCGGGTATGTGAAAAATCAGCTCTGACTCTCTGAGTTTTCCTAAAACACTATGTAAACTTCCCTAGGTGCAATTGAAGTTGATTTCTTGCTGTGCCATCCATGGATGACTAGAATAATTTGTTCTCTTCTCTTTTGCAAATACATTTAATGTATTTGAAGTTTGTTATTACATTTCCCTCTCAGTATTCTCTCAAAAATATAGTTACTTTGCACACAAAAACATATTACCATTTCCTAGAAAGGATCAGTTTTGAGAAAAGCAGGGAAATTTTTGGAACATTTTTCTGGAAAAGTTGCCTTCCCAGATGAAAAGAAATCAAAGACATTCTGTGTTAGCAGATTTTTAATAAATTCATATGTGAAAATGGTACAAGCTAACACATTATGCTGTATCTCCCAGAAAACAATGAAAGATCTGGCTTTTCTTGAACATACGGATCCTCTTTTCTATTAAAAAAATATGCTTAAATCTTTAAAATAAAACCTCAGGACTGAGGAAAAAAAAACTTCATAAACATATAGCATGAGTCAGCTTTCCAGGAGCCCATATAACAAAATTACAATCCATCGTTTTATACTTAAATTAGTTAAAATAAGACCATTGAAATATTATCTACAATTATCTTACTTTTCTGCTGAGTTTTCATTTATTTTTACTCTTTTCAATGTCTAGTTCATGCCTTATATATCCCTACTCTACATATCTGCAACTTCCATATTCTTCTTCCTTCCTTAAAATTAATTATCTCCTGCCATCCTGATCACTGTTTTGTCTTCAGCATTTATCCTATGGTTGATCTGCATTCACTTAATGAAAAGTCATTCATAAATTAAGAAAGGTCAGGGAATATTTGCTACCCTACTTTTATGAAGTTCTAGTTCAAATTAACTATTCTAATGCTCTATCTCCTACAAATTTAAAAAAAAAAAAAAAAAACAAAAAAAAAAACCAAAAAACCAACCAAACAAATAAACAAAAAACCAACAAACCACTCCTTTTTCTGAAACGCTGATCAAGAGAAATGCAATTTTTTTTCTCTGATTTTCCACGGAAATGCATATTTTGTGGCTGGACTGGCCAGAGCACATAGCAGAGGAGTTCCAATAGTATTTTTTATATCTGAATCACCAATTGTGTTTTAAAGATAAATCACATCTTTGTGTTTTTCCCTGTTGTGACAGTGGTCATAAACATCGCTAGCAAACAAGTCTGTCTCCTTTAATCATTTGCAAATAAAGTGTTTTGAAGAAGATTCTCATATCACGCACAGAATATTTCTGTAGAAGTCTCAGTAAGATCCATATCTCAATAAGTCTCAAAGAAGGAACAACTTGGGACTTTGGGGAAGAGGAAAGCTACTATCAAAAATACTCAAAGATTTCTATGTGCTAGTCACAAAGCAGAGAACATACACAGTAGTGCACGTGAGAGCTAAAGCACATCTGCTCTTTCTCTAGTACACAAAAACAGCTCCCTGAGAAACAGTTTAAGCTTACAGCTGCTCAGCTCTGAAACTGATTAGAAAGCAAGCATGAAAGCTACGAACCAGACTCAGAAAGTCATGCTGTTTACTGAGAGTTCACAGATGTCCCTGATGGTAGAACAGAAAAACCACTCTCTTCCCCCCGCCCTTGTTCCTCCCACCCCTCCCCATCTAAAAAGATCCATCAAGATAGATGAAGAAATGTATCCAAAATGATGTATTTCTACAATCAGCAGTCATGTTGGACTCCTTCACCATGGGGGCTGAAATAACTGTATGCCGAAGATTAAGTGACATACTGTATCATAAGTGATATACCTTTATGGCTCCTCTGGGGTCTGCCCAAAACACTTGTCTGGAACTCTGCTTAGGGTCAGAAAAGGAAACAGCTTCATACAGTGCAGGAGCATACAGAAAGAAAAGTCTGGCACTGAACTTCATGAGGTAGGACTAGGGAATTTACTGCTCCACAGGGCTCTCTGCACACAACTACTCTACGACCTGTTAATTAATTATGAATGCTGACCTCCTTTATTGTAATGACTCTGGTAACTAAGTACCCTGGAATATCCTAGTGATAAATGATGAGAGCAAGTCCCTGAAACAAACTACAGAGAGATCCTATTACAGTTCAGTGATCAATCTGCAGATGTCTGGTACTGGTCTCTTAGATATACTACCATCTTCAAATTTTGAGCCTCTCTGCAGGTGTTTATACGACCACCTTTTGCAGAAAAGTACATGTTAATTGACTTGTATATCCTTCTGTAGAAAATATCTTTGAAGATAAAAATGATAACAGAAGGCAAAATCCATATTCTGGGGGTGAAATCTCTAGTACTCTGGAACTCTGCAGATCTCTTTCACGTGGAAAAGCATTTGCACAGGAAAAGTAGTGCAACTGCAGGTAGCATGGTGCAGCATGCAACATTTATCCAACATCTATCCAACAACTTACTCAGACATTACATCCCAGTGTTAATGGGTTTCTTTGGATGAATAAGAACTGCACAGCACATAAAAAAAGCCAACAAAATCAGCATCTGTCTGCCTAAAAGCCAAAGTTCAAAGCACTTCACCATCAAAGTGCAGAGTGTTCTTTCACTGAGGGTTGGTCTCCACTATCATCTCCTGCTGTCAAGATATCACATCAAGAGTGTCACCTTTGCTTAGCTGTCCCCAATTAACTATACTAGAAACAAAACAAACCTCAAAACTCAGAGTTTCTTAAGGTTGAAAAATACTGTGTGATAAATTACCCATTAATAGCCTAAAACTCTATTTCCAGGAAGCCTGTTTAAAGGAAAATTCCTGACTTTCTGAGGCTAAAGCAGAGGTGTCATAACTCTGAAACAGAGCAATGAAAGAAGTACTGTCTCCAGGTGCAGCAGGAGCTGTACCTCATTTCATCTGCTGGGTAGACTGGTTAAAATCTTTGGTTGCAATCCAAAACTTTCTGGCAGCTAGCATCCTGTATTAAAATTTATAAACCACAAAAGGCCTTTTCTTACAAAAAAGTTAATTCAGGATGGATAGGCTGAAAAGACTTGAAAGGGACAGTCATCAGAAGTGGTTATATGGAAAATTGGATGTAAGTAACACCTTTCGCTCCATCAGAACATACTAAAAATACAGTAAATGCAATTTCAGTGAGAAAGGGAAACTGTGCTGATTAAAAGATCTTTAAAAGAGCTGTGGAGAAGAACCCCAGAGCTGCCTGTCCTGTTGGGAGGTAGAAGTCTTACAAAGCATGTATTATCCTCTCCAGAAGAAATACATTGATAGCTCAGCTTTGTTCAAGCTGCAAAACATACCTGCTGTTCAGCACACAATATCAGAGCACTGGTCAGCAACAGTGGACACCCTCTGTGGTGACTGCCCACTCAACAGGCAGAGCAGTCAAGACCCATGTGTGCCTCGGGCTGTCAGTCTGTGATCAGCTGGCTTTACAAACTAACCCTTAAAATGCAAAAGCAATTATCTTCCAATTCCCTCAGAGTTAACCCATATTCTCTGCTACAAGAACACTCCAAAGATAACACCACCAGGCTAGTGAAGACCCCAGTGTGGCAAAGAGGGGAATGTAGTGTTCTTCTGATTAATGACTACTGAGTGAGTCATTTTCACTTGTGGTGGTTTGTTCCCTGCTGCCTTCTACTGTAAGACCAGCTATGGCACTGCAGAAGTGGGAAGGAAATTCTGTGGATTTTTGCTTGCTTGTTTCTTTAGAATAACAGTAAACACTACCCACAACTACGATTAGCCCAATCCTGTATCATACACTCACTGCACCAAAAAACAGGAATCCACTCATTCTGTGAGCAAGCCAGGGCTCTAGTTATTTATTCAGGCAGACTCTGCTGAAGCAAACATTTTTTAACCAGTATGACTGCAACCAGAGGTGGAATTAAACAGACTTTAACTAAGTAAATTGGCACAAAGAGCTGCATGCAGAAAATGCCTTGACTCATCTCTTGAAAACCTAGAATCAGAAGTGAAATAAATGGCACATTCATATTAAGCATGGATGTCAGAATCTGGGACTGTGTAGAAGAAAAAAGAAAAAGCACCATGAGATGCACATAGTGGCAACCAGTTTTTTTAGGAAAGGGGCAATTTGAGCTTATTTTATCTGTAGGATTGGCTCATTCTGGTGAATGTAGATATTTTAACAGTTTGTAACCTGAGCCTGGCAAGTTTCCATAGCATTACTTCATGCTTTAGGGATGAAGAATTCAAAGGAAGGGTATTACCTAAAATTTGACTTCTGGGCTGTATTAAAAAGCCCTAAAATCCAGGAAGCTAAGTATTAAAGTATTTGTCCCCTTTGATCTATTTGTTTTATACCGATACAAATTGCCCATTCTGCTCGATTTCATGACAGAATGAATGGACATGAGGTAAATAAAGGTCACAGAAATATTTTTCCTTGTCTTCCTATTCTGCCCAGGGTGCACAAGCTAATACCATTTTGCATTAGTAGATATTTTCAGCAACAGAAATGCCTTTTAGCTACATGTCTTCTTTTTTAGCTATTTTCACCCCTAAAGTGTTCATTCCAAAATGAAACATGGCAAATTCCCAGCCTGATAGCTGAACTTTGAAAGCCATCACAATCATCACCTATTTTTGTCTCCTCTAAACCCCACATATTTCAACGAAATGATCATTCCAGATGCCCAGCCACCTGGCTGCAAAGATTAGCCACATTCAATGCCCAGCCAAAGTTATTCAGTAAATTAAGAATATCAACAGCTGTTACAGAGACTCAGGGTGCCACTTCTTCAACTTTGCATTACCTGGTGAGTTCTAAAAGCTTTTATTGTAGCTAGGAGGACACTGTTACACAAAATAAGCTGAGATTCACCAAATGTCTTCTAGAATAAAGCTTTTTTGTTTTAATTTACCAGGTTTTGTTCAGCTTGAAAACTTCCAAAGATGAGCATCAGTCTCGGTCTTATTGTTGCGAGAACTTTCAAATTAAATAATTTCCAAGAAAAAACAAAATTTAAAAGATGTTTTGCATGTACTAAAAATATTCTTATGACCATTTACACAAAATCTGGGGAGAGGACTCTTGATGTCAAGTACTTGCCTTTGCTAATGGAGGAGCACTTTCCTGGCAGATGCAGGGAGTTTGAGCAGCATTTACCTTGCAGATGCTTCTTTCACTTTCAAGAACCCACAGTGGCCCTGGCAAATGCATCCCTGAACACTGATATCTTTTCCTCCCATGCTTTCACTTCTCTCTAAGACACCCCTCAGGCATTCTAGGGTAAGTAAAGAACCTGTTTAAATGTAGCAGAGTGAGTATCACGAGGAAGGATGCACTAAATAAGAAGAAATGGAAGTTCTAAAAGTCAAGCTGTTGTAAACAGGCTTCTGTTTACCATCCAGGAAGGTCCCAAAAAAAGCAGTATGCACCCAGATGTTAAGACAGCCCTATAAGAAATGTGGGAGAAACTCTGAGGCTGCACATTCACCATTTTTCAACTTCAAGTGCTTTTCTTGGGAAGCACTGTTCCTTAAGGCAGGCCAGGAATAAAATAACAGCTGTGTCATTCAGGAAAGAAGAGCTAAGGTTTTCTTTCATGGTGATGCTACAGGAAAACTGCTTTCAAAGGTCGGTTTGGGCATCTGGTGAGCACAGTGACCCAAAGGACACAGAGCTGGATCACAGTGCCCACAACTGAAACACTATTTCCCCACCTTAATGCGCAGGTTAAGTAAAATCATGTAACATTTAAAGTGCTTGGCCTTTGGGCCAACTAGCTAATCAAAAAGAGCACTTCCTTTGGCCAGCTGTAGCTTTTCCCAGACAGAAGTTTCTTTTCACAGAAATTTTATCAACATGTAGCACTGGATAAGTCTGCAGTTTGAGTAAATAATAAAGCACACCAGCGTTACAGAAGTTGGCTAAATAAGACAGAGGCTGGTATTACTGATTCATTACTATTCCTGAATATTATTATATTTTGGCTTGTAAATACTGAGGAAATACCATTTTTTTCTTTTTAGGAAATAATATTTTATTAGTTCCAAGCTGCCTGCCGAGAAGCCTCACCTTCCTACCATATTGTATCACTTACACACTTGCAGTCCTACCACTTAAACCCCTGATTTCATGCAGCTAATAGAGTTTTCTCTTTCTTTTTTCTTCTAGAAAGTCTGATGCAGTATTTAAAGACTTTAAAGAACTCAGTAGTCAGGATTATTAAACTAGAGTCCAAAATGAAAACCTTGTGTTAATAGAATGGCTTCAGTTAGATCACAAGTGCTGAAGGCCAGATATTTTCTCTCAGTGACTACAGAAGAACCAAACCAATGGACTCAGTCTGTTGACTGAAGCTCAGCAGTTGCATCACTTCTTTGCCAAAATGCACACATTGTGCTTTCCTGTTGTCACCTGCTCCAAATTAAAACTCTGTTACCGTGCACACCTGCAGGCCACCAAAGTGGAGGCTTTAAGCCTTTGCTCGGCCCTTGCTGGGGGATTCAGCACCCGTTTTATGAGGACGATTTTAAGCTACAGACACCAGAACTGAAGTATGAACCATTTAGGAGGGCCCATCCACACATGTGGCCAGAACAGGTGCAAGGTAACCTCTGCTGAAAGTAGTCATGTTTCAGAGTGTTTCACCATCTGATGTCATTAGCTGCATCCAGAAGCATTTCTGACTCCTTTTTGAAAAGCCTTTGGGGAGAAGCTTTGCCTGCTGCTCATACTTACTTGTATAAACTTCTGAATTCTAAAGCCTTCTGAAGCGTTCAGGTGAAAACAACCATGCTGCTATGTGATAGGAGTGGGAACTGTTCAGAAGCTGAAGAAAAGAGCATTCTGAACAATTCATGCAGGACACCAGCCACGTGCACTGGTAAGCAGGCCTAGCTCCTTAGTGAAGCAGATGGTCAGAGCAGTGCTCTCCTAGAAACTTGTCCAGGAGAAAGAAAGACAGGTGAAGAGTTCGTAACCTTACTTTTCCCACTTGCTCTGTTGTAGTTGGCCCAATCACTATCTAGATTTCTTATCCTATCTGAGAACAGAAAAGGGGGTGATGAGGTTTAGACAACATGGTTTTACTTACTGTAACTTCCCCATAAGTTGCTCCTGTAACTTCCCCACTTACGCATAAATGGGGCTAGAGGCTCTCTAACTTCGAATGGTTAAAATGCAAAGAAACAGCAACCAGAAATTTTAAGGCTCTTGCTGCATTGCACAGCTGACCACAGTGAACATCATGTGTTATGCAGCAGTATAATATTTTTAAAACCACATAAATAGGAAACTCTGACTTGAAAATACAGCAGGAGTAAGAAACATTATACCTATGCAATGTAAGAAAACTAATATTTCCTAGGAGCCAGATCTTTTGCATTTACTGAAGTGTTTTCAGGCTAAATTTTTATGTACTTTTTGTATTGAAAAAAGGAAACATAATATTGCTTAGAATAGGTTTGTTGTATTTATGTTAATGAAAGATCAGATCTGGATTCCTGAGTGTCTAGTGACTGCTTCTGGGACAGGGAAACACGAGAAGAGCAGTCATGTTATGAAACAAACTCTCCTCTTTCCTCAAAGTCACTTTCCTCTCTTCCCCTGACCTATCCTCATCTGTTCCCTGCTTCTATTTACAGAACTCCATTAACGTTACACACTCTAATTTGATCACAAGTTTTTGGGTTCCATACAGAAACCTCCTGGCTGATTTCCATGGCCTCTACACCAGGGAAGGGCAGATTGAAAGATAAAAATGGTCCCTTCTCACTTCATGCAACTGATGAAAGCCTGTGTTACAGGCTTTTTTACCTTTTAAACTCTGTAATATTTTTGTGATCCCAGATACAAGTATCATCCTTTTCCTCTCTCCTGTTTGACGGGAAAGCAAAGATAGATAAAGCCTGACTGATATCCCTGTCTGGCTTTCCTCTTCTCCTCAGCAGGACAGCCAGTTTTATGCCTGTCAAAGCTGAATATAAATGCAACGAAAATGAAGTTACAGAACCTCTATACCCCATAAGATAATTCTAGTCATCTAAAAGATGTTTAGCTTAAGGTAGGCATTCTCTATAGTCAAGGGAGAAAAGAAGTGAGCAATGTCTACAGGACAGTTCAATGCCAGGCTATGATGGAGAAGAGAAATGGAAAGAAGTGTCCTAGGTGGTATTGCTCTTCTACGTGACTAAAGGAGGAGACCTGTTACTGTTTTGGGGGCAGAGAAGACTAATCTCACGTTTTTCCCTCACTACAATTTAGAAAACAATCTGTCATCACAGAAACTTGAATCATGGCTTTCAGCATTGTTTGAGTTATGTCTGTCTCTATCCTGGGCAAGAGCCAGCCTCGTAACCCTCCTTCTACAGCACTGTCGTGTTAGGCTCCAACGAGAGAGCACAATGAAACAGCCTATTCTCATCTCAGCACATCTAATAGAGGGGTTTGATTTTGTGAGAAGATGTGGCAGATGGTATTTTCATCATGACTTCTATCATGTAACGCTCATAAATGTTGCTTGGAAAAATGGCATCGGCAGGAATCATGGATTAAATCTTGTCCTAAGGGTATGAAATACATGAGAACTGATCAGAAATCACAAATTATTTCATCACTCTGCCTATACAACACAGATGAGCAATGCAAAAGGGATAGTTCTTCAAAATATCTGATTTTCATTCTTTGGAAAGGCAATTTTCACAAGCTGGAAAAATCCACAGTCTTTGGAAAGGTGGGGCAATTTCCCAGAGCAATCTCACTTTGAAATTAGGCAATGTTGTTAAGTTTCTTATCAGTCTGCTTAGCTGGTTTAATGGTTTCATAAAACAGTTCATTCCTCTCTCATCTGCTCTCTTTTCTTTCCCCTTTTTTGAAAGAAATACACAGTTTCTAACTAATTCTTATGCCTTAATCTCAGTACCCACTGAAGAGTCACACATACACATGCAAATAGTGCCATGGCTCTAGAAAGTCAAGATTGTTGTGACAAGGTTAATAGGGAATGACTGACTGCCATTTCCCCCAGAGCAAGAGGATACAGACACTCAAAACAAGTATTGCACACCAGTTTCAAATCAGATTCTCACCCTAATTACTTGTGGAGGAGCTTATTGCCACAGGATACTGATGAGGTGGTAGAGTAAGGGCAGATATAAAGGCATTGGACAAAGTTATGAAGGACAGCTGCATTAGAGGCAATAGCAAAGATCTTCTGGCCATGGGCTGCTGTCTGACTGAAGCTCAGAAGGTCTCCCTGGGTAAGAATCTCATCTTATGTTCCCCAATATTAGATACTGCTACTAGTCATCTGCAGCTGAGATGCTGGCCAACCTCTAATTCAAAAATATTCACATGAAAATCCCCGCTTTATTGCTTGCAAGCCTTTCTTTCTGCCACTAGAACATAGTGCTTGCACCTGGAAACATTTGGAAGCCTTGCCATGGCCTCACTCACCTTACTGCCTCTGGGATTCAATTTCATGACTGCTGCATTTTTTTTTTACCTAAATTTTTCATCTGACACTATGGAAAATGAACTGTGATTACCCAGAGTGCAAGTCTCTATTCCCTGACCAATTCATACGATCCAATACAAGAATTAAAAATCGTTGCCACTGGAGCTAACCAAAGAGTTTTGAAACAAAACACTGGAATGTGTTGGAAAATGATGGCTCATGAAAACAGAAGACTGATCAACACATGATGTGCTCTTCCAAGTAAAATTAACTAGGGAAGAAGGCAGAGCAATACTTGCAACCCTGAATGAAGCACGTCTATTTTTCATTTCAGTGCACTTTTTCTATTGCAGCCCTCTCTTCAAGGGTGTGAAATTATTACAATGAAATTCAAAACCTTATGAAATGAGCCAGATTACAAATTTCTTTGCAAACTAATCTCAACCAGCTTTTTCTATCTTCTGGAAACCCACTAACTGAACTGAAGTGTACTTACTGTGAAATAGAATCAACTAAACTTGACATAAAAAGACAATTTTACATGAAGCTGAAGGAAGCTAATTTTGGGTTTAGATGCTAGTCTGTGTTGAACACAGCATACAGAGTTAATGCAGAGCATGAAGCTCTGACAACAGGTAGAAGTGCTGGAATCTGCATGGATTTTTTCAGTATTTCCTCTTTCTTTTCTGCTTTTAACCCCACATCACTACTTCCTGCTATTTTCTTTAAAAGATGGTGTTTCTTAACATCAAGTTTCATTCACAGTATCTGCAGAGCACATCAAAATTCTTCAATTCTTTGGTTCTGCTGTACTAGCTGTTTCAAGTTTGCTTTCAGTGGTAAACATGCCACAAAGGGGAACATCACCATATATCAAGTAGCTGTAATCAGGCAGATCAGGTACCAGTAATTTTCCTGATAGAGATCCAGTGTCAGAGACCAAGCACGAAGGCTCAGATGCCTGCATTGCCACCGTCCAGAATCAAGTGTCAGGGATCAGGACTGTAACCGCCAGGAACGAAGGGTCACGTGCGGCGGAGCAGGGAGCGGATCCCACCCCAGACCTCAGCGGGGAGGCTGTGTCTCCGCAGCTTCACCACTGGGCGTCGAGGACTAATGCAGCAAAGGCAAAGGAGGCTAAGTGTTTGTCCTCCTAGGGGAACCCAATGCTTCTTTGCCAAACATTGATTTGCTCATGCAGGTGTGTTCTCCGGGCAGGCAGCACCTGCATTTCTGTGTGGGCAGTTAAGCTTTCCAGACACTGCTAGTCATGCCTTTGGCTTGCTACTCAATATATAAATACTTGCGTGTTTTCTTAAGGAATACACCCTGAATGCATGTAATGACAAGGAAACATCCCAAACTTGCATGGCAGTGCTCCTGAAGGGAGCTGAAGGGGCATTATTTCTTGAAAACATTCAATTTGTATCTCAAAGACCTGTCAGTGCCCTCTACTCCTCTTGAACACATTATCACTATGCCCAGTGCTTTAAGATTTAGCCAAAACTGTAGCAGAACATGAAGTAAAGAAGAAAAATTGGAAGAAGAAAAACCCAGGATATTTTTTTAATATTAAAAAAATTAAAATATTTCCTCTCATTTGTATCTTGTTTCAGGTTCAGATTTTTGAGATCAAGGGAAAATAACAGGGAACTAAAGTCAGTCAGTACTTACTCACTGTGCATCCCCCTAAGAAAGTTGTGTAATACCTTTCTGATTCAGTTTATCTTTTTTTTTCAAACAGGGATAATAATACAGAAATATCATTCAGAGGAGCTTTGAGATTGGAAGGAAGCATCAGGCCATGAAAATGCAAAGATTGTTATTCTGAAAGCTCTCCCCAGGAGCAACTTTAACTGTCATGGACATAATCAAAGCTGGAGTGGAGTGGGTATGCATCATGCTACCAGACAGAACAATTATGCTTCTTATGAGTAATGATTGTTAAAGTAAGCAATCTATTTTAACCTTTCCACCTTCTGAAGAAGTGCTCATATGATTGCTTACTGCTATGGACACAAAGTCATGAGTAACAGCCAAAGAGACGTGATTCTTTGAAATCTCAATACATGATTCTAACTTGAATATCAAGGACCAGTCAGCCATCTGCACCTCTCAAACACATTACCACTGCGCTCTTGTCACTGTTCAGAAGCATTTTGTGCAAATCTGTTGAATCTTGTAACCTGGATGTTTGGACACGACAGAACACCCAGCAGCAGCATGCTCCCTGCCTCACACTAACTTCATGCACAGCAATCCTTAGGCTCTCAAAGAATGAAGAAACATTCAAAGAGTCATTGACTTAATCCATGTGCTAATACTGAATATGTGAAGGTTAAGTAGGGAGATCCTGGTAGGCTCTAAATCTACATCATTTCAGTGCACTAACACATGTTCACCCACTTGAACAGATTAATCCAAATCAAGGAAAAATTTCACCAGGCAAGGGCACTGAGAGACCATTACACGCAACAAACAATTTACATGAACTTTGAATACCACTGAGGTGCAATAATTTACATGTCCCAAATAGGGACTTAGATATGAATATGAATATGAATAGGCTTTAATATGAATAAACAATGCAATTTGTTTCTCGGGTTTTCAGGACTCATTAGAAATTGCAGAGACAAAGTTAAACCTGATAGCAAAGTAAAAGTTTCAGATGCTTCGTTAATGCTGCATTCCCTCTCACAGCACTGTAAGTTAGTCTGCTGAAGCCCAGGACAGACTATGTGAGTATAGTTGTTTTAAAATTTAGTTTGTCTTTTTAAATACTTAACAGAAGAATCTGAGGGAACAACGCACAAAGAAGAAAGACAGGTAGAACAAAAAAAATATATCATCTATTCTCTCTTTCCTCTCTCCCCACCTTGCCTCCCCAAAATATGGGTAAATATAATTGTCATTTGAAACATGAAATCCTGCGAATGCCTTTAAATCGCAAAGAGCTTCAGTGGCTTGCATCCCAGCTTTCCTTCATCCAGGGTGAGATAGATACAAGTTTCTAAGGAAGGCATCAGAAGTTCTGTTTACAGCTCATATCGCTCACTCCTTATCTAGACAACGATCTTCTGGAAGCACAAATCTCGTTTCTGCCCTGCTTCATCTTGAGCTGGGAAATAAGGTTGGTGGATGCAAGCAGCTTTACCTTTTTTCATAAGCTAATCCACACAGCCACAGATCTGTAGATTTTAGGATAGGATGGGCACCTTATAATCGTGTATTCTAATTAGTTTGCATTAGTTCCTAAAGATTATCTTGTGATTCTCAAGAATCACTCAGAAAGCAATTCATTGTCAAGATGACCACCACTGCTAAACCAAAAAGGAAACGCCATTGTCCTCAGGAAGCACTTCTGGAAAGTACCGGCACAAGTAGGTTCATGGAGAATATCCAAAACTATGGTTTGAAGCTATGACACATTTTGATAGCGCTCGGTATTAAGTCCCTGGCATATGAGCCATTTGTAAATCCCATCTATTATTAGCAGGGATAAAGAAATATGACTGGAGCCATTTAAGGAGCAGAAACAATTGGGAAGAGGTGGACTCGTTATAGCTAACATTCATATC
Source organism: Oreocharis arfaki (assembly GCA_013398015.1). Lineage (NCBI taxonomy): Eukaryota > Metazoa > Chordata > Aves > Passeriformes > Paramythiidae > Oreocharis > Oreocharis arfaki. Next base: position 386,955 of record VZRR01002168.1, read on the forward strand.
ACTGAACACCACAATTAGAAAGTCTCATAAGCCCACAGGACTCATCATCATCTGCAGGTACTTCAGTTCACAGTTAGCTTTGTTGTAAATGATTTATAAGCCAGAAGAGCAGAGCCAGCTACAGCCCTTGCACCACTACATTTCATGTCATAGGTCCAAACCTTTGTCACTACAGCACCTGCTGTTCTGCTGACAACTACAGTCTTCTAACTTTTCAAGCTGCTCTGACACCATCAGCATCTCTTCAGAGGTCCATGGTCTCTCAGAAAGGCGTGAAACCTGATGTCTGTGTTCCACTGCCCAGAGATTACCAGTGAAACCTTACAGGGAGAGCAGCACATGCCTGCCACAGCAGAACCATCCATGGTTATGTAAATCACCAGTTCTTCATCTCAACTCCCATCCGAGCCTTTTCTTTTTGATGGCCTGGAAAACGCGATGAATGGACTATTTCTACACACGATTATACCACAGCCATGAGAAATACGCATTCAAATTCTAGGCTTTTACAGGGCTCATGAGGAGCAGGCTACAGGGAGATTCCCAGGAAGCTAGCTGGCACCTTGCAAGCATGACACCCACCCCTCCTTACAGGTTTTGAATATTCCCATTTACAAGCATAAATGGCTCCTTGCAGCCCAGAGTAAGGAATGCAGAAATGTGGTCAACACACCCTTTTACAATGCCAACAGGATCTTTCACTGTCAGTCACTGGGGCTGTGGCAAAGGTAGAGAAAACCTCTGTAAAGGAAATACAACAGCACCCAACTGATCTGTTTGGAAAGGATTTAGAGAAGAGCCAGCCCAAGCACAATATGTAGTAGAATATTTTGTGCTTTATCTTTCAGTGGGCTGCTCCGCTGTGTTGTTTAATTGTTTCATTTGTTTTCCAAATTCTAGCCTATCCCAAGGAAGAAAAGGCACTCCAACCACTTCTCAAATACCATCCCAGTGCTCCAAAGGAAGTCCATGAGCATGAAAGACCCATTATAATCAGCAAAACATTGTTCAGAAAATCAGCAAACAAGACTTCGTGCAAATTCTGAAACCTGATGTTCATGCCTGTTTGGGTTTTATTCTGTTTATCTAGCTATTCCCAGGAATAGGCAACTCTCAGTCTAACCATACTGGCAACTCAGAATATGTCCACTCAAGTAATGCACGTGTGAATTTACACTCACAGCAGCTGCTTAAGTCTGCTGATTTCTGATCCCCTGCATGTCTAACACAGAGCACATTTACTTGGTATATGAAGTGCAAAAGAATGGAAATCATCTGAGAAGGGCCACTGATTCCTGTGTCATATTAACCTCCGAAAATTCCCTCCCCACTCCTATAAAACAACAAATGACCTGACATCTTGATTGCTCTTTGTAGAATCCAGCTCCATTTTCATTCCTGAAGATAGCTGTCTATTTTCTACAGGCAAAAGTCAACAATGCTGAGAAATGGAAGTAAAGAATGCAGGTTTCTCTGTGCTGCCCATAGTACAGAAGCTAGCATAGGCAAGGACAAATATTCCTCTATTAAAATTGTTATGAGGCACTCTAAAGCATAAAGGTATATTCTGCCTTGAAGCATATGGAAATATTTTCCTTTCACCCCCAATGGCACATTCCAGCATCATCAATTCCAAAAATCTACTCTTTCATACTATTTGTAGGGCCTAGGCTAGCCAGATGGCTAAACCCTAGCAGAATTACCTCTCAACACAGACCACTAAAGAAACCAGCTTAAGCGAAATGGAAAAAGTCCTCAGTGAACAACATATGTAAATATATGGGAAAGACAGAAAGAAAGATGTAGAGGAAGCTTGAAAGAAACTATGAGCATTGAGCAGACTATAAAAATATCAAGATTTCTGAGGGCAAGAAGAGCAGAACTGATCTCATGCCATTATACCACGAGACACCTAAACAAGCAAAGCTTCATACAGCTCATATACAATATAGCTCCAGTAGGACTATTGTCAACTATTGTCAATCCAAAAAGTAAGAAGATTCTGAGAGGAGAAAGAGGAGAAAGAGGAGAAAGAGGAGAAAGAGGAAAAATCCAAGGTTATTTTTTAAAAAGCAGCAACACAGCTTTTTAACAGCACAAAAAATGATAGCAAAAAAGCAGCAACACAGCACAAAACATGATAAACCAGAATGCATAATGCTTTATAGAAGTGAAGCTGCATCCCCTAAACCCGCTGAAGAGGCTTTCAGACAAAACTTGCTATTAGCTGAGTCCTTCTTCCAAAGGAGGGTTTTCGCCACTGGAGGTCACTGTAAGCTGTAATTGCTCTTTAGCAGCCTCTTAAAAGGAAAGAAAAAAGCATTGCAGGCAAGTTATCTAGGGCGCAGGATCTGAGGCGGGCCAGAACTGAAATATCACTTGTAGAGAATTTGAAAAACACCTGTAGCTAATTGGTGAGGACTTGTCTTTGCTAGAGACAAACTTAGTCTTGCTCCAACCCATTCCAAGCAGAGCAACTGGCAGACTGCTGAGAGTCGAGACATGTGCCTGCCTATACACAAGAGCCTCTTTTGCAGGTCAGCTTGCCTCTCTCGTTGGTCTTGCAGACACTCCCCCTGAACACCAGCAAGCTAACAACAGCTATGGTGATGGGGACACAATGGGAGACCTATTATTGGAACCCATGGAGATCCCAGGGGTTTTTTTAGAAAACAAAGGTAGGATTACCTGGATTAGGATTAGGATCTCTAAAAAAAGATGAATGTTTGGCAACAGTTCCTAATAAAAACAAAAGTCTCTAGGTTTGAAGGTTTATAGCCTATGTAATCCATAGATCACAGCTCATCTGAATGCAATTTTCTTCTCTCATTTCATTGCATTCAGGTAACCATTACTGGGAAAAATCTTTCAAACGTTTTCTAGCCTGCCACATTCAATCAGACAGCAGTGCATACATACTGTATACATTGCTGATTTCAAACTGATGTTCAGAGAGTGGAGGGAGGTTAGTCGGAGTTCCTGTCTCTCATATTGTAGGAGTCCTACTGACACAAGTATCAGAAGGAACAGCCAATGCTCACAAAACAGAGGTGGTGGGCCACTTTCAGGGGAAATAAGTATGAAAGCACTGGAACAGAATAAAGATAAATGAGCTCAGCTAATTCCCAATGTATTAAAAAAAACAGGCAGCTTCACAAACAATTTACACGTCAAGTACATATCTGAAACTACCACTTGACCACAATTCTGACAATAAATCAGTGACAGCTGGGCAAGTCTTATCTGAAATATACCATTTTATACACTGAAGTTATGTTTTTTGATATGGAAGAGGAATCATCCCAATGCAGGTTTCTGTATTTTCTGCTCAACGAAACACAGCACACCAATTCTAGTCTTGTGTCAACCACAATAACACCAAAGGAGTTTGGCCTGGTTTGCTCTAAATCGAGAACTTCTGTAAAAGACAAGTAATCTAAGTGTCTGAAAAATTGGAAGAAACTAAAAAGGGACCAGCTTTTCTTCACTCCTCTCATTTATCTTTTACTTTTCTCTTTATTCTTATGCATTATAACCTATTTCAAGGAATCAGCAACTGAAGGCTTATCACACAATCCATGGTACAGCAAAATCCTAACAAAGACCAAACCTTGCAGAATGAAGCTTGTAATAATCCTCTGATGTGATTAAGGCATTACCCTCGTCAAGCAAAGGCTAGCTACAAAAACAAGTTCACTGAACAATAATGTTATGGCTTTGTTGTGTCGTTCTCCTTTCATTTACATGTGCACATATAATATGAGCTCCTTGAAAATGCAATTGTCTTTCCACTGGATGTATGCTCAGATAACCTCGATGTAAATGAATATGTGACACCCAACAACCTTGATTTAACAAAGCATTTCAGCACATGCTTAACTTGAAGTATGTGAAAAGACTCACTGTAAATAATGTGTAATCTGAGACCACCCACATGGTGAAGCATCTCTGGCCATACCCTTCAGCATGTCATTTTGGCTTACTGGAAGGTAGAAAATCCCATCTTTCCACTGGAACAAACAGTACCTGCTTGTTTGCAGTTATAATCGACGAACAGAGAGCAGGACATCAGATGTCTTACATAGTTCAGAAAGCTATGCTTTAGTTTCAGTTAGTTCTTTCTAATACTGAATGAATCTTTTGCACTACATGGAGTACCACAAAGACCAAACAAAGCACGCTTACACAAGCCGAGAAAAAAACAAACCAGGACAGATATTGAACAATGGATAAACAGATGCTCCAAAGCAATGGCTTTTTGTTGGTTTTTTTTTTCCCAGAAAATATTTATTTGGCATAAACTTCAGTGTTTCCTCTGAAAAATTAATTCTCATTCCAAATTCATGCTGATAAAAGTTGTTTGTAACACTACAGACTTGCATTTCTCTTCTTCTTGACTTCCCTCGCATTGATGGGACTTCATAAATTATTATGATTTCCAAGGTAAACTGCAAAATGCAGTTTCTAAAGTCAAATGTTATTGAAAGATTATGCCAGGGGGAGATAATTTTTAAGAGTCTAATTTTTTCTTTGGTGTCTGCTGAACATTATGGAAAATTCATAGTTCTAGACACTGCATACATTAAGAGTATGATTCCAGATGCAGGATGATCCTGGAAACTATAGGGGGATTGGCAGACGTGGAATTGGAGCTTAAATCATTTTTGCCAACCCATATTCTTTCAATTCTGCATTCCACTGATTTTGCAATTCAGAGATAGCTAAGAAGCCAATATTCTCTACCGCAGTCATATGATGCTGAAATGGAGATGACCGAAGAATTCCTGAGGGAAAAAAACGATCTCCCACATACTTGTCAAATGCTAGCTGATAACATGAAGGCTTTCATACAATGTGTCTCACAGAATACAATCCCAGATATAAGAAACAGGTGTGATAACCAAGACGTTTCTTTCATTGCAAGGGGGTCCTGCTGCAGTAGCAGCATGACTCAGGCCCTGGTCTGGAAGTCAGAAAGTCTGACTTCCAGCCCTGCTTCTGTAACAGATCTGTTGGGTGACCTTGGATGCTTATTTCCATCCTTCTAAGCCCCTGCTTCTCCACTCAGTTTCATAACTGCCTGTGTACTTAGACTGTCATGTCTCTGATGTGACAACTGTCACTCACAGTGTTCATAAATAATCTCTGATACTTTGAAACTTTGTATTGTCTGGGGATATAAGGAGCAAATTCTCATCCTGAGCTGGCTTCTGAAATATCTAACCATCCATGAAATTACTGCTAATGAAGCAGGGGGACCTTGTAAAGCACAGTGTGAGCCAGAAATAGTGCATTGCACAAGCTTTCTTTACAAGACCCATGCTGGCTCTCAAACATTTTGAATCAATCTGCTGGCAATCGGTAGCAGCTAGAATACCAAGCTAAAGATTTTCATGCCTATTCTGTGGAGTAGCTGCCTGACCAAAAAATTGTAGTGCAATTTTCATGCAGCATTAAGTGCACAAGGTGTGCTGCTCAAGTAAGAAAAGTGGTGTAAATACTGTGTTTAACAAGCCCAGTAACTAACAACGACAGGAGAGGCAGTAGTTCCATGTTGAATCAGTACAAGGAAAAGAAAATGCTTTCAAAAACCTGCCCAATTTAAGTTTTTGGATAAATTCATGCCTTTCCATGTGTCTGTATTTTAACAGACAGTGAATTATTCTACAACTAAAAATGAAGTGCACACACAAGGGAGATTAAAGATACAGGTCTTGGATGTAGTGCTGGAAAGATGCATTTTAGGGGCTAGAACATTGTCTTGAAAAAAGGACAGCTTAAAGGATTAGAAGCGACTGAAAGAGAAACATAAATTGATCATTCTAGTCAATTTGTGCTATTCATTTGTCCTAATCTTCTGAATTTTGTTCATTCTTCCATTTTAGTAATGCTATATGAAGTTATGTTTTGATCCCCGAATGCTTCAGATGCTCTCACCATGAAGTTACATTACCATACCGTACAGTTCTATTCTTATAGGATAGGTTTCTTATGAAACCATTATAAAACCCTGCTAAGATATGAGTTGTAAAGAAATACAGAGGGTAGGTATAAATAGCAGAATATAGGATGCCTCTATTATGGTCTAAAACATGCAGGACCAAGAGGCTTTAGATAATTGCTCCAGATTTAGAATTACCAAACATGGGTCTACTGCGAGTTTCAGAAAGACAGCAAAATATGTTTGATTTGATAAAGGCAATAATTCCCTTAAGTGAACACGTCCTTTAAAATGTAATGATGATAATAAGGGCTATGGAAGCATCAAAAGTCAAGAGAAAATCATCCCAAACCTTGTTGTCTCCCTGACAATTGTTAACTTTAAAGGCTGTCATTTTCTCTATCATCTTCAACTCCAGTCACTATTTAAGATATGAGGTAAACTAAACAGACACGTTAACTGGGTAGGGTCATAACTGAAATTAAACCTATCTGCCCACATATCTGCTCTCTCACTGTTTAGTCCAGGCATTGTATTAGGGAGATTCCATGTACCAGCGTGTCTGCTTAGTTAGCCTTGAAGACAGGGAACTATGGAAAAATACTCTCTTCTTTTTTTATTGTCAATAACAAATTAATTTACAGGTATTATAACCACATCCTGTGCATTTTCTTTAGCACGAGGTCATATTACAAAGCCCCATTTTAATTTCTCTCAAGAATTTAATTTGTAAATGTCAAATAAGCACTTAAAAGTACCTGCCTACCTAGTACTTGAAAAAGTCCTCCCTTACATATGATACAATGCATGCCTAACTTATGTTTTCAATATAAACAATTAAGTGATTTCTTTAACTCAGTAGAGTTAAAAAAACAAAAAACATTTTCAGCAAACACAGCAGGACCAAACATCAGGAATTACACCAGGTTGTCCATACGAGGGGAAAAATGAAGATACTGAACCCCTCAAAACGCTGCTTACATGTGAGGTTTCTGTTCAAGGTAACAGAAATGTGACCTCTCCATGCAAGGGCCCTTGTTTGGAATTCTCATGCCATACTCCGTGCTGGAAAGTCACTTTTACTGCACCGTGACTCCTGCTAAAAGTGTCCACAAGACATTGCACAAGGGTGCCAGAAGAGAAAGGTCACAGAGACAGTCTGAATGTCTCTCCCCGGACCTCCGTGTATATTACAAATTGGTTGGGTAGGTAATCTGTAACAAGACACTTCTGAATGATCATGGCCAAAAGAATTCTTTGCTAAGCCGTGCACCTAAAGTCAAAGAGAAGTTTTTAAGGGAAGATAGACAAGATACAACATCTTTTACACAGGAATAAATATATATGCCTTTGCTGTATTGAAACTGATCTGATTTTCAGATGTTTTAACAGTCATGTATTCCAAAGGCTACAATAAGCCTCTAACCACAGTACTCATAGGATCTAAATAAAAACCAAGGAGAATTAAAAGAGTGAGGAAGAAGTGAATTGTATGTAAATGAATACCAGAAAAATAAAGAAGATATCTGAAAGACGCTACAGATTTTTGAAATTTTAGATCCTGGACCAAATGGTGTGCAGGAGCTTTGCAAGGTAATCAGCACTTAAGAAATGGGTGGGATCCAGCACGCTGAGGGTTCAGAGGCATGCCTCCCCTCAGATCTCAGCATATAGCCATGTAAAGACAATGCTGGACAGAGAGCCAGCAATTTCATTTTCATATTGCAGATGTCTCTGCACAGATGTCACTGACTGAGAGCATGACATTACCATAGTCTTCATCCATCTCCGTACGTGTTTCTCACTTCACTTCTCCCTTACCCAGCTGTTCAGACAATGAATTCTGTGGAGTGGACCCGACCTGTACTAAGCCTCATACAATCCCAGTTAGGGACTCAGCTTGCTCGTAATAACACACATCATTATTACCAAAGGGCCTTTACAACCCGCTGAACAAACACAGGCTTACTAACAGTACAGTTACCTCCCACTGGCAGTAGTGTTCTGCTGTGGTATCACACACACAAACAAAATGGATTTACTGCTAGTTACTTGTCATAACTCTAAACCTTCTTTCTCAATTAGCACTTCTTTGGGGAAGGAGCATCACGACCAAAGGGTAGCACTGTTCCTTTAAACAATCAGAAGCCAAACTCTTATTTTCACCAGAACCACAGAAAAATAAGCAAGACCCACAGAGCTCTTTTGATGTGATCCCCGTTTTTCCTCACTTTGGGAGTTCAAGGAAGAACCATTCTCAAATATGAATGATGGTGAAGATCACCAGCCTTTCCCATCACAGCAAAGTCCAAACCTTCACAGGTCTGAGAGCCACAGCACACACACCAGCATGCAGAGGAACAAGGGAGCTCTAGGAACTGTTTTATCGCAATTGACAACAATGCTTCTCTAGAGAGGCAGAGGGAAGGATGAGTCTGGAATGGACATGCCATGGGGTCCTGAGATGACACAACAATCTTCGTTTCAGGCAGCTGTTGGCTCATTTCCTCCCAAAGCTAAGGATTCCAATTACCCAGGAGTCCCTGCATGAGCACAGCCCTTCTGACAGCTCCTGGAAAAGACACTTGCCCTGCCCTTGGAATACTCATGAGTCCATGCCATGTTTCTATGTATGAGGGCTTAGGAGACAGCCTGGGAAACTTGCACTTCATGAAGGACCTTTTAACTCAAAAGAACACACGTAACATATGCAGAGCAATTACAAAAAAAAAAAAAAGTCTGACATTCTGAATTTCAAAACTGGGTTCCCGATGTGCAACAAAACTGGCAAAGAGCCAATTCAGGAAAAAATAGTTCAATCCTGATAAGGACTAGAAAACAATCTCTGGTAGTCTTAATACAGGGTATTTTAAAATCTGTTTTCTTCACAGTGCAATGAATATAATTGTCTTGCTACCAAATATCCTGTATTATGTTGGCCTTAAGTCTTAAAAACTGGAAAATAAATTGACTGTAGTGAAATAGTAGAAGTGCAATACAAATGGAAGGAAATTAACAGGAAGGACAGTGGAATAAAATTAATTTCTTTTTCATTTCAAATTACAATTCACTCAAGAGAAAATGCAAAATCTTAATGAGCTAGGCATAAATAAAACAGTGGATCTTTTTTCAAGCTCATGTGCAAGTGCAGGAACAGTTTCAGACAAAATGTGAACTACCAACAACAGATTTCTTTTTTTTTTATTTGCCAGGTGATTTCTTTGTGAATCTTATTAGTCTTGAGTGCTGATATGTGTAGCAATATTTCAATTATTCTCCTTATCACTATCCTGTGAGGTCCTTACACTATGCATGAAAAATTCTTCTATAAATCCACACAATAGGTCATGACTTTTTTGGATGATAACACTTGAAGAATATACAAGTGTGAGGTTGCAGATTTTTCAGACCTTAAACCTTTGACATGAAAACACTTTTGAGATTCTGCAGGTGGACCTCTTCATAGAAAGAAAGAAAAATGTCATTTGTAGCAAACTAATTAAAATCCTAAGCATTTTGGCAATCTACATCCTTGGAGATACTTTAGAATAAAGTGTCTTCCTTTTTGCCTTTCTAAACTCATCTATTTCTTTTGTTTAAGTAATGTTTCCTCTTAGGAATTCTTCTAAAAACTCTTGAGCTACCACATGATGGTTCATCCCTGCATTACCTTCTGGGAAATCACAGCAAACAGGCATACTGTCTTTGCAACGTGATGTAATAACTAGTGATGTTAATTCTTTGGGTAGATAATTCTACATTCACTTGACAGCTACAGGAGAACAACGGGCTTACTAGGGATCTCTGAGTCCCACAGCAAGAAGGGCTGGCAACCTTGTTCCCACCATGCCCACGGACAGTAACCTTGAGGCACTCCCTTGTACTGCACCCAGCAGAGGTCACTAGAGGATGTTTTAATGGCAAGACTAAGCCTTCCAACCTCAAGGGAAGAGATGCACCTTCCTGAAAAGACCATCATCTGCCTAAGATTTACTGCTGGGTAGACTTAGATACTGCCAGTATGAAAGAGAGAAATAAATGCCGCTCCATGAAAAAAAAAAAAAGGTTTAACTGGCTACATCCGAACACAAGCAGCATTCATCCAGCTGAACAATACGATACTGAGCAGTGAAATATATCTAATTTATTAAAGGTATATCTACTACCTGTACATTTCCAGATGCAGGGATCCCTTTCTTTCTTCCACAGCTTAACACAGTCCACAAGGTTTGCCAGAGATATGAAGCCAAAAGGCAGAAATTATCTACAATCCAGGAAGCATTTCTTTGCAGGATTAGATCCATCCCTTTACTTTTAATCATCTGATTAACTTGGTTCTCCTGCTCTAGCAGATGCAATTTGGCAGGCACCCTCAAAACCCTCCCCAGCTCTGTAAGTACCACCTAGCTAGACAAGGCTCGGTCACACAGCAGGATCCCATCTCACACTTCAACGCATTCCCTGAACCTATAAGGAAAAGAAGTGATGGATCACTGACAAGCATGAAACAGGTGCAGGGATCTACACGGGATGTGTATTGCACGCACTTGAAGGCAATTACTCTGACATTCCAGAACTTCTCCAACGAAAGCAAACTGTTAGCACAATCCCTTTGCAGTCAGCAGTTCAGACCATTGATAATCTTTTCCCCCCCGCTTTTAATAGGCGAGAAATGGAAGAAAAAATTCAAGGCAATAACCTAAAATGTGTCATGGGGCAAAGTCAGTTTGAAATGCCATAGTTTTACTGTCTTCAGCCCCTTCTGTTCCTGTGCTTGCAGTCTATCAACATTGCTCCCATATCCAAACTAAGAGCATGGCAAAAAGGGAGTCCTAGCTGTCTGCCCTTGTCATATCCAGCATCTGCTCACCTGCTGACCATCAACTCCTTGACCCAAAGGATGGAAGGTGCCAAATTATTTCAACCACATGGATGTGAAACACTCAATATTGTCAGGAAAATTAATCTGCAAACACCAGAGGTTTATGTCCAAAAAGGAGACAGAGGAGCCCCTTTACTTTATTCGAATAAAGAGAGAGGTCCTGGGGCATTGTCCTGGAGTCTCTCAAATTTTTGGAGGTCGCAGCCTCCTTTTTATCCTATTTTCCCTAGTTTCCTGACTGCATTTCTCTCTCTCTTTCCCCATTGGCTGAGGTACTCGAGAGGTACAGACTTCCCGGAATGCCTAATATCTAAAAATTCCCTTCTAACGTATAATCCCCCTCACCTTGTCAGCAGACCTTTGGTCTGTTTGAAGATGTATATCTCTTTAATTCATCAATCAATGGAATCCTTCCCGTTGTCTTTCTTATCTCATAGTCCTAGCTTCGTCTACCCACAGCTTGTTTGTAAAGACAAGTTTCTGCATTCCTCTCAATATTATCATAAAAGTTTCTTCTTTCCCCTAAAATTCCCAGAAGCCAATAGAATGCTTTAGTTGAATTTTCCCAAGCAATTCAACGTGATGCAAATTCTGCACGGAAAACATTTTCTTGAGCAGACACAACCTGGGAGATTTCTAAACAACTAAAACCAAGGTATTAAAACTGGAAATAGTAAGTAACTTTAACAAAAAAATCCTGCTACCAGCTCCATTATTACCCCAGGGAGATTTATTTCTAGAGGTTAAAAAATTAAAATCTGAGGAAAAAAGCATGTTCTGGTTTACTGTTTAATACATAAGGATATAAGGATATATGTAAGGATCGTGAAGAAGCATTACATAAGGTCTCAGGTCTACATATATAGAAGGAATCCCTATATATAAGGGTTATATACGTTCCATGCAATGGCTGCCCATAATTACAGTGCACTACGAGTCATTGTACAAGATGAAGCAGTAAGAAGAAACGGCGTCATTTCTTCGCTGCTTGGGTATGTACCTGATCAGAGGTGAATAAGCAAAGAATATGAGTACCAGAAATCTCAAGTGCTAAAAATTCACAAATCAGACTACAAAAATCATGACGTCATTTGGAAAAGAAAGCCATGAGATTAAAAAATTTTAATGACTGTTGTCCTTTCCTTAGTCTGCTTCTGACTTCCGTGACTCCAGAGCGCTCTCAAGCCACCTTTGAGTTTGTACGTAGCTGTTATGTTGAGAAGGGTCAGTTTAGTGATGGGGTTTTTTTCAGCCAGGAAACATTGATATTCCCTTCTTTCTTACTAAGAAAGACAGACAAATATTCTCACAAGCATGGGAGCTGGGAGCATTAGGTAAAACAAAGCTACCTGGAATCATGGAATCACACACACACACATTGCCGCATGACAAGAGAGTGCCATGAACTTGGGACATGAAGAGGGCACCACAGAAAGGATATTCTGTAAAGCTGTGCCAGGCTGAGGTTGGCAGCGCAGTATCTCATGACAGCATTCCAAGCAAGCTGCAAAGGCGCTTGGTAAAACAAAATGGGCCCAAACTTGGCTGAAGTCCACTTCCAATTTCCTGACCATACCAAGGCAAGCTTTAGACATGGTGCTTCAATTCCAAGGCTGAAGAAAGCCTTGAGGGTTTTGATCTCTTCTTCATTAGTTAAGAAGTTCTACTACAAATGTACCGAGTCCCTTACAGGGTTTTGTTAAAAAGCCATTCTTCACTGAAACTGTAAAACCAGTAATAGGTTTCTGTCAAAATATACAGCTCAATATTCTGAACAGTGTTAGGGAGCAGAGGAAAGTTATTTGGAGTTAATAGTGTGACACTGGTCATTTTTTTCTCTGCACAAAATATTGCCATGACTCTGGCCTCCCCCAGAAAAAGGCAGTCACAAAAGTATTGTTACCACCACAGTCATTTCCAGCACAGAACCTGCAAGGAAAGGAACTGCTAGAGAAATGGTGGTGGTGGTGGTGGTGGTGAAGGTGGTGAAAGAGGTGAAAGAAGGCTCAAAAGAGACAATACTCATATTCTGACTGGAAAGAGGGAATTAGAGGACAATTAGCCATCCCCAGGCCTAGTTTAACTGAACACCAAAGGCTGACAGTACCCAATAGTTCTAGATAAACTAAATATTTATAAATTATTCTTTAAACTGTTTTCAGAATATTAGCGAAAGGATAGCCTTGCATAGAAAACGCTATAAAATTCTCTTCTTTGGTGTTAGTGACTTGTGTTTAAACGCCGGCTCCACAATGCACATGTGTGCAACTTGATTGTTTTATAAGAGTGATGTTCAGAACTATAGAAGCTCCGAGGCTCCTCTTTACCCAGTTAACCCACACAGACTGGATAATAATTTCATGGCCACTTTTTGCAGATAGCAATTCAAGATCAAACAATCTGAATTGCACTCTGACCCCAAATATTAACCAGAGGGAAGAGACAGCAGGTGCCATGACTAACACAGTGAGAAGCTTTGGGTGGGCCATCAAAAGCAGCCCCGGTGTTAAACATGGAGCTCATTGGGACCTAATGCAGCTGGGGATTGTGTGGTAGTTTCACAATCAATTTACATTTGCATAAGCAAGTGCTGTTGTCAAAAGCAATTATTTCACCTTCTCACACCTGCTTGTTCCTACCCTGTGCCACCTCCTCCCTTGGACCAGCACCTTCAGACACCTTCATGTGTCTCTTAAGTGCAATGGGTCAAGAACAGGTCTGGATTTTTAGTCTTCTTTTAATTTAGCTCTCACACGTGAAAACAAAAAGTCTTTTACTTGCTATCGCATAACCTGAAGCAAAACTTCATGTTCATTAAAGACAGAACTCAGCCACGATACAGAGACATGTGCTGCCAACAGTGCAAGTGGGGGACGAGAGAGCAATCTGAACAAAGCACACGTAAAACATGCGAGGAGCGGTTTTGTCACGAGTTGTTTTGCCATCCTGTCCAAGAGGGAAGAGGTCGATGGAGAGCTGGAGTGGCAAAGGGTGCCATCTAGGGGGCACCGGCGGCACAACTTCTCGACAGCATCACTCGTAACTGACGGTCAACGATTGAGGGGTTTGCTTTCCATAGTAGTCTTCTAACAGCTATGAAATGATGATGATGATGATGATGATGATGATGATGATTGTTATTATTATCACTACTGCAACAACATTGTGTTTGGGATTGGGTGTTTTTTTACAAAAACATACTGTACCAAAAGATGAAAAATGTGTTTGCTTTTATATAAAAAAATAAAAAATAGAAAAAGAGTTGTTTTGAGGAAGTGGATCATTTTTTTCTTTAATTATAATCAGGTCGTTTCAGACAGAATTATTTCCTCCAGCAAGTACAGACTTCGACCACTCTCCTCTAGGTGGTCTCTTGAGCTCCAACACATTTCCATTCAAGTGAAAGGATGTTTTGTCGTAGCTTTCACCTTCACCCACAGAAAGTACGCATATAAACGCATACACTTGGGCAAGGTTTACTGTATTTCCTGTCAACACACTCTTCTTTCTATCCTTTCCTGATTAATATAATAAAACTGCTCATCAGGCCAGCAGACCACACTAAGACCTTTTAAGGGGAGGTCTTAGGATTCGTTTTATCGATATTTACAGAGAGTTAGGGCCCAATTTTTTATCCCATTGAAAAATTCCTGAAAAAACCAAACCACAACACACAAACCAAAAGCTGTGTGAAAGTGAAGTTTTAAAAGCTTAGGAGAAATATAACTAATGTTTATGTATCTGGAAGCCTCACTCTGGTGAGGTATATTACCAGAGTTCAGTTAGATTGTCTTTCACCTTTGAAGTCTTGTTCCCAGGAGACTGGCGAGCTAAAATGGGAATACAAAGCTATTTCTCCAGCTTGCAACTAGCCACCAGCTGTTCATCTTCTAAATGTATTCCTTTCTCCTCTACTGCACCACCAAAACCTCCCTTTCCTTTCTTACAGTACTCTTAAGAAAGGGCCAGTTCCAACCATCAGACTAAGGAAGCAAACGTCAAGACAATGAATCAAGAGACTCTGAAGCACACAGTGGTGAAAAATCCCAGCACTTTTAGCTAATATCTGCAATTCACCATCAAGCTAAGATACATTAATATAGGCAAAGCAGCTCTCAGTCCTTTTGCTGATCTTTAGGATCACAGGAAGAGCTACATGGCAGAAACAGCAGCTTTTGCTGTCTCAGTTGTACAACTTGTTATTTTCCCCCTGGAAGTATACTCTCTTAAAAGAGCCAATAACATCTTCCAAACCCCAACCACTCAACTGGGTTGGTTTTTTTTAATTTTTATTTTCACTGTAACACTAAATGAAACTCTCTAAAATAAACACATCCTACTTATATGAGATATGAGTTGTTTGTTTCAATATAAAGTTCTCTTTCTATGTCTACAAAGTAAAAATTGTAGTACCTTACTGAAAAATGGAATAATTTTGAACAAAAGTGACTCAACAGATTAGGAAGTATCAAAACTTCTTGAGTTGATAATACAAATGAAAACTCAATGAAATTTACTTTACACCAATACTCCAGGGTATCATCTGAACACAAAAATACTAATACTTGAAAAACTGCTCTATCTTATCAGCACAATTGGCATACAAACAGCCACAGCACAAATTTTTCAAGTCTTTTCACAAACTGGTATGTAAAACAAATCTCTCACTCTCCTACTGCAAGAGGATTTTCTCAGTTGTTATCGAAATAATGTGTCAGTAAAATACTGTTTCTTCTAGATTCTTGGACAGAAAAAAACCATAATACAAGGAAATGTGCTATTATTTCTAAACACATTTTGGCCAATCAGAGCCATTTTCCTACCAGAGACCACATACCACGATGCCCAGCACCGTTCTTACTGGAGACAGGTGGAGAACAGAGCTACACTGAAAACACTCGGCCCTGCAGTGTGGCACTCAGCATGTAACCATGCCCTGCTCACCAGGTAGTGGGGAGCAAAGGGCAAAGCTGCCTCAGCTCCTTTGGGGAATCTGCTCTTTCCATAGCATGCATTCAGTCTCCACTAACTCCACAGCTGTTAGACAGGACAAATGCTTTCAAAACATGAATCCAATAAAATCCATATTTACCTTCTAATTTTGAAGAGTTGTAGAACCACACAGCCCTTTTATAGTTTCTGAATAATAAGTCCAGTAGTAATTAAACCTCAGAATAACAACACATGTTCTTGCGTCTATGAACACAAAATATTAAAAGATGCTGACCAGTCTGTAAGAACCTAAAGATCACAGCTGCCTGTCCTAAACACTGTTAGGGCCACAGAAGGACTTTGCCACAAGATAAGCACAGAATGAAGCAACAGTGTAGTGCTAACTCCAGACCTGGCCGAGGTGAGATCTGGTTAGCATGTACTTGGTAATTCATTCAGACAAAAATTCCCAGTGTGGCAAACTGTGTAAAGAAGCAACTGTTTGCACATATATCACCAGTCAAAGATCACCCCAAGTTATGGGACAGATGGCATCTGCCACCACCAAAGCCCTCCCCTGAATAGTTAAGCCACTGTGACAAGAACTTGAAATAAGATAAAGACATTACTATTGTCCGAGTGTTATCTCAGACTGAGGAGAAGGCTAACAAAGCCGGGGGACAAGAATGTATCCCTGAAAATGGACATAAAAAATGCAGAATTTATGGGCCACAAGGAAAGCCAACTCAGCACCTGTGCTGAAATCAGCTCTGACTGGGTAAAAATTAATTCCGGCAGCGAGAGATTGCAACCACAACTCAAGAATCCCACCAACCCCAAAGAAGAGAAAGACAGAGTATGCGCACTAATTAGTATTAGAAGTGAGGAAATCATTTAACCAATAAAATAAGAGAACTGTGTAGCCAATAAACTGCATTGAAAGACCTTAATTCCTTTCTTTGCTAAGATGTATAAATACTGAAAATTGTTGAATGACCTCAGGACCTCCACTACTGAGGAGTTCACCTCAAATTCATTATTAAATAAAATCCATAGTCTTGGCTTTGGCATATGGTCTCATTTGCACCTTAATTTGGGCAGAAACATTTCTCAATAATTAGATCTTAACAGTCTCTCACAGCGGTAATACATTTTCACAGATGATAATAAAAAATTCAAGTCTGCTGGGAAATACACATAATAAACTCCTTAACTAGCTGAAAAAAGAAAGAGGCAGTGCTTCGGGAAAACAAAATTAATTATGCAGTTAGTTACCTTTTTATCTTCTGTTCCAGAATCTGATTCACTGAATTTTTCTTCCTGAAAGCTTCTAGTCATCTTCATTTTCTCCACGCTCTGAAAAAAGGCTGTTTTTTCTAGTCTGCTTGTGCTGAATCGTGTATTTATCTCTTCCAGCCTGTTAATCTTAAGCAGCTTCATACTATGTCCAGTTAATTTACTGTCTGTTCTCCTCTCCACCTTAGATTCATAAACCAGTGAACACTCGTAACTTCTGATTTCTCCTCTTTCTTGGCTGTACAAAAGAAAGACAAATAAGAGGTCTCAGTGTTATTCATGCATTTTGGCTTAGAAAATTACTGTGTTGCAACACTTTGTATTTCAACTCTCTCTCCTCATACTTGCTGAACCAATACACAGAGTATACAGCACCAGCTGTTCACAGGGACCATTCTACATCGAACACCAGATAATTCAAGCAGACTACAAGACAAATACAACTTAATTTGTCCACAGAAACTATTTAGTGTAATGAAATCAACACCTACTGCTGTTGCTGCAGACCCTGCTTATGGAGCACTCCACACTTTTTAGCCACCTCAGTGGTTCCCTGCCGCTTGACATGTTCTCTTTTCTGTTGCAATTCCAGCAAGTTGATATGCAAGAACTCTGCTATTAAGTCCAGAAAGATTTTGGATACTAAACAAAGTAATACAAGCATAACCACAGTCCTTCCCTCTCTCTTCCCACTATCCTGTACCACAAAAATAATTAGTTGCCAAAATGGTGGCAACTTCTGACTCTCTGTTGAAGGCTGTAGAAAAGCACAGTCCTTAGCTGGGTTCTTCCCCACTGCAGGCCCTCAGGATGTTCCTGGAACGTACAGGATGTAGGATCATTGAGGCTTGTCTGACGGTAGGATAGGTTGGAAGGCCACTGCAAGTCAAGCTGTTATCACTGACTTCTACTCTCTGTAGAAGGCTTTTATTCCACAGCAAGGTGGTGGATTCCCAACTCAAGTAATCACTTCATTACGTTTGGAATATATGTCCATCTAAACAACTATTTTTTAAAAAGAGTAAGAGAAACTACTCTAAAATTTTAATTAGCATCTTTTTCTACACCCAGGAAATAGAGGACCAAAACATTTCTATTGCTGTTATTGCAACCCTTCCCTCTCTGTACTGGAAACCCAGCTACAAAAGCACAGTGCTAATGCCTCAGCTCTAGAAAGAGGAATCTGCTAAATCTCATCACAAAGCTCATAGTTTTCAATCTAACTTGCATAAACACCATGAATTATGTGGTGTAATTAGGAACTTATATACAACCTTGCAATTATTGGCAGCACAGAGGAACAGCTTTCAGTGTACAACCAAAGACCCAATTAAATCAGTTTTTACCCAAACACCTTCCAATAGAAAATGTTCCTCGGTGTTTCGACCCCACATCTGTGCACACGTAGCAGATCAAGTGTGTACCTACACCAACTAACTGCTCTGCCCACAGTTATCCCTCTAAAGTTCCCAGATGTGAAAGATGCCACATGCTATCCCACGTGATACAGGAGATGGCTGGATAGTGGTCACATTTAGGACGATGGACAGCAAGGAACCATGCAAGCTTGCAGTTTTCAAATGAGATTACCAGAGAGATTCCCGTTACCATGCTGTTGTAGTCCTAGATTGTGCTGTTAATATGGAAGATGCAGGGACACCATCGTGGGACTGTAAGGCATTCATCATCTGAAGAAGCTGTGCACTTAGTATGTAAAAATGTCCTGTCTGCTGCTTCTTTCATCTCTCACCAGCTCTCACAGCTCTGACATCCCTCCCTCTCTATCACCATCAGCTGAAAGAACACTTTATGAGATTTTCTTCCCCCATTTCTCAAAAGCAGGTACGTGAGTTTTCTTAAAGGCTCTGGCAATTGCAGGTGAAATACCCGACGGCTCAGTCTGACCTTCGAGCCATTATTCTACAGATCGTTTGATCTACTCCACCACAAGGGACGATACAACATAATCAAAAGCTGTCAGAAAAAATGGAAAATGCTTCCAGATGCCCTCCTGCTACCTCCATGTCTGCAGCTACTCAAATCCCACAGTGATTTAGAGTGACCTGGCTGTGAAAACTACTTGTGGCCTGACAGGACTGCAACCAAGGAAAGCTGATTCAGGCTCTCCATAGCTCTTCGAAGAGCACATCATCCTCTATGCTTTGATCACCAAATGTGGCCATCTATCTAATGAGAATGACATGTCCTAATTAAAGGACATGTTTCTTCAAGCTGACCAGGGAGTCAGTTATGTGGGAAAATATTAGTGGGAAGGCAAGCTCAAATGTCTCATTGGGCTCTATTACCAAGCAGAGACTAGGATTGAGTCCCAACGTGAGTGTCCCCTCCACCATTGCTATCTTTATACATCCCTGAAACAAAAAGCTGAACAATGGAAAGCGAAATTTGTTGGCAAGTGCCTCCTCCAAAGCCCCAGAGAAGAAACTTCACCCTGGTCATGTGCCACTGAGTAATGGGAAACTCTGACCTTCACAAGGTGTGAAGCTCCATTTCCCCCAAAGGAGGGTGAAAACCTTCCCCCAGTCATTTACATTCCCCAGGCTTGGCCAGGGAGCTAATTTCTTCTGGGTCATCTTCAGCAAGCTGATCTCTCACTTCAAGCAAAATGTCTTGCTTCATGAACCACCTTTTCACTTACACCCTCAACATGTCACTCAACTATGACACACGTCATAAAACCACTGCCTAGCTGTAAGCACAGGCAGTGCATACCTATGGTCCTGCTGCTTTTTCTACCCTAGAGCAGCAAATCAATATATTTGAATTATAAGAATATAAACAATAGAGCAAATGTTTATAAAGTTGATCGGGAATAGAAATGAGTAGGCAAATAGGAACTAGCCAAAAAGTAGAACCCACAAACAACTCATTTCACTTTCATCATCTGGGTTTAGACTGTAATCCCTTCAGTCAGATCTAGGTTTACATGATGGGCTGTAAAGCACTTTGCTTCAAACTCAGTCCTTTGGCCTCCGTCATCAGTTCAAATAAAAATTTTATTTCTGACCTGTTGGCCACTTTCTAACCAGCCATTTTCAAATTTTAAGCCTGGGGGTACTGTTAGGCAGTAGCCAGACTTGTTTACCTCCTAATACAGCTGACATTAGACTGACCTGAATTTTACCAGCTGGGAACTATTATGTCACGGTGTATAATTAAACCTAAACATATACTTTAAGAAAGAAAACAAGGTGTAATATGGAAAGAATTACCAATGGGTCAAGTTCGGGTCACAAATTAGGACGCGAATCGTACCGCTTACTGTGCCCATCTTTGAAATACAACCTGCCCTGCATATGCATAACGCAAGAGCTGGGTTTTGCATCTATTTTTTTTTTTAATAGTAATTTATTGATGGTTTTTCCACAGAGAATGAAGTTTCCACACATTTCAGCGAAAGAGCAGGTAGAACCCCAAGCCCAGAGACGCTGGCGATGTTACTCAGCACGGCCCCGATGAGCAGGAAAGCCTCGCTACCGGGGCGGGGAGCGGGCCCGGGTGGACTACAGCTCCCGAAGGGCTGCGGGCGGCCCCGCTTCCTGCCCCGGTCGCGGGAGTCCAATGGAGCCGACGGAGGGCGCCGAGGAGGAGCGGCTGGTGCAGTGCCCGGTGTGCCTGCGGGAGCTGCCGGGTGCCGACATCAACCGGCACCTGGACCGCTGCTTGCAGGCCGGCGGGGCCGAGCCACAGGGGCCGCGGCGGCGGGCAGAGCCCGGCAGCCGCCGGCGGGAGGAGCGGCGCGGGGCGGGACGAGGCCGCCGTGCAGCCGGGCCATGGATGCTCGGCCGCGCTGTGGGGGGAGAGCCTGGCGCAGAAGCTGGAGGGGAAGCCCCTGGCCGAGCGGCTGCGGCCGGACACGCTGGGGGACTACGTGGGGCAGGAGCGGGTGCTGGGGGCGCAGACCCTGCTGCGGTCCCTGCTGGAATCCCACGAAATACCCTCCCTCATCCTCTGGGGGCCGCCGGGCTGCGGGAAGGTGAGTGCGGGCAGCGAGCGCCCAGCCCCGGCTCACAGCGTGCGGGTTCGGGCCGGCGCTGCCTCACGTGGCTCTTGAGGCCGGTGAACCTAAAACCGGTTATTTCCGGACTGTCTCTTTTTCTCGCCCCTCTGTCTTCCTGGTTTCTTTTGTAGTGTCCTTATGTTGGCTGATGTTCAGTAGTTTTCACTTAAGATTACGAA
Source organism: Oreocharis arfaki (assembly GCA_013398015.1). Classification (NCBI taxonomy): domain Eukaryota; kingdom Metazoa; phylum Chordata; class Aves; order Passeriformes; family Paramythiidae; genus Oreocharis; species Oreocharis arfaki. Next base: position 408,206 of record VZRR01002168.1, read on the forward strand.
AACCGCAGCCTGCCTCATGAATAAAATAGAGTTGGTCCACCCCCATCATCTCCCCCTCCATGCAATTTGCACTTTGGTTACACAAGGCCTCTCTCGCTTTCAGATAATTCAGATTTCGAAACTCCAAAGTCCGTACCTACAACATAAGCCACGGTTTAGTTAATGGCTGAGAAGCTGAGAAACGAACAAGACAGAATCTGTAAATATGTCTAGGAAGAAGGATGAGATACCGGCAGATTACTACAGCACAGTTTGTGAGTGCTGGGTTTGCTTTTAGCCTACGAATTCTTGCCCCTGAAAGAAGGCAGCCTTATGGCCAAACACTCATCCACCTTCAAACACTTTTAGGCTGGTGGGTCTTTGCAGGATCTGACCACTGCATCTTCTTGTTCTGCCTCCCTTAGGGTACCAGGGGCTATCGTGAATCTCAAAAGGCCCTTTAGCACAGCAGTGAAGGGATTCACAGTTGTTGTGAGGGAAGGACCAAAGGAATTCCTCAGGTGTGGTCCAGCACTCTTTAAAATCTTGCCTTAATTTTGTCCTGTTGTTCCATGTATTTCAGATTTGTGGTGTGGCAGGGCAAAAAAAATACACAGTTTTCTCAGTCAGTCTTGTGTGTTGACAGCATTAAGTTTCACATATATATATTATTTGGTGTGTTGGCTGTGTGAGAGTATGTTTGAGAAATCTGGGATAGGGGAAGTAATTAATACTTAGCAAAGAAATTAAGGACAGAGCAGCAGCTTGCTCTTCTCAGCATGCTTAATTAAAAATAAAAAAATACTTACTACGTATGGTGTTTGAATAATAATGCCAGTAAATCACAGTAAATAAGGAGCAGGCATTAGAATTAGATACATACTATTAGCAATGGCGCAGCGGGTTGTTTGGGCTAGATAACATACACCTGAAGATAACCAACTAGTGAACTTAAATAATTGTCACTTCCTTTAAAATAACAAAGTAATAGCAGAAACCAAGAGCTCAGAATAGATGGGGTAATAGATGGGCTGTTTCTGAAAGTAACGAGTTTCTGAAAACTGATTAAAGGCGGGGTGCATTGAGTAAAGATGGCCAGAGAGGCAAGTGGAATTCAGTTCTTTAATAGATAAGAATTCTCCTTGCTGAATGAGTAACACACTCAGGGACTTGCTTCTGTATTTGTGCTCTCCTGCCTTTTGTTTATTGTTATCTCTGTCAACAGCATGTGCTTGCCCTTTCTTGAACCCTCTTTGCTCAGGAAAAAAAGCTGTACAAGTACAGTGGTAGCAAAGCAAAGGCTGAAGTACATTCTCTGCAGACTGGCAGTGACTTCAGTGGCCTTTGGGTTGTGATAGGATGGATGCACCTGGCCTTGACCATGGAAGTGCTTTTTCATGAGCTTGTGACAGCTTAACAGTTGTGTTCCAGGTCTTCTTCAGGAACCTTCTGTGGTACTAAAATTGTCTTTGAGTAATGGGTGATCTGTTTTATGCCTGTATATCAGAGCTTTCACTCTCCTTACATATGACCCATCCTCCTCACCCATATGCTTTACACAGAATTGCTTTTTGTAAGCTTGCTTTTCACAGAGTTTAAATTCTGTTGCTCCTCAGTTGTCTGACTTGCATAATTTCTGTGCCTTTTGACCCATCAAAGAACAGTTACACAACTTATCTGTTACATTTTTACTCACAAAGTACTTAAGCTATTGGGTACGTATCTACTTTCTAGCTTATTCCTTCTCAGCAGAGTTTTGAGTCTATGTGCTTTCAGCTGTCTCCTGATGAAACATCTATTATTGGCTGAACCAGAAATTCCTTCTGCAAAAAGTTGGACTTTGCCCCTTCACCTACATTTATCAATATTTCTAGGATGGTGCTGGAGTATAGTTTTATCTCAGGCCTTCTTCCCCATAAATCATATTGTCTGTCTGAGTTAAATATCTGAAAGCTGTATCATTTTCTTGTTTTTTTTTTTTATAAAATTCCTCTCCTGACAGATTTAACATGCAAGCAAAGTAGTCTGCCGAAAGATGGAAAAGGAGATCTGTGCTTGCCTGCCTATCCTGTTCACTTACTGTTTGGGTTCTGTGTGTATAATGTGTCTGAGAAAACGTTTCACGAGAAAGCAGCTTAGTGCTTGAAATCTTGAAAGATCCTGTGGAGGAGAAGTTAAGTATTCTCACTGCCTCAGGACCTGGTTGGACTGATCAGCAAAAACTTCTTCCTTTAAGTACAGTCCTTTCCAGCAGGAAAAGTACTAAGTAATCACTGCGTGTTATGTAGCTTCATATGTAACAGGGCCACATGCTAAGCTCTGCCCATCAAAGAGCTAAAACAGGAGCATAATTAGATATGTTGGTCTAAATTCAGAAGTGCTGTGTAAGATGGTCATACACTTCTTAAACCTTTTCAGGGTCTTGCGACCCGTGGAATCTGGTTATTGCAGCCCATCTATGCCTTCTTCCATTTCTACAGCCAAATGCCATGCTAACTGATACTTTTAAAAAGGGTAAAGCAGGACTAAGTAAAAAAAAAAAACGAAAAAAACCCAACTGAACATGGAATAAATCATCAGGGCCGAATTTCAAATCAATTTATGTATTATTTTTCACTCTAGACCTTTATGAGGAGCAGTAGTTCAACAGACTTTTTCTAAGCAAGAAGAAAATAATCCTGCCTGTTAAAGTGCTCTAAATGCAATATTTCATATTGTAGGTCAAGAGTATTTTTGGAGAATTTATGTCATGAGAACAATAAAGCTAGGTACTGGAGTAAATATATATATGCTATGTAACTGCTCTGCCCAAGTCAATTTTGGCCTCAGCTGCACTTGAATATTCATGGAAGCACCCTCAAAATTCAAAAGACAAAACTGGGTTTGAGTTTGAAAGTCTTTTGAGTTTCTAGCTGTACTGAGTCCTCTGACTTTAGGGAACATGATCTTTAAACTTTCAATTTGTCATCCTAATTTCTTAGGAAGACAAGGTGCTCTAGGTGAAAAAACTTTGACTTCTTGTTTGCACTTTTGTCACTCCTAAGTGTTGAACACAAAAGCCTATTTCTGCCTTTAAGAAGCTGACCAGACTCAGGCCAGAAGAAACACTGCCTCAGAGAGATGCCGTGGTTATTAACTTAGGAACAGTTAGCTTGTTCATCCTGACTATGCAAATTTTTAAAGGCCTGTATGAATCCGAGTGTAATGTGAGTAAGCTGCACTGTGATTTATGGCACCTTAATACAGGGATTTAGATTTTTGCATGTCTGCCATTGGGGCACCAATTTTAGTAAAGAGTTAGAGGGGGGACACAGCGTAACTTGAGCACCGAATAATTTTGCTGCCACAGATGAAGTTCAAGCCTTATAAACCTGAACATTCTGTATTTAAATACAGTAAACATTCCCTCCTATGTCTGCTGTTTAACATGAAAAAAATAGATAGCAAGTGGCATGAACCCACTCCTTACAGAAGATAAGACAAAGAGCATTTATGCATGATTTTCTGAGGTTCATGTCTGCACTCTAGGAATAAAGTAAAATATGCTATGTTGATATGAGTGCAAAACATTAAAAACCCCAGTAAGTGGTCTTTGCAGTTTCTATCAAATCTTCTCTGACATCCTATTTTATTTCTAGGACTCCCTTGTGTTTCTTTTCTTTGTATTCGAGGAATGACACATTGGAACACAGACAGCAAGTTCAACGTACCTATTTTGCTGCCCATGTATTTATCATCGCTTCCCTCCAGTGCTTTCTGTTTTACCCATTCAAGTGGTTACCTAACAGGCTGTTTGATTGCTTGAGTGTATTTCATCTTCCCCTATTCATACAGCTTGGGGCCTGATTTGAACCATTTGAAGTAATGAGTTCTTTCAATTAATTAGCATGAAATTTTTAACTGAAAATGCATCATGTCTCTTACAGTAGTGTAAACTGAAAGTCCAGGACAACTCTGAAAAATGGATTTGTCTTTGCAGTTGCCTGGGAGCAGTGTTCTAATACAATGTGCTTGGTTTTGCTTATGCCAATCTAGATCAGGAATAACTTGGAGTAGCTTTCTGGGAAGAGAAAGCTGGAAGAGAAAATACAATTGTTTTCATAAAACAGTTGGACTACAAGTACACATTAGGATACAGCAAATGGAGGTACAGCTCCCTTTCAACAAACATTATGCAATGACCTTGCATCTGTTTATGCTTGGTTGGGCTTGGATTCTGGAAGTGCTGTAAAGCACATGCTGTGGCTCTTGTTCAGTGACACTTACTCCTCCAGTAGTATCTCAGTGGGCTATTTGGGGTGTGAGGAACCAAACAAGATGGGTAAGAATAGCATCTGCCCTTATATAAATGCCAACTGCTGCTACTTTTGATTGTGTTTATCTGTATAGACAGTGTCCCCAGGCCATGTTCATCTGCTGTGCTGCCAATTTCCTTTAGACACGGCCTGGCTTATCTCTTGTGACGCAGTGTGGTACAGAGAACATCCACAGAGCTACATCCCAGAGAACTGCTGCCCTATGCGGCATCCGAGGATGCTGTTGGTGTCTCCCTCAAGGCATGGCCTTTCCTGATTGCTTGACAACCACAGTATGGCCCTGCGGCCAGCAAAGGGAGGGTTGAGGGTGAGGGGAGGTCATTGATGGTAACACCATGTAAACAAAGATATGGACATCCTGGCCAGAATAAAGCAAGAGCAAAAAATAGCCAGAAAGTCACAGTCAAACAGCAGCAGAGAAAATCAGGGTGCTAGTTCAGCACTCTGATAACGTATCTTAGACCCTACAAGACAGTAGGCATAGCTAGCCTGTTGTGTTTTGCCCTAGGGTTATCAGTCTCTTGTCATCCCTGCCACAAGCATAATTCACCCTGTGGTTTGCTCTGGAATAAACCAGCAAAGCCACTTGTTGGGGAAACCTGCATGCCAGCTAGATTATCCCTGCTCAGGAATAATCCACACTGCACTGCGCTTGTGCCAATCTGTGCCAGATCTGCTTTGGTCACCTATACATAGCCTGGCAGAGCTTAAAACCTTCCAGACTTGTGTATGTTGGAAGGACCTTAGGTTTCACAGTATTCTTGATATGATCTAACCATATATGCTAATCCCTTCCCAGGTTTTTTCAATTCCACTTTCTGAAGTGAGCTAGGCAGTTACCACTCTTCATTCCTGTAAGGAGCTTTGGTGAGCTAACATGATGGGCATAGTTTAATGGCCCGGTACAGGGCTGCAAAAACCTAAAAGACCACTTTACTTCTAAGAAGATACTGTAGTCATTGAACATCAGCATCAATAAGACCTGCTTAACTTGTATGTGCTTTTTACTGTTTTCTTCCAGCCATGGGTGTGAGGTAGTATTGACTAGTGGCAGTGCAGAGAGGAGGGAAATAGTTCATACTTAAAGTGTTGCCCAGTCAAGGAAACCTCTGGGTATACAGAAAATTCTTATCTCCTAGTATAAACACCCAGCTAACCAAGCAGCAAATCTCGTTGACTTTTCTGCTGGCAGTGGGAGGTGTGTGGAGCCAAGCATGTTTTGGGGGTTGCTTTTGTTTCATCCATAATTTGTATCAAAGCCTGGAATAGCAGATAGCATAGTTGCTGAGAGGGGGCTTGTTCGGTTATTTTTTGTTGTTTGGTTGCTGGGGTTTTGTAAATCTCAGATGGTTTCAGCCTTTGGGAAAGGATGTTTTCATTTGGTCTGGCACAAAGCAATGTCCGGATGCTGAAGGAGGGTTTCAGTAGTTAAGTGTTTGTTCTGTGTGTAATGGGTCTGGAAATAAATGACCACAGGCTGAAGTTAATTGTTATTCATTGGTGAATACTGCTTCGGAAGTTTCTCGGTGAATACGTTTCTGTGTTCCGGAACAGCTTTATGATGTCACTGCTTTAGCTTGTCTAAACAGCTAAGTCAGTAAGATCTCACAATATTCCACCTAAAACTTGAGATAATAGGTGTGAGTTAGAATGGTTTGATGTGATAGTAGAAGAGACCTAAGAATGGTTTCTGGAAAGGGCAAGGATATTGCACTGTGAGCTTTGTAAGGTGTAATTTTTAGTGATGTGAGCAAAAGGTTAGTTTGCAGGATCGCTGGATCACTCCTTAATTTATGGGAAACGATATTCCTGCTCCTCCCCATAAGGAAAAACAAATGAGCTAAGTAAGAAACACCTGTATAATAAAAGGAACACATTATTAACTTGTTTAGGTTTCCTTTTTGTGCCTGTTATGCACATTCTGATACAGATGTACTCATTCATATTAAATTTCAACATCAGTGGCACTATTTTAAGATTTGTTTTCCAGTGTAAGCATCAGACCTCAAAATTTGTTTTAGATGATGAAGGGTAATCAGTGTGTTTTCTTCTGCCTTATTCCATATCAGATTTTTAATTTCCTTCTTGTCCCTTAAATACATTGTCCTTGAGGGAAGCTAGGAGTCTAGCATATAGTTGTTCTCTACTAGTGCCTTCATACTTAAGCTACTTTGCATACATGAATTCTCCACTAGGTTATGTGTTCCTTTAGGTTGCAACCTGAAGCAATGAAGAGGGAGAAAGCTGTAGCTTGTTACTGACTTTTACTTGAGATGGTAGGACAAACCTCAGCATAAAAAACCTGAACTCATGGGAAGTAAGTCTTTCAGAGGACCAGGGAAAGTTTGATATATATATATGATAGGCAGTTTGACTTGCTGAATGATTGATTGTGCAGAACAGAAGGAAGAGGCTGTGAACATGCCAGTCCTGGTCAAGCATTGCGTTTGAAAGGCAATGTATGTTATTCTCATTGCAACCTTTGGTGACCCACAAGTTGGCAGAGAGGGAGAGGTATCTGCTGGCTGAGATCTGTGCAGCAGATTTCAAGTAGATTCTTGGTCTCCAACAAATATCTACAGTTTTTTTTTTCCTAAATTAGAGTTACAACTATGTGTAAACACATGGACTCCTGTGCATGTGTTTAAAACCAAGTTCTTACTGCTTTTTTTGTCAATTAAAAAAACTGTCCAAATGACAGTCAGGGTACAATGTGAGCTACCAGTCCAAGTGGAGCTACAAGAAGAGCTGTTCTATTTTTTTTTTCATCCTTCTCTCACCACTGCCACTTTTAGAGAAGGAAAAGGTACATTTTTCCTTTTTCATCCTCAAATTTGATGCATTGGGTGTTTCTATACTTTCAGAGATTTTTAAGGCATGGGTACATCATCTGAAGGTACATTCTGAATCAGGGGCCTTTTGTTAGGAAACACGAGTTCTGGTTTTAATTTGGTAGCTTAGTTTAAAAGATAGTTTTCTTTCGTTTTTTCGGGGGGAGTTGCTTGTTTGTTTATTTTCTCAGATCTTCCAGATATCTATAGGCTTTGCTGCAAATGCTTTCCAAGTGTCTTTCCTGTCTTGTCCTCTGCAGTGATACAGCTTGGGGATGGGCTGGTGGTTTGAGCTCCAGGAAGCAAGGGAGGATCTGACATAGGATGCGAGTCTTGTATCAGGACCTGAAATGACACCACTTCTGAAGGCAATCAGGAAGCCTTCACTAAAACTAAAGCAAGAATAAATAACAATACATCCTTCTCCTTACCCTCCTGTTTTCTAACTTGGGCTGGTTGCTGTTTCAGGGACAAGGAGATCCATTAAAGGGACAGAGCAGGGTACTGCAACACCGCTGGTAGGCAAGTGGCAGGTGCTTGCTTCTGCAGCCTCCCTGCGGGAGGATCAGGTTGACACCACCTGCTGCTTTAACCTCAGCACTTGGAATATCTTCTGAGGTGGTTTTGTTGACACCTGTCCCACTCCTCATCTGCTGAGGCTCTCCTGTCTTCAGTCTCCTTTGGATCATTCTCTAATGGAAGAGGGAGCTTGATGGAAGAATCACCTGTTTTCTCTAGCAGTACTTTCAGATAGAGATAAATTCTCTTTGGGAATACATCTATGTTTCCTAAGGGTTATGAAGGGAAATCTGGAAATCATGTCTGTGATATGTTCAGGTGTAATGAGTCTACCCAGGAGGTTGGTGGAGGGTGCTTCTGTGCTTTGGTAGGCTAAGTGAAATAATCTATAAATAAATTTGGATTTGAAGAGGTTGTTCAGAAGGACAGAAAAAACAGCATAGGTGCTCGCTAAAAACAGCCAGTTTGTTCAGTCGGCCGCCTTTTACTTCCCTGGGCCAGCATTTGATTACTGTTGGCTATTCAGATTTAAAGTTACATTTTCTTAAGTACGCATGTAATTTTTTAGTACTAATGTTCTCATGCTTTTGTAGAAACTGCTGTCTGACTAATTTCATTTTTATGTGTAAAATATAAAAGGGTTTAGTTAATAACATTTATTTCTCACATGAAGTTGCACTGTAAACTCTTCTGCAGGTGTCTTGGGGTAGTCCAGCTCTTTATCCATTAACATACTTCACAAAATAACTGCGCAGGGAATTGCAGTCAGTCCGTCTTCTGTGACAAAAGTGTATTTGGCAGAGAGTTCTTCTTCCGTGACAAAGGAGACAGCTGTCAGTGCTGTCCTTTTCAGTATTGAGGCTCACTGAGTCTGGTACGTAAAAGTGCAGGCATTGGAAATGCAGCAGAGGAATTGGCAGCTACCTCTAGCAGGAAGTTTTAAAGTCTTCTGTGCGCTAGCATAACATGAGCTAAAATCCATACTCTGTAAACTGTCAACACTGTCCCTGTATCCAAAATATATAGCTTTGTTCTTAACATATTTCCTTCAAATTGGTATTTTCTGTGTCCGAAACAATTTTTACAAAGCTTTCTCCTATTGCTGTTTCAGACTACACTGGCACACATCATAGCCAACAGCAGCAAAAAGAATGGCACGAGGTTTGTGACACTGTCGGCCACAAGTGCCAAGACAAATGATGTTCGAGATGTCATCAGCCAAGCCCAGAATGAAAAAAGACTCTTCAAGAGAAAAACTATCCTCTTTATTGATGAGATCCATCGTTTCAATAAATCTCAGCAGGTATTGTACTACACTGCTTTTTTAAAAGAGCATTTGTCAGCACTTTTGTAGAGTCTCCCACTTTGCCTTAAGGTGATACCTTCTCTTGGGCTTTTGATTTCAGTGTTAATACTTCTGGTAGATGAATTTGGGAGAAACATAGAAATTAAATTCCTTAGCTAGCTTCCAACCAACATTTAATTATTGTGATTCAAAGATTTAAATAAAAGGCTGAGTTATAGTTGACTTATGTGCCAGTGTTTATATGATATTTTATGAAATTTTATTTCTTCAAAGTCATGTTAGTTATGTTTGCTGGACCAATCTTCATTTCAGCCTCCATCTGGGGGGTAGCATTCTGTATTACCTTTACAAAGGTCTGGAATGTGAATGTGCCGAAGGTGGGTATTTTAATATCGTCCGCTCTTCTGTGTGTGGACAAAATAAGTCATGGCACGGTATTTCAGGATAACACTGCAGACATCACTTGGGGCTTTTTTTTCCTTTTTCCTTTCCTAGGTATAAAGGTTTTTTCAATCTGCCATGGAAAGCTTGAATTCTGTACAACAGGTTGCAGTTTTTAAATTGAACTATTCTTTAATCTTCCTGTAGTTTTCTGAACCATCCTACAGAATTAGGTAGGGAATTGCAGCCCTAATTGTTGCTTCAAAGCATATTTAGGAGTAACCTTATTATTTGTTATACTTGATAATGCAATTTCATGATTTCTTCTGTTGCCACTCACTTGACAAAGTTTTGAAAAAACCAACATGCCATGCAATAAACCAAAGTCACACAAACTAAAAATTTGCAGATTTTCTTTTTAGCTGATAGGGTCATTCTCAGTGCACTCATTTGTTATTAGGATGTTGGGTGCATGAAATTAAATCATTTCTATATCTGTGCAGATGAACTGTCTTGTCAGTATGGTTATTTGTCATATCAACAGGGAACCCAAAGTCTCACAAGACACAAAAAAAATGTAGCCTACTCACATGGGATGTTTCAAGTTGTCATTGATCGAGATCAGCTTTTTCTGCTTCCCTCCCATGCTCAGGACACTTTCCTTCCTCACGTCGAGTGTGGGACAGTGACCCTGATAGGAGCGACCACAGAAAACCCTTCCTTCCAAGTCAACGCCGCTCTCCTGAGCCGGTGCCGGGTGATTGTCCTGGAGAAGCTCTCGGTTGAAGCGATGGAGGCAATTCTGGTGAGGGCCGTCAGGTCCTTAGGGCTCCAGGTTCTGGGCCAGGGCGACCAGCACGGCACCCCTGCGACTGGCAGCAGCGGCAAGAGCTCGGAGTGAGTACTTTATGGGCTGCAGGGTGTTAACGTGCACAGCCCGAGGAGCTGACTGCCTGCCAGGGAGAGAATGAAGCAGTTGGGGGGTGGGAAGAGAAACCCTAGCCACTTCTGATAGTAAAGAAAAGATGTGGCAGCATATGGCAGGGGCGGGAGTGACAGGAGAGAGAGAATTCAAAGCATTGGCTCTCTCCATCCAAAACATAATCTCACCGTCTGGATTAGGAGAGAATTTTGTACTTGGATCCGTAACTCCTGACTCACCCTCTCAGGATATTTAAATCTGTTCTGCTGCTGAGGATTTGCTGTGGAAGCCTGTGACTGGGTCTTTGTCATGTCCTAATGTGTGTTACTTCTTGCTACCAGTTGTAAAAGTATCACGTTACTGTTAAGTGGTGCATGGGGTATCCTCTCTTAATTTGGAAGTGGCTGCCAGAAGTTTGTTGTTTTCTGATTTTTTTTAAAATAAGATCAGGGAGGATGCTGCTGCTTCTGTTCTTTAGTTGCAGGATAAGTCCTGTGCTAGGTTTTAGGATATCTCGTGAGGAGAGGAGGCTGTTGGTGTGAGATGTTAATAGATTGTTTTAAGAGAGACTTTGTTTTTCTCTCCTCCTTGATGTCCAGACAGATAAATTCACATTAAACACTTGACTAAGTTTTGGAAAAAGCAACACCCAGATTTGTCTACAGGAGATGTTACCTGCCTTCTGGAACAGGAGGCTGGCAAATAAGAGTAATGTGTGGTACTCAAATGTAAGCTATTGCACTTCCTTCATGTTGGTTCTTGGCTGCACTCCTAGTAATTTACAGTGCATTGACATGGTGGTGACTGACAGACTGTATGAAATAAATGAGAGGGAATCCACTTGAACTTTATCACAGAATGTAAGCACAAAGAATTGCCAAAATGAGTGCTGAGGTCAGGGCAGGTGAGGAAAGGTATTTGTTTTTTTATTTTTAGGTTACCCTGCCTCATGGTTTACTCATTTGTGGCTTTTATGTGTTGTAGTAATGTGAATTTTAGAAGAGAAGGCAGTACTGCTTGTCAGCATTAATTTAATGGCACAGCTGTGGTTGTGACTACACCCTGACTGGGGTTCAGAGACTTTTCTTTCTGTACAGGATTAAAGTACAAGGCATAGTTTTAGCTGCAGTTGTTTGGGTTTGGGTTTCGCTAGACTCTCCATGTCTGTAACCGTCCGATAGCTACAGATGATTTAAACAGCGCGGTGCTTCATCAAGCTGAAAGAAGTCTGTCAGGCAGACTGTCAGACTAACACAGTTTCAGAAATCTCTCCATGGGGAGAGAGGGCCACACTCCAAAGGCAGTCATGAAAGCCAAGCATTTAAAAATAAAAATGGGGTTTTGAATTGAGGAAGGTTTGTTGCAGTTGTGTGTCAGGTCTTTCTTGTCTTTCATGATGTGATCTGGTTCTGGGCCACAGTTCCTACATTCTCTTGCTGGTAAGTTTGGATTTTTATAAGCCATCCTGTCCCTTACTGTGGTTCTGTTTTGGCTTCCTCGTTAATTCCTGCTTCTTGCTTCAGTGTCCATACCATTTCTGCTTCTTTATTTCCTCTCGACTACTCTGCAGGAGCAGCTGTCTCATCTTTTTGCCCCCTTGCATCTATGAAACAGGACTGTCATTAGATGCAGGCAGGTAACTTTATGCTGTCCTGAGAAATAAATGGAAATCACCAATTACGATTGGTTTGGTTGTTAACGGTGCTAATCTTTATTCCTGAGTGAGAGAAGGAGATGTAAGGCAGCATGTCCCCAGATTGTGGGGACTTTGAAAATGCTGCAGAGATCTAGCAAGAAGGCATAAGAAATGTGTACATTGACTTTTGGATTTTGTTTCCCATGTGAGTCTCCCTTTCCAAGCCACAGCAGCATAGTATGAAGTACTGCATGTGCTGCTTGGCCTCAGTTAATCAGATGGTTTTAGTATCACATCACTTGTCTGACAGGATGGCTTACTTAAAAGAGATTTTGAAGGAAAGGACCATTGTCTTTGTGGTCTCTCCTATTACCTTGAGGAATAAGGCGAGGGTGAATTTTCCTTAGTCTTTACGGGCATCCCCGAGTGATTCAGCGAACTTCATCATCTGCACTCCACAAGGAAAGTGTGCTCTACCCAAATCTGTTTCCTTAAATTTTCTTGGTGGCTTTTTCTTATCTTGCTTCCACCATTGCTGCAGGTTTCTGATAAGGTTAGATCACCTGGAGTCTCATTCACTCCACCGTGGCCTTTTCTTGCTCTAAAGCTGAAACAGCTAGCGGGGGTGTTACCTACTTTGGTATCTTTCTGTTTGTTATGTCATCATGGCTCATAAAGGTTCTTTGACAGTTTTTATGTGAATTACTGGATTTCTTTAGGATAAGATGTGCTTTTTGTTATATTTTCATCAGCATTACTGCCATCAAACTGTGCCTCTAAAGTCTGCAGTAAATCAAGCTGAAAAATGGGGAAACAGGAAAAGAAGAAACATACTCATGATGAAGAAAAGTAAGAAGTCAGTGTTAAAGATGTTTTTTATTGCTGGAACTGCTTGTGCTTTCTGCAGTTTATGCTGTGTCAGTAATAGCACAAGCTGTTCCAGGTATGCACTGATACATTGCACTTGTACTGTGTCAGTGGTGGAAGAAACCAAATTCTTCTCTTGGCTTTTTATTTTTGTCATTGAAGTGCTGCCCTCAGAGTGGTATCTCTAATTGAAGTCAGACAGTAAACTGGATGGTTGATTAATGTGTCAGAAGTTAGATAGCACAGAAGGCACACAGCTGAGGGAAATGGAAGGAACCCCAGTTTCCTCTTGGCAAGCCCAGACATCATGCAGTTCAGCTTGTTACTGGCTGTATTACAAGTTCTGGCGCGTTTTGAATTCACTGGTTCATAAATCACAACACTGAAGATGGAATTCCTTTGGATCTTTGGTGTTCAATACTTTTTTGAAAATTATTCCTTAATTGGAACAGCCATTCAATTTCTTTGCAGGAACTGGGTTGCTGAGGTGAGAGGCGACACTGGAAGACAATGCTGTAAGGCAGTGAGCAGTGCATATCACGCTGCAGTAGTTCAGTTGAAGAACTGTGTTTGCTTGTAAGAGTGTTGCAATCTGCCAAGGAGTGAATGTAGTGAGAATAACTGCACTGAGAAAGTAAGAAAGTACTAATTTATATGGGAAAGAAGCAGTGGGTACTTTATCTCATGTTTTGCTCGCTTACTTTTTAAATCTTTGATCATAGAGGTTCTCCTTGCTTGGGCTTCTTTTTATTTCCTCCCTGATGGATTTATGCTCTCTTGTCATTGGCTCAATTGATGCAATGCTGTATGGGTTTAATGGGTAGTTCATCATACACTTCATGTTGGTTCCTGGCACAAACTGTCTCGAGGCCATGGAGATAAAGAGGAACTGGAAGAAGGATTTATTATCCTGTAGTGGTAGTTTTCCATTCCTTGAGCTAGTATATCACCTTCAGCCCAGTGAGTGATGGATCCCAGCACGTCCCTTTTGGCTTGTTTATGTTTTTGTTTCCAAGTATCATTGGTTACAAGGTACCAACGTTGACCATTGGCATCCAGTGGGTGTTCGGTGTTAATTTTGGAAATTGGGTAAAATATGGGATTGCCCATCTGCAAGAGTATCAGGAGCTTGGAAGGAAGTCAGAAAGCATGGAAGTTATTCTGCCTTGCCGTTCTGATGGGTGCAGAAGTTGGGTAAAGTGGGACAGAGTAGGGCACTTGAGCCTCTGAAGACAGGATGGGTTTAAAAATGTGAAATACAGCAAGTGGTTTTTTGAAGCCAAGATACTGAAATAATTGCCATCCTGATTTTCAAATCAGACTCCTGCCTAGTAAAGTTAAGTCATCCGAAAATGGATTTTAAGGTTTTAATTTCTCAGAAAAAAAAAAAAATCTGAGTTCACTTATTCTGAGTATAACATTTTATTATTTTGAAATACTGAGTGTGCATGGAGCTGAGATTATGCAACAGGCAAGCAATATGTTATTTCCAATCAGTGATTCTCATCAATGTGCTGTGCAAACAGCTTGTATGGGGAAGTTTTCTCCCTTTATTCTTGTTCTTTATCACGTCCTGCATGTCATGCTACTGTATGCATGGACTGGATCGGCCCAATGCACAATGCATTATTTGTATTGGAATTGCTGTTATGGTTATGTTGGAACTGAAATTTCACCATGGAAATGGCAAGGCCTTTGCTTGTAACCAGATTTTTCATACTTTCTTGTGAATATTTGTTTCAATTTCTGTAATATAAATTGCTTATGTTGAGCCAACAGGGCACTTAGAGTCCTATAGTGAGACTGAAGAGACAGGAATACAACTCAGCTTTTAATTAGCAGATAAATGGCAAAAGTGCTCTGAGGCCTCAGCTTTTTTTGGGACAGATTGTACTTAGCTTCTTCCAAGGTAGTACCTGCCTTTTAGTGCTCTCTATGCTTCCCCTCCACTTTCAGTCACTGCCTTCAGTTGTGGTATCAGTGTGAGGAGGCCTCAGTGTGAGGTGTTCCTCTCTGCAAACAGCAGGCAAAGAGCTTAGTCCTTGCAGGTGAAACCTTCTCTTCAGCATGCCCTGCTGGTGTATGAGAAGTGTTTCCTCAGTATGCTGTATATTTGGGGTTGTTCCTGTTGAAGGAGGTATTAGCAGTAGGATCTCTGTGTGTAGTGCCTGCTGGGTTTTTGAAAAGAGCTTTTGCTTTCCTTGCTGGCTTTTTTAATTGCTTATGAAAAATCTGGTGCCCGTCTGTAGTGCTGAGGGGTGAACGTTGCTTCCTGATTTTCAAGGAATTCGATGCTTGAGATAATTGACTGAATAAGTCCCTGTGCAGTTGTATTTTTCTGCTTCCTTGTTCAAAGACAGTGTTTGAAACACCCTGGCAAAAGTGCCGCTGTATGTGTGTGTTAATTCTTTTTTCTAGATTTATCAAATACATGAAAAATAAGGAGATGAAAAAAAGTCATGACGAGATGCATGTGTATATAGATCTGTTTTTCCCAGGATGTGATTCCTACTGTCTACTCTCTGCAGCATGGGTTTTAGCCCTAGAAGACATTTGTCAGCTTTCACTTGCAGTGGTTAATTAAGATTGCAGCTCTACTAGCTTTTCCTTTTTATGTGTGGCCATGAGAGGACTCAAATGTTAACTGCTGAAATTTTTCCAGGCCTTTTTCTTTTGTGTGACAAGTGCAAAGTGGGCTTGCAAGGAGGAAGAGAAGGCAAGTAGTGAGAATCAGTGGACTCGTGTGTCTGGGAACCCTGGCATTGCCTTTTTGTACGCCACTGGTAGTAATAGTAACATATCTTTTGGTAAATGAAGTGCAGGGCTGTTGTGAAGCCTTAATTATTTGTTACACAAGAGCTTCATATGAAGTGGCCCCTCACACCAAGCTCTACGTGCTAATCCCTACTGATACCTGTCACTCTTGATTTACAGTCCAGCTACTAGAAGTGGCTCAGTTAGGGCCATTACTTAGTGCCATGTTTTGACTCCGTTAGCTGCTGTCTCCAAATAAGATCAGTTACACCCTCTGCCTGACAACACCTTAGATGTTGCCTTGTCTACATAACTAAGGTTTGAGGGTTAAATCCTCAGCAGGGTGCCTGTGAAACCTGCAGAGGTGAACTGGTTTGGATGTGCCCCAGCGGTGGGGACTGCAGCCCAGCAGGTGAAAACCCAGAGACAAAACTTGAGGTCTTTGTTGTTCTCACAGATGTTTCATGGACCCACTAGAAGATCTCAGGGGATCCTGCTGCTACATTTCTGAGGTCTTCCCATCTTCATAGAATCACTGAATATTCTGAGCTGGAAGGGACCCACAAGGATCATCAAGTCCAACTCTTAAGTGAATGGCCCATACAGGGCTCAAACCCAGAACCTTGATATTATCAGCACCATGCTTCAAGCAAGTGAGCTAATCTCAGTCACTTGTTCATTTAGACTGTGACTTCGTTGGAATTTGGCCTTTTTCATGTGTTTGTATGGTTCTGGCACACACAGAGCAGTAGATGGCAAGAAGAGTGATGGGCACGTATTGGGATACGGTTTTCTTTCTAGTAAGATTTTTTTTTTGTACCCCAGTGACTAAGTTGTGACACCAAAAAAAGTAGGATGCGTATGTTTTACATTGTAAACAATCCTTCCTGTTGTTGCTTTTTAAAGAACAACTGATAGCACCTCTTGCTGTAGTTATTAGTTAGTTCAAAACCTTTTGCTAATTACTTTATAACTCACTATATACTCTCACCTGCATTTGGATAGCTTCTTACCTTTCCAGTGTTCTTCCACCAAGGAATTTGAAGTGCTAGCAGTGAAATGCTGATGGAGTAAAACCTTGTAAAGTTCAGCTGGCTGTGTCAGAATTGGACTCTGGCAAAAACCTAGCCCTAGTTTTCGTTGAATTTAATGAGGTGAGGAAGAATAAGGGGGTTAAATGGATGAGAGCTCCTGCCCTACATTTTTCACATGCAGGTGTATTTAGCAGGCTTGGAGCAGCTGGAAGAGGGTCAGCCCCTGGCTCTGCAGGATGAGTTAAGACAAATTTAAACCCAGCTGTATCTCAAGAAACTTTGTAAAGAAATATTATCTCCAGCACAATAGGCAAGGAGAGGAGTGTGATAGGGGCTAAGGGAGTGTGGTTATTCCATTGCAGATTCCCGGTGTACATAGAGGAGAAAGCTCTGAACACACTTGCCTATCTTTGCGATGGGGATGCCAGGACTGGGCTGAACGGGCTCCAGCTGGCAGTTCAGGCCAGAGTAGCAGCGGGGAGGACCACCCCTTTGAACACTACCAAAGGTGGTGCTGCAGATGGCATTCTGGTAACAGAAGAGCATGTAAAGGAGGGGCTCCAGCGATCTCACATCCTGTATGACCGAGCAGGTGAGTACCTGATGCATTTTCTGAGATGCAGTGTTGTCGAGATGTGATAGCCTCTCTAATTTCTTTTTTTTCTCCCTTTTTCCTACCAGCTGCTCTACTGAAACAGTGGTTGTACTGAAGTTTGTCCTAAAAGTTACTTTTCATCTACAATGTAGTTCAGGTGGAAATTCCTTCTAAACAGTGTTTCGTCAGAGCAACTAGGAAGTGTAGATTAGGTGAAAGACCTGTTTGCTGTCCTGAAAACAGTTGCATGGTGAAATTATTTGTTATTTAAGGTTATGTCGTCTTCTATGAGGGTTTCAGTGTCAAGAGGCAGAAGAATTCGATGAGGACATTTTTCTTGGAGGGTTGGATATCTTGCATTACACTTCTATTCCTTTGAAAGTCTTGGAAGTGTTCACATTCACAGCAATATATTATGCCAGAACCTGAGCAGTTTGCTTTATTTTTAGAGTTGCTTTTTAAGGTAATGAATTCTGTAGCTTGCTTAGGGCAGGCCACATAAATCTAATTGCATTTAAGGCTTACTAGTGTGATAACTACTCTTGCTAAATTTGTGACTTGGCAATCTTAAGCATCACAGTGTTTGGCCACTAAACCATTTTATGTTACAGGTTTAAAAATCAGTGAGTATCAGAGATTAGGTGAATCCCCTTGAATGCAGATGCTAGTTCTTCAGCAGTATTGAATGACTGTGCAGAACAGTATGAAATGATTATGCCAAACAGTACTTGAAGAATTGATTTTTTTTCTTTTTTTTTTTTTGGTCACTGTTTCCAGCATGCTCCATTAACTGCCACTGTTCAAAACCTGTGATGAGAGGTTTCTTGAGGTTCGTTGTAACATATGCCCAATTGCACCCTTCTTGCTACAAAGAAGTAATGATGACTCACTGTCAGCAAAAAGGCAGCTGGGCAGATACTGATCTAATGGCAGCTGAGAAGTCGAGGGTAGGCAGGGGGAGGGGGAAAAAAATTTTATGGGTCTGTGGCAGGAAGAGGTCATGATTAGAAGGAAGCGGAAAATCTGACTAGTTCACTGGTGCGAGTCTTTGCACCATGTAGGTCCCTTGTGTGTTTGCTGTCGCCTTGTGGCCACTGCCACACAGAACTCTTGGCTGTGTCCATTGCTCCCAGCCCTCCTACACCTTCTTGCTCTGGTAGAGACGGCAGACTGCCTCTTCCTGAGGCTTGCATCAAGTCTGGGTAGCATGTGTCAGGCCCTTCTCTGTTGCAGAAATCCTTGTTGTGGTTTATTGTGGGTTTTTTTGGTCAGAGATTTTCAGAGTGGTGACAGCAGTGAAAACGATTGTATAAATGCCAAAGAGCCAGACACAGATATTGTCACAGTAGCAGGCTGCCCGAGTACATGCCTTTACAGAATTTCTCTCTTCTGTGGAATAGTCTGTGCTGACCACTGGCTGTTGACTCCAGGTTGACCACTTTTGTCCATAGTAGAGATAGCTGTTAGTCCTTCTAATTGCAAAGGACTTCCAGATAGCAGCTACTGTATATACAAAGATTTTGGGTTTTGGTAGCATGTTCTGGCTAATACATTTTGAATCACAGCTGTGGTGATGAGATCTACGATCCTCTAAAATAAAATGCTTCGGCCTTATAAAGCGGAGGGTCTAATCATGATAGCAGCAACATACATTTGAGTGTAGTGTGTTCATGTAAAAAGCACCAAATAATTGATTAGTGTTCAGAACTGTGTAAATATGCTTTTTTTATTATACACAGGGGTTTTTTGTTCCCTTCTGCAAAATTTGCCAAATAGATGTAGTTGGGCATTCTCTTCTCTACTTTTATCAAGTAATCTAGGAAAGAAATCATTCATCATCCAGTCGTTAGGCTGTTGTTCTGATCTGTGTGCAGATATGTAAAGGTCTTTGTGCAGATAGTTCTTGCATTTTAGCTGGAAGGACAAATAAACAACTTTAATCAAATTTCACTGCCACCAGCCACCTGCAGACCTTGCAGTGTGAGAGGAAACAAAAAACTATTTAGTCATATTTTAGGTTTTAATTGCAGTTGTTAAAATTTTGATCCTTTTAGAAAATGATGTAGCAACCAAATTCATTAAAGTTTACCTGCAGATGGGCAGTGACTAGATCTTTTAAACAGAGTTGTATTGTTGCCCCTTCTTTTTACATATTGTATCACTTTGCTAACACTGATTTAATAAGATAAGTGTCGGTAGTTTCACTGTCTTTTTGGTAACATCAGCTATGGGAATGTGTTGAGCTGAATTTAATTTATTCTGCAATCTGGAACACAGTTTTTCCTTTCCCTTCTCTGGAGGAGAAAAGAGAAGGTGTGTCACTGTCCAGGGCTTGCTCTTGGGGCAGAGCTTAGAGCCATGTGGGTAGGGCTGAGTTGCTATTCCATACCATGCATGTCATTGCTGGGGTAGGGGAGTGGCTTATTTGGAGTTGAATTCCTCCAGCTGGTGTTAAACCACCACTTTCACACCACAATGTTTTTTTCCAGCTCAGTTTTGTTCTTCTGGATCAGAATAAGAAGTCTTTTTGTCCATGCTGTTGCTCTAGTCTTACTTCCAAGGCTTTCTACTGTCCTTTATCAATGAGCAGTTGATGTTCACTTTTGGCTAAGAGAAAAAATAATGTGAGATGGGGATTGTGATTTTACTTTAGCACCCTACCTTGTGAACAGGAATTGTTTAAGAAGCCCAAATATTAATTACAGTCAGTGAACGAGACTTTTTCCCTACCTTCTACCAATATGACTTTAGATAAATCAGCATCTTAAACTAGCCTGAAAACTCCTCATAAAGCAATCTGTGGGCATATATCAACAAGATTTATGCATTTGTATATGTCAGACACTAGAAAGCCCTCTCTTCCACAAAGCCTCTTGTGTAGTATCTTGTTTCAGAAAGGTATTTGCCTTTGTGGGAACTGCAAAGAGAAAATGTATTTTGATTCCAAAAGCTCTTCATAGTTTTGATTTCAAGAGGTATCTGTGATACAGAACAGCAGAGAGAGATAAGCTGGTATATGTCTGTCTCTGAACTGAATTGATAAGGCCAAAATCTATATGTTAGCTAACTAGCCTGAGAGAGCTAATAAATAAAGGTCTACTATAAGTTCTATTTTTTCTAAACTGCTTCTGGTATCTCAGGCTGTCTATAAATTGTATTTTTTAGACAGAAATATAAGACCTCTCTCCAATGCACATCACTGTGTTTTGCTTTTAATTGAAACTGCAAGTCTGCTGTATGTGTTGTCACTGTGGCTCTGTCACCAACATCGACTTTGTAAGGAAGGAAGTAAAAGGAGAAAGCTAATTCCCTCCTCAGCCTGAAGTCTGAAGCTCCCTGCAGGTATATATATCTAGACCCAACTTATCTGCTGGATTCCTTCTGCCTCTCCAGCTGGTATCCCCACATATGACACTTCACAGCAGCCCAAACAGTATATAAAAGCCTCCAGCAGAAAAATCTGGGTGAGTGCAACCCCTGGAGATATTTAAAGGCCATCTTCCTTACTTTTAAGAGACTAAGAGACGCCTCCTGCAAGAGGATGATGCGAGTTCAGCTGCTTGGGTTTATTGCTACTGGCTCAAGTGTTATGATGGAGCACGGACATGCTGTTTGTGTTGGCTCGAGTGAGCGCTGCATACCAGGGCTCTTTGTGTGGAGTCCTAGCAAAAATAGCTGTCTGACTGCCTGTGCTCACCGGCAGCATGCTGAATTCCCCCCAGAATCACACTCCAGCAGGAGCAGAGATGGGGGGAATTGCCCTGGAAGGTGGAGGTCTTGCTGGCTATGAAAGGAGCAACTGCAGCCGTGTGGCGATTTTGGTTCTCAAACTCACGCATGCAGACCTTTTCTTTTTCGGGGCCTGCAAGTGACTGGTATGTTCTGATATGGCCCTCAGGCTGTAAATCCTTTTAGCCCTAGGAAGAAGAGGAATATTAGCAGATGGCTGTGCATGCAGCCAGTTGCCTTTAAAATACATACTTAGCTGTGAGCCAAGGAATGCCAGGCACTTGAAAAAATAAAAAAGGCAGATAACATGGTAAGTTTAACAACGATACTGCAGCAAAATACTCATACAAATTTGATTAAAAGATATGCATAACGATCAAAACCAGCTGCACAGAGGAAAATTGTAAGCAGGGAAGGATGTCATTCAATGTTTTAAGTGTAGCCCTAGAAGATCTGTGGAATAACTTTGTTTCTCCTTGCAGTCCATATCTAATAGAATATTAAACTTCAATAATAAAAAAAAAAATTGCCTTGTAATTCTTTCAGTCTTCCCGCTTTTTATTTAGTAGTCTGGCATTTCAGGTAGTAGTTGGCATTGTTGTAGTAGTGCAGGTGTCCACAGTTGAACTCAGCATTTCTTAGGGGGTTGCCAGTGTTGTGCACTGCAATTCTGTTTTCTCTAAATTGTATAATGTTCCATCATTGTATATCCACAGCATTTCCTTTTTTCTCACCCCTATATAGGATATCCAACTCGTGTTTTACTGCACACTTTATTTTCAAGTTTTAGATGATGTGAAATGTCTTTTTTCTAAAGTTTCACTACTATATAGCACTGGATTTCTCTGATCCTTGTGTTGTCTTCTCAGAGTTGTGTGTGTGTCCAAAAGCAATGGTCAGTTGTTTGTTTGTGCTCATACTTTACCCTTTGGCAATTAGGAGCTATTTATGTAGAGTTTTCTTCCTAACTGCTTAAATTGTCTGGGGTTTTCTTTGTTTTTTTCTTTTGAAGGGAAGGCCGTTAGGGTACAAAACCCAAATTGTTTACCTTGCAATGTTCAAAAAAAAAAAACAACTTCCTTTTCATCAGCAGTTTCTCTATTTTGCTTATGTAGTTAGGGAATGATTCACATGGGAAGCCATGAGGGCACTGAAAACATTAATGAATGCTGCAACCACATATACGTAATAAGAACTTGGAAAAGCAGCTTATGTTTACTGATGTGATCTAGTGAAATACATTCTGTTCCCTTTAATGCATTGCACTTAATTTCCTCCTAACAGCTTTATGTATTGCTTCTCCCCCATCCTAAATAGGAGAAGAACATTACAACTGCATCTCTGCCCTGCACAAGTCTATGAGAGGCTCCGATGAAAACGCCTCCCTTTACTGGCTTGCTCGAATGCTTGAGGGCGGTGAGGATCCTCTCTACGTGGCAAGGAGGCTGGTGAGGTTTGCAAGTGAAGATATAGGTCAGTATTTGCAGTATTACACATTGGAATATCACATGGAATGAAGGTCTGCCAGGTTTCTCTGGTTTCTGAAATTTGGCTTTTGAAAAAAGAAACAAACCCAAAACAGTTATATGCAAAATGGGTACAAAATACTGAAATGCTCCACAGGCAACAAAAACTTTGTATATGCAGGCAGAGACCTACATGTGGTGTCATTGTGATGATTACCTATTGTGCGAGAGACAAATGTTTTTGAGGTGTTTTGAGGTTTGGGGTGTATTAATATCAATTCTTTTCAGCGCTGCTGGTTGTAAGTCAGCAGTAAGCTTGTGCCACAGAGAGTGTGCATTTCAGAGATGTCTGATTTTCTAATGTGTCTGGCACGTGAATGCCTGCCCTGACCTGCAAACCTCAGTTTTAATAGCTGGCTCCCTAGTTGTAAGGCCTCTTGATTGACTTACCCAAAGTAGCAGATCCAGCAACACTTTTAGCTCATATGTGATGGGTGAAGAGTTAGGAGATCTGGGGAAGCTGTGTCTATATAGCAATATTTCCCCATTTCTTTATCAATCTCAAAAAGTAGGAGAATCATATGGAGTGGGCAACTGCTCAGGCTGCCACTGTGTGGCAGCAGATTCAGTCTGTAAATCACACCCACGACTTAGACCTTTTTTTATTTTCTGGGGAGGAGGGATACAGAAGAAGGAAAGCTTGTGGATGGAGGGGTGTATCTTATGTATGGTGTGGTATTGTACCAGAAATTCCGATATCTGAGAAAGCAACTCTGAAATATGCATGGATACCTTACAGGAGAGGAAAAAATATTTTTTTTTAAAAATGAAAGAGAGACACTAAGTGAAGTAAGTTGACTTCAGCCTGCTTTTATCTGATCCCTTTCTGTAGGACTGGCAGATCCTCTGGCTTTAACGCAGGCAGTTGCTGCTTATCAAGGCTGTCACTTCATTGGAATGCCAGAATGTGAGGTAAAGGCTTCGTTAACTCACTGATTTGAAAGTTCTGCAATCTGTAAAACCTATCTGTAACTATAAAAAGAAGCAGATTGCAAGGACAGAGCAAACTTAGTTACTTGTTCATTCTGCATGCCCCATCTTTGACAAGAGAGCATTGTAGCTCTTGAAATAGATGCCGTAGTTTAAAATAAAAGTCACTGCGTATTTATTGTTAAAATGTGATACGTGAACATATATCATTTTTCTCTGTCCATTTTTTCTATTATAAATAAAGTACTATTATTTTCTAGTAGTGAAAACCATGAAGTCGTGTTGTTGTTAAATAATAGTATTCATATTATAGTAGCAGGCAGAGGTCAGTTTGAAAACATAGTCCCTGCCATGCTATACAAACAACCTGATTGGCAGACCTTTTCCCAAAGCTTAAAAGATGTCATTTCACATTTTCCCTCTGCTTGTTTGCAGGTGATTCTAGCACAGTGTGTAGTGTACTTTGCCAGAGCCCCAAAGTCTATAGAGGTGTACAGGGCGTATGGCAACGTCAAGGAATGCCTGAGGATGCACACAGGACCACTGCCCCCTGTTCCTCTGCACCTGAGAAACGCGCCAACAAGGCTCATGAAGAACTTGGGCTATGGAAAAGGCTACAAATACAACCCCATGTACAAGGAACCCGTGGAGCAGGACTATCTACCAGAAGAGTTGAAAGGAACAGACTTTTTTAAGGAACGAGAAACGTGACTGCCATGCTCGAAATGGGTTTGATTTTATGACTTGCACATTTCATCTGGGATAGAAACTCCCCTTACAGTGTCATTTGCCTGTTACTGTGGCTGAAAGGATTAAGCCACCAAGCCTTCCAGATATTTTTTTGTCCTTCTGGTTTTACTGCTGTTGTTCTGAAAGTATTTTGTAAAGAATTGCAGTTAGGCAGTGTAGAAATGCAAAAATAAGCTTCATCCATATAATGCTGTCACTGGTTTTTGTGAAATGGAGAAAAAACAAGAGGCTCCTACTGTGAGACAAGAAATATTGTTGTGCTGCTTTTTAAAATCAGTGTCTATTTCAGATTTCAAGAATGTTATTTTCCAGAAAAATATTAAAGTGTACCCCATCTGCTAAAATACTGTAAACAAAATATAATTACAAAGTGATTTTTGCTCTTAAGATGTTTGAGAGACCGATTTTGTACAACAGTTACTAAACCAATAAAGCTGTTAAAAATATTGTCTATGCATTTGTTTAAATATTCCTGTGGACAGCAGTGTGGTTTTGAAGGTTTGATATCCCTTTAATTTTATTATCCCTACTTTCCAGAGCAAGTTTAATTCATTTTGTGAGTAGAATAACCATGAAAATGGCCATTGGAGCAATACTGAGCTGTTTTTGCTGCTCTCCAGTTGTTACACAACCCAGCCACCTGTGGGTCAGCTGTCTGGAGCACTCTAGTTGCAGGTGAGTATTCCTTGACAGCAGAGGTTCCTGTGTGGGGCTTAGATCCAGATGGGCTGCCACAGCCGCGCATCTGGAGTTCGTTCAGAGCAATGTTCACAAGCCAGGAGGTCTCTGGGCTGAGGATGCAGTGCCAAGTCCAGAAGCCAACTTTATTCAGCTTATTGCTCTTAATTTTCAAGACAGATTGCTGACCCTTGGCCTTGATCAAAAGTTCTGGATATACAGCCTCGAAAACTTTGTGATTTGCATTGGAGATTAATTTTGTTGTGAGACTCCCTTCATAGGAAGTTCTGCATGATGTAGGACTCCAGCCAAAGATCATGGTGTAACTGAAATGTTTCAGAAATTAAACCTTTTGCATGACTGTACTGTTAAAAGGTTTGAGTCATTTTCTTTAAACATTTCTATGTTTTCCTACCTCAAGTATAGTTTTTGAATGCTTTGAGCAAAGTGTTTTTCTAAAGACGAGCAAGTATTTCAACAAGCTTCAAATATGTAAATTTGCATGCTTTTCTTTTTAACACAATTCGATTTTTTGTTGTAATTTGGTTGGAAGTTTCTTGTTGCATGAATTAAGGGGGTAATTAATTAGATTTATATTTTTATCCTGATTGTCCTTTGAAATGCATTTGGAGGAGTAAGGCAAGGTGTGGTCTTTTCCAGTGCTGGAGTAAATCTGAGCAGCATGTGCTCACCTTCAGAGGGCAGCACAGATTGGCAGAGGGTTCAGAGGTGGTGCTTCATTCCTCATCCTCTGATGGAGGCAAAGACATCGTGGCCCTCAGGTCAGATCCATCAGACAGTGCTGTCTAATGGGCTACCAAAATATTGGTAACAAGTTAATGTTTCAAAGCCTTTGTGCCTTATGGCTGCTCTCTGAGCAAAGTGTTATTTACCTTTCCCCTTCCTCCTTGCAGTAATTAGCAGCACTGGGGAGTGGCTGCTTCCTGCTCTCTCCCTGCTGCTGATGCGCTGTCTCTTTTATATTCCCTTAAAGAGGGTCATCTCCTCTGCTTGAAGAACTCCATGCTCCATTAAAAATCCATCAGGACCAGATGCACTCACAAATGGACATTTCACCCTGCATCATCTCCCATCCCTCCAAAACAGACCCAGGGCAAAAACATCCATTTCCTCTCAGGAAGATGCATGCAGTCTCCACACAGGATTGGCAATGCTGCTTTCAACAAGCAGAAGCCAGTCTCCTAGTGAAACTGCTTCAAAACCACAAGTTGAAAGAATGAAATTAAAAATCACAAAGCACATTTCTTTATTTTCTGGCTTTTGGCTACCTGGGGTTTACCCTGAGAAGCAAGGGCAAAAATGGTTATGAATTGCATGCTGGTATAGTGGTGTATTTATTTACGTTCAGGGTGTAGAGCTGTAAGGAAATACCAAATATTGCAGTGTCACTGGAAAATTTGGGATGAGATTTGGATCCCATCAGGTAAGAGTTGCTTCTGCTGTAAGGAACACCATCAAAGTCCACCATGCCATGATCTCTTTTTCTCTTACATAAGCTGACCCACTAAGAAATAATGTCGATCATGAGAAAGGCCAGGCCACAAACATTCCATGTTGGGGAATTCAAAGAAAAGAGAAACAAATTGTGCTGATGTAAGCTGTTTCTCCCAGTAGTAACATCCGCATGTCAAAGATATGGATAGCCACAACAGAAATATCAATTAAATAATGCCCGAAATGAGTTCCATAGGAGGGTTTTTTTAGATAATTACCTAATGGATATTGTTTCCATCATTTAGCTTGTTTGACTCTCACAGATAAAAATTTGGATGATAGAGCTGGCAAGGAGTTGTCTAGGCTTTTAAGCTAAATATTTATGTGAAATCATTACTTGTATTCTATTTTTCTTGTCCTGTTTTCCATGCATAAAGAGTTTAAATCCTCAGTTTAACCTCTGGACTGCATTTTTTTCTCTTTCCTGTGAGCATTTTCTTTCATGTTGAGAAAAAAGCCCTTGGCCAAAATGATTGCCTAGCACTTTCCATGAAATTACTTAAAAATAAAAGTGTTTATGCGAGCTGATTGTTTGAATTCCCGTCTATCCTGAAGATATATTTTCTGGCTGCTGTGATGAGTTCACTATCTGATTTGCCAGCAGCCGCTCTGCATGTTCAGCATGTGGCCACACAGGCTGTGTTCTGCAGGATTTTGGCTGTAGTTTTTGTCTTTTATTGTTACTAAGTAGTCTGGGATTGCGTAGGCCTCATAATGAATATGGCTAACAACATGCATTTAGATGGTACCACAAGATAATATGACAGAATTAGTGGTTCACGACAGTAAAAAAAAAACCACAAAACCAGAAAATAAATAAAAAAGCAAAAATAAATAAAAAAAGCAAACCAAAATAAAACAAACAAACAAATCCAAACCAAAAGGCAGGTTCTGTTTTCAATTGTACCTTTTTATCTCAGTAGGTACAAGACAAATGGACTGGTCTTATTTCTGTAATGAACCATAATGAACCATACCAAATCAAGACAAACATCCATCTCTAAGACTTGATCAGGCTTATGTACTTTACCAGGATTTTGGTCATATGTAGACACATACCAACATTTAACAGCAAAAGTACAACTAACATGCTCTGAGTTAACTCATCTACGTTTATCTCTAGTATAAGGTGACGTAAAACCCAGAGATAATTGTCCTCCTTATCCCCTCTATGGTATGTACTTCCTAGGGTGAGCAATTTCAACTGACGAATCAGATAAAAAGCAGATGATCGGTGGTGGGTGGTGGTGGTTTTTCTGTTAAATTACCAAAACCAAAGGCCTTTCCTGAGAAGTCTGTTAGCAGCAGTACAAAGACTGGGTTACTCATCACAGCACGGTGAGCAAATATTTCTCAGAGTTTTGTCTTGATATAAAGCCTGGTCTGCTTAGGAGAGGCCAAAATGGAGAAGGAAATCCAGCTACTGTAATCCCCTATTCCACTGGAAGAAACTTATATATTGTCTACTCAAACTGTTGCAAATTGGTTTTGAACAGGGTACTCAAGTACTCAAAGTGCTCAAAAACTTAGCATTTCCCTCCTAGGAAGTTAAACTGCACGCAGGCCAACTTTTTAATGTTGAATTCCTCAGGGTTAAGATAAACCAAAAGTTTTGTGAACAGTATTTTTAAATGAGATGGGTACGGATTTATGACTGCTACTTAGCTAACACTAAGCTCCTGATTTTATATTGAGATTTCTGATGTGACATACTCTCACCTTGTATATCTTTAACACATTAAAATTGCGTTTTCTACCTTTTTCCTCACTAAAAGCATCTTGTACTCAAAATTACCCTGCTTTGAACTCAGTGAGGCCTGTGTTCATCCAGTAGTTCTACAGACCAAATCCTACTCAAGAGGTAGTTAAAGCAGCATGTTATTATTTAGAAATGTGAATACAGACTGCATGCCAGTTTTCTCTGTTGGAGTCAGCCCTTGTCAGTCATTTGTCCTGACAAGAGCACAGGGGAAAAACAAGGAGTGTTAAGGAAAAACACAACCATCTTTTTGTTCGACATAAATTATGGGAGAGGAGCATTGGCCAGTAGGCTTGCTGGGTTTTTTTTAAATGGCTGAATGTGAAGCTGCTTTTATTGAGATTCTCATTGCTGAGATTTTATTTTGTGCGCCTTGTCTGTAGGAAACCAAACTTGTCTCAACGTAATAGCAGTTACTGAATGCTGATAGCAATAAATAAATACAGACAGACATCGGTCTCTTCTTAAAGCTACGCTGATTTGCACAGTTATGCAAGGTTTTATCTTTCTTCTGATTTCCTGGTAACTGCTGCCCTAAAAACCTTCAGTCATGTATCTTGCACTCGTTGACTGAGTTTGTGCAAATAAAGATAAGGATGTAATTAGAATAGCTTTTGAGCCTTGCTTTGGCAACCCCCGTCTGTGGCAGCAGCACCTGTTTTTGCTAAAATGCTGAAGACAAGGCCCAGAAACCCAGAACTAACACAACATCAAAGTGTTCCAATTTTTCACACAGGTTTTGTGCTAGCACCTTTTGTTTGCAAGGCACAGGGTTTTCAGCGTCGTGTTTTCGAAGCACTCGGTGCAGAAAGGATTGCATTCACATCTGCAGGCTGCAATGCACTCTCTCCTTTGCAAGCCTTTGCAACCGGGTATTGCAGACCAAGTGCCTGCGCCATTTCATAAATCCGTGACCCCCTGCTCCCTGTGGGGGCGAGCAGCTCAGCTCACACTTCCAGGGGAAGCTGCTGGTTCATGCAATCTTCTCTTCTATTGAGTAAGTTGGTTTTCAGTATTTTCACCTACTCTGAATAACTTCAGACAGCTGGTCGCACCTGCCGCACCCGTGGTTTTCTTTGGATCTACTCTTCAGACTGTTACTTTGGTACTCTGAAATACTAAATTGCATGCAAAAAAATTGCTATTTTGAACAAAAGTTTAAGTAGAAGACTTCTATTTGTTGCTTAAAGACAAGATTAAAATACAGTTTGCAATTATATGAATTATTGTGCCCCACTCAGAGCTGAGGTTGTACAGGTAAATGTTACAGTACACAAGATACAAGCAAATAACCTCCAAAAATAAACACAGAACCCAACAGTGTGTAATTACATTGGCTCCCAGGAATAAGGCTGTGGTACAGTACCAGAGGTTTGAGCATAAAGAGGAAGTCAGTTCAGTAAATGTAGAATCCTTGTAAACAAAAAAACCACATCAGATATTTCTTGCAGATTGTGCCCAGTCATCCTCTGGGAAGCTAAAATAGCTTTTGGGAATGACATAGGTTCTGCCCAGAAGCTAAGGTCATAGTGACAGCTTCTGAACTTTCAAAAAGGCACCTAAAACCTTTAATCACTGAAACATTTTCATGTTTTTAATAACTAAAATGGCACCAATACGTAAATTTTAAAAATCCTCTCCAAACATGTCACCTAAAGTTCTTATTCGTTTTTTCTCCTTCTCATTCAAAAGCTGTGTTGCAAGTTTTCTGGCTACTAACTTCAAGGGGTTACTTTTGTTTAAATAGCTTAATCCTTTCTCTATTAATAGATGTCCCTAAACAAATGCTATCTGACCTTCTATTTTGTGATGGAGCTGGGTAAACTCAGCTGTTCGAGACATGCCTTTTGGTGCCTAGAATGATTTTATTACAGTATTTTTGTAAAGCAAGATTTTAGGAGAGGAATAGCTTTGCAAGAACAATGTAGTATATGTGCATAAGGAGTGATGGGATTATTAAGGAGTGACTGGTTATCACAATGGGGAGCTGTCAACGCAGAAAAACCCATGTGAGGATGCATAAAGGGTGGTCCCGTGCTTTAAGCGACATGCATTTCTTCCAAGAAAATTTATTTCTACTCTAGGATTTCTTCTGCCTACAATCGAGATCTTCCTTGTTTAATAAAGATGGTGTCAATCTCAAGGAAGAAAAATGAATCACTCCTCAGTTTCTCTGTGGTTATTTTAACAGGAAAGGCAGAGTCTCCGTCAAATTACTAGGAACTCACAACAGGAGGATTAACTCATTCAGGAACACAGCTTTCATTAACAACAGCAGGAACTGCTGCAAATGCTAAGTTTTCTTTTATGGGGAAGCATATCTGCCCAGGAAAAGGATGCTTTGTGTTGGGTTGTGGCGAATAAAGAAAAGGAAAGGATGGTCAGCGTTGAAATCCTCTTCTATGAACATGCAGAGCATGGCAATGCCAGCAGTGGCAGCTGCAGCTTCCGTGCCTTCCTCGTTCACTTCCACAAAAGCCTTGTGGACAACTTCAGAAAGGAAGAGGTCACGTGCCCCTGACATTCCTGACAAGTCAGCCTTGCCACTGTCAAATACATCCAGCAAGCCCATAGCAGCTAAATCTGATTTAAGGTCATAGCTTTCTTCCAGCTTAAACTTTGGCAAACGCACATGAACATCAGCAGAATACAGATGCTCTGGACGTGTCCATTCCTGGAGCTTCTCTAAGGTAAGCTGCTTTTCCATCTAGAATTAAAAAGACAGAGGTCATTACTTATCACCAGTGCAGTATTTCACTTTCACTAACATTTATGAGGTTTTATTTACAGAACACTATGCGATGGTAAAGCAGCTATACAAAAATGAACATACCCATAATCTTTGATAGCTAAATAGAGATCCAAAAAATACTATTAAAATTAAGAGGAGTCAGTGCAGTTTTTACTTTACGAAGTAATGCAGACATTTGCTTCTTGCTGCAATGTACAGAAGGGAAAAACTTGCACTGACAACAACCCAGTCTTCTTACTGTTTAATCTACTTGAATGGAATTGCCTAATTAAAAACAAGTAACAAAAACCATAATCAGAGAGCTCAAAGAAGCTGGCCATCTAACGAAAAACAGTCTCACTACTTCATCTTTAAGAAAATAAAGACTTTCAAAGCTACTGAAAGACAAGTTCTGTCATTGGAAACAGTCAATTAAGGCAAGTTAATTCTCACAGTTAAGTCCGTTTTCAGTCTCCATCATGGTTCAGTTCAGCAAGCCAGAGGACACATGAACACAAGCTACAAAATCAGAACACACTTCTCTTCCTGATGGAGTGCATCCATTTTTTCTTTACTGCTGTACTAGTAGAGAGCTGTCTAAAAATACACTTGACAGATCTGGTGCTCTGAGAACACGGGTTCATTAAGGCTTTAATTTTGAAAGGCTGAACTTAAGAACACTGAACAACTGCATTAGCTTAGATGGGTCACCTTCTGCAGTCCAGTGGAGTCCTCTTCAGTGTCATCAGGTAACAGGATGACCATACTAAGTTCTCTTCCGTCGTAAGGCAGCTCTAAAACACGGATCTTCTCTTCAGGGATGTACCCAAAATTGAATTTATTTTTCTGATACATCATTTTTACTGTCCTTCTTTCATTCTGGATGGATAAAAGGCACCAAAAGTAACAGTTAGAGAAATACTCATTTAAAGAACTGATAGGAAACAAGTAAGTTAAAATTGCATTTATGTAAACACTTTTCCTCCATTATAAAACTGCTTTTTTCAGACTTCTGCCTCCCTATTTAATAAGAGTTTCTTCTGAAGAAATAATGTGTTCATATTAGATTTGGTTCTCCTTTGGCTTCTATAGCACAGTCCTCACAGAAACTGAAACAGTTTCTTCAAATTGCTGTACCTTTGTATTGTCCAAAAATTAAAAACGTTAAGCCAACAAAGATCAATTCTGTTTAGCATAAAGCAGAAGACTGCATACAGTAACTTGCAAGTCTATTAACATAAACAGAATATAGAACAAGAAGACGGGGCTTAATCAAAATATCCTGTCATTTTAATACTGCTTACCTAGCACCACAGACACAGCTCCTAGCTGCTGATCTGCTGCCGACAGGAACTTCACTAGGTCCTGATCCATAGGTGAGAATTGTCCCTGATACTATTCCAGTAAGTGGAACAACAAATATCTTGCTGAACACAGAAAAATACTAAAATCCATAAAAAATATTTAAAATATTCATAAATGACTTGGTATTTCTTAATTATTATATCTGTAAGCAAAGCTTCACATTACTACCCATACTATTTGACCTCTCCATTACATACATCCTACCAAAACATATCTGTATTACCTTATTTAACCGAAATGGTGCATCAGTGGTGTTAGCTTCTTGAAACTTCTCTGCCCAGTTGGCTTTGAAATAAATAGCATTCACCAGTATCAGCTTGGTCATGCTATCAACTGAGCCTTCAGACAGCAGATTGGGGATTTTGCCTTCAGAGGCAGCAGAAAAAAGAAGGTCACAAAATCATGTTGTAAGTTGATGGCATATAAAATGTACATGGAGAAACTGATGCCATAGAAATACTACAAATATAAAACTAATCTATTTCTGCAATAACATGTATTTTGGTACCAGTCCCTCTACTTCACCATGCTTTTTAATAGTACACACTACTGCAAGCGTTGATATACAGTGATTTGAGGAAAATGTAATATTGTTAGTTTAAACTTTCACATGCGACTCATCTACTCATCATACAAGAACTACGGAACACCCACATAAAGGAATCCTGAACTTAGAAATAAATGTGCAATACGGACAAGGACTGACTAAAACAAATTCTCCAATTCATGAGTACAACTCTACGTTTAGGCATCTCTCCTGCACTCACAGCCTGAACACAGAAAAAAAATGGAAAACTCTCAGGACTTATGGAACTGTTTAAATGTCTCAGGTAATTTCTTAGGTAAGTTCTGTTCGTGCATCAAATGAATATCCCAGGGTAGAACTAAACTTTTCTAAGAACAGCAGAGACTAAAGCCCATTCCTGCTCCCAAGATATAAAACACTGCCAGTTATTAATGAAAAAGTAGTTTACCTTCAGTTTTCTCCTCTACCCACTGGTTGATTTCTTTCCTGGCTTTATCACAAGCCTGAAGGAAATCAACTGTAGCCAAATCAGCTCCATACAATTTCCGTGTATTAGTCAGGAAATCCTAGATTTTGGAATGATAAGAATAGCTTTCACTGCATGCAGATAAGAAAACATCTAATTATCAGGTAGATAAGGTGTATTCAGGTTGTCACCTGCTCTGAGGTGGGGCTCTAACAGTGTGCTTCTTCGGGGGGTTCTGAAGCTAACAGTTTTTTTCCCCACTCTTAGAGTAAGCCTCATAGTACACCAGTCATGTCTGGAGCTGATGGGGTGCTTACTGCAGGTGTTGCAACATCTACCTCTCATTCTCCTGAAACAGGCTCAAGCACAGCTAGGATAAAACAAAACTCTCCAAAGTAGCTGAAGAGGGACAAAAATATCAACCCAGTTGCACACAAAGTTATAATCCACTGGTAAAGAGGCACATTGTTAAAACGTATTGGAAATTTCCTCCCAAAATACAGTGTTTTCAAAAATATTTAAGTGATGTGGTACTACTCCGGTAAAAACCCTAAGAAGCTGACTGCAACAGGAACAGAACTGGCTGCAACCTAAAAAGCTGGTTGCAACAGAGTGGGATGTTATGATAGTTACTGTAAACTAAGAACAGAGACAAGCGATTCTTCTCTTGAGGCCAAGCACAGCAGAAGTGAACAAGAAAAGAAAAGGGTTTGCTGTGTTACACCCTTTAGAGGAGAGGCACAGATGCCCACAGCTATGGAAATGCACATGGCAAGCATGCAATACTTTTGTCAACTGCCCAGTAATGTTTAGAAATGCGCCTGGAAATAGTTCTACTCCATAAATACTCGAGCAGCTGCATTTTCCCCCCAGGTCCCACCACACGCCATCCCGATGTGCACCGGCAGAAAGCTGTAGGACTTCTCTCCAAAGAGCCGACTGGCCAGCCGTAACAGATAGGGAGCATTGCTTCTGTTTATATCCGTTGTCAGAGCCTGGAACCTTGAATGAACATCTTCAACTTTGTCAAGATGAAGCGTCTGAAATAAAAGAAGTGAACTAGCTGCTGTTAATACTGTCTTATAAGAATATACAGTGCCTCTGTAGGGTAGGGCTGATGCAGCAGGGCAGGATCCAGTAGGTAGGCTGAAAATGCAAAAAAGAAAAGGCTGGAAGCTGCTTAGAGACTTCCATAAACCTCAAAGAATGAATCAAACTGCCGCTGGGTGCTATGCTGCCCATGTCATGTACTGTGCTCCTGGTTTTTACGCAGTCACAGATGAAGCTCTTGATCACAACTCTTCAGGGATGCACCCAAAATTAAATTTATTTTCAGATACAAATTAAATTTATTTTTCAGATACATCATTTTCACTGTCTTTCTTTCATTCTGGAGAGATAAAAAGTACCAAAAGTAACAGCTCTGTCTGCATTTCTGTGGGCCTCTGGGCCACTGGGCCCAAGACCTCATTCCCAGCAGAGGAATCAAAAAGAGAGATGATGCCATGGAGACTCTTTTGCTTTCTCGGCTCCCCCTTTGGCCCAAGGGAACCTGTGGTTGTATATTTTCAGAATATACAATCAGTACTAACACAGGTGAGGTATTAAGAAAACTTAGAGCAATTATCTTTTATATTTTTATGAAAATATAACTCCACAAATATATATACCCTTCATATATACATATATATTTTTATAGATAAATATGTGTATAAAGAAAGAAAGTATTAGCTTTAAAATCAAATGCACTACAGCAATTTCTCTTTACCAGTACCTCCTTTTCCAGAGGCAAGCTGGCTGGCCAAGGCTTATAGATATGATGGCAGAAGCTGCCAGACCTCATAGACAGGGAAGGCTACACCAAAGCAGGGACATTCACATTCGAACGTAAACCATGCATTTCCCAGTAGGGAAGACTGCCGTGAAGAAGTCATTGGATTCAAAGGAAAGCCTTCCTTTTCTCTCACTGGGTGTTTGGTCAGGCCTTGCTGACCACCTCGCTGCAAGCTGTGCTGTAGAGATGAATGACTGAGCAGGAACATCGCAGAGGCAATGTCACAATAGAATTATGATCCCGGAAACAAATTTCTCTGTGCTTGCAAACAGCTCTCGACAGTTACTAATTGCTGCCTCTTTAATTAGCAGTGTGTTCCCAGGTGAAATATTATGGTACAGGAACATGCCCTGTTGAGGGTGACTGTGTTGAAAGACATTTATTTTCCCCCCAAGTTCCTTTTGCATGATTTCTGCTGTCAGTAGGTTTATCCTAGGCGGGGCTGTCAGTCTGATTACATGAAATATGTTCAAAGTCTGTTTGAACAAGCAGTGGGAAAGTAATTTTATTGAGTAAGCACAGCAACACTCAGCAGTATATAGCAGTTCCTCCTAAAGTCCAGAATACAAAGGTGAAATTATTCATAGGCAAATGCATGATGATGACTGCAATGAAGAGAGTCAAACACCCTTTCACAGGCGTTAGCCTAACAAGTGTGCAAAAATAAGAGTCCCTTCCATGACAGAGGTTTCAGGAGAAACTGGCACATTCCTACGTGCACCATTTTTGCAATTTANGTATTGGAAATTTCCTCCCAAAATACAGTGTTTTCAAAAATATTTAAGTGA
This sequence comes from Oreocharis arfaki, assembly GCA_013398015.1. Taxonomy (NCBI): domain Eukaryota; kingdom Metazoa; phylum Chordata; class Aves; order Passeriformes; family Paramythiidae; genus Oreocharis; species Oreocharis arfaki. Next base: position 443,943 of record VZRR01002168.1, read on the forward strand.
TGTGGTACTACTCCGGTAAAAACCCTAAGAAGCTGACTGCAACAGGAACAGAACTGGCTGCAACCTAAAAAGCTGGTTGCAACAGAGTGGGATGTTATGATAGTTACTGTAAACTAAGAACAGAGACAAGCGATTCTTCTCTTGAGGCCAAGCACAGCAGAAGTGAACAAGAAAAGAAAAGGGTTTGCTGTGTTACACCCTTTAGAGGAGAGGCACAGATGCCCACAGCTATGGAAATGCACATGGCAAGCATGCAATACTTTTGTCAACTGCCCAGTAATGTTTAGAAATGCGCCTGGAAATAGTTCTACTCCATAAATACTCGAGCAGCTGCATTTTCCCCCTAGGTCCCACCACACGCCATCCCGATGTGCACCACTGTACCGGCAGAAAGCTGTAGGACTTCTCTCCAAAGAGCCGACTGGCCAGCCGTAACAGATAGGGAGCATTGCTTCTGTTTATATCCGTTGTCAGAGCCTGGAACCTTGAATGAACATCTTCAACTTTGTCAAGATGAAGCGTCTGAAATAAAAGAAGTGAACTAGCTGCTGTTAATACTGTCTTATAAGAATATACAGTGCCTCTGTAGGGTAGGGCTGATGCAGCAGGGCAGGATCCAGTAGGTAGGCTGAAAACACAGAAAAGAAAAGGCTGGAAGCTGCTTAGAGACTTCTGTAAACCTCAAAGAATGAATCAAACTGCCCCTGGGTGCTACGCTGCCCATGTCAGCCACTTGTACTGTGCTCCTGGTTTTTACGCAGTCACAGATGAAGCTCTTGATCACAACTCTTCAGGGATGCACCCAAAATTAAATTTATTTTCAGATACAAATTAAATTTATTTTTCAGATACATCATTTTCACTGTCTTTCTTTCATTCTGGAGAGATAAAAAGTACCAAAAGTAACAGCTCTGTCTGCATTTCTGTGGGCCTCTGGGCCACTGGGCCCAAGACCTCATTCCCAGCTGAGGAATCAAAAAGAGAGATGATGCCATGGAGACTCTTTTGCTTTCTCGGCTCCCCCTTTGGCCCAAGGGAACCTGTGGTTGTATATTTTCAGAATATACAATCAGTACTAACACAGGTGAGGTATTAAGAAAACTTAGAGCAATTATCTTTTATATTTTTATGAAAATATAACTCCACAAATATATATACCCTTCATATATATTTTTATAGATAAATATGTGTATAAAGAAAGAAAGTATTAGCTTTAAAATCAAATGCACTACAGCAATTTCTCTTTACCAGTACCTCCTTTTCCAGAGGCAAGCTGGCTGGCCAAGGCTTATAGATATGATAGCAGAAGCTGCCAGACCTCATAGACAGGGAAGGCTACACCAAAGCAGGGACATTCACATTCGAACGTAAACCATGCATTTCCCAGTAGGGAAGACTGCCGTGAAGAAGTCATTGGATTCAAAGGAAAGCCTTCCTTTTCTCTCACTGGGTGTTTGGTCAGGCCTTGCTGACCACCTCGCTGCAAGCTGTGCTGTAGAGATGAATGACTGAGCAGGAACATCGCAGAGGCAATGTTACAATAGAATTATGATCCCGGAAACAAATTTCTCTGTGCTTGCAAACAGCTCTCGACAGTTACTAATTGCTGCCTCTTTAATTAGCAGTGTGTTCCCAGGTGAAATATTATGGTACAGGAACATGCCCTGTTGAGGGTGACTGTGTTGAAAGACATTTATTTTCCCCCCAAGTTCCTTTTGCATGATTTCTGCTGTCAGTAGGTTTATCCTAGGCGGGGCTGTCAGTCTGATTACATGAAATATGTTCAAAGTCTGTTTGAACAAGCAGTGGGAAAGTAATTTTATTGAGTAAGCACAGCAACACTCAGCAGTATATAGCAGTTCCTCCTAAAGTCCAGAATACAAAGGTGAAATTATTCATAGGCAAATGCATGATGATGACTGCAATGAAGAGAGTCAAACACCCTTTCACAGGCGTTAGCCTAACAAGTGTGCAAAAATAAGAGTCCCTTCCATGACAGAGGTTTCAGGAGAAACTGGCACATTCCTACGTGCACCATTTTTGCAATTTATAAGGAGGGTTTTTTTTTAAATTACGCTGCCTAACCTAAGGCTACAGTAAGGATAAGCATGCAGCCTTAGCTCCTTGGAGATATCCCAGTGCCTGGCTGTTAGTAAGAGATTGATACTTAGGTAGCATCACCATGTATCATCATAGCTGTTACACTTTAGATATAAAACTATAGATCGCTACTGTGTTTTTCATAAAACATAATTATCAACGATGAGCAGACCATTGGTGATCTTGTGTTACAAAGTAATAGTTTGTCAAAATGTCTCATGAAAACTCACAAAGCCTTGCTGCTGGAAATTATGATCAATTTAAAAGGAGACTGAATAATGCAATTAGTTTCCTCCTTCAAGAATTAACAAGGGAAATTAAATGAGCAACGAGTGCCACAGAAAATATAGGCAGACGGCTCTGGAGCAGGGTAGGCAGAGGGTGACTAACTGCAGAGTCTGAGGAAGACACAGTGTGCATGACAAATCTTGTCCTGTGCACATAAAAATACCCTCATTTCATCTTCCCGCCTCTATAACAAAACCATTTCCAATGTAAATAAAATATAAAATTAATGACATTTTATTTTACTAACCTTTAACACCTGGGCTTCTGTATTACCTTTGGCCCCCAAAAGGACCATGGCCAGAGCAGCAGAGATACTGACAGGAGAAAAGAAGACATTTCCTGTTGGGTTGGCCTCACTGAATCTTCTGAGCAGATCAAGTGCAAATCTGCTGTTGGCAGTAGGCAGGTTCTCCATGGTTATAGCTGAAAAATAAAACAGTTGATAAGGGCCCTGGGAAACATTCTTTAAACAACTTGTCTAACCTTACGTGACTCACACAGCAAAGACTGGATTAAACTGGATGAAGCTGCTTACAGAAATAGCAAGAATATCATTGTCAGTGCACCTTATTCTCAAAAAAANAAAAAAAAAGTCACATTGGAAAAGCAGGGGATTTTTCCCATGTTAATTGTATTCTTCAACCTTCTTTATCATACTAACTTTAAAGACATTATTTAAAAGTAATTCTTGCCTGCAGATCTGAAATTGGAAGTATATATGCCGGTAGGACTGCAAAAGTCCCCCAGCCTCATAGACCCCGCACACACCATACTGCTCCCTCCGGCAGCATTCCCTCTGCTCCTCTAGCCTCATCCTGCACAGAGGACATTCGAAATATGTGCTCAGGGGCACTCAGACTCCTCTCAGCAACCTGCCCGTCCTCATGGCACAAAACCTACGTCCCTGAGCTCTGTCAACCCTGCCAAAGGCTTCGGTGCTCGCTAGCTTTCAGCAGTGGAGGGCACCGCTGTCCCCCGCCCGCACTGCCGAGAGCATGGGAGCTGCCTGCCCGCCGCGTCCAGGACCATCGAGGCACGGGCGGGGAGCCCGGGGCTCTGGGAGCTGCCGGTGACCTACCGACCGGAGAGGACCCAAGAGAAGCGCAGAACAGACTTCAGGGCTGACGCTGAGCAGCGATGCATTTTGGGGAGATGCTCGCGAGCAGGCCCTTGGAGCAGGGTGAAAGGCGCAAGGGGCGGGTCAGGCACAAAACCCCACCCAAGGGCAGTGGCGGTACCGCTGGATGCTGTGCAACCTTCCTGCTCGCCTAGCTCAGATTCCGGCTGCTCTGTGCTTGCTTGCAGCCGGACTCTTGTTTTTTCCTCCTCCGGACCCAAATGCGTGGAGGAGTTTACACCAAAATTTGGGTATTTCCTGCACAGTCTTTCTACAGCAATTGCAAAATACCACTATCGGCTTCCTCCGCGCCAGACAGATAAACACCCGGCAGCTTTGCGACGTTCTTATCGAGCTCTAGGCTAAAGAAAGCCCACCAACACCCCTGGAAATACCCAAACCCAAGCCCCAAGGCGTACTTTCACTTTCGTTTACCTTCACTGCGCAAGCCTTTCACCCAAACCAGCTGTTCGACAATGCCCACCCCCGGCGCCCGAGAAGCGCCCCCCGCCCCGCGCAGACCCTGCCGCTGGGGATAGGGGGGATGGGGGGGGGATGTCCCCTTCTCGTCCCGTTACCTCCCCTTTCCCGCAGGATGCCCCGGGGGCAGGGGCGGGGACAGCCCCGCGGAGCCCCAGCGCAGCCAAGGGCCGCTTGGCCGCCTACCTGCCGGGCAGCGCGGAGCGGAGCGGGACGGGATGGGACGGATCGGAAGGAGCCGAGCTGCGCAGTGACACCGCGGTGTCACTCGCGGGGACCCCGCCGGGGCGGGAAGGGGGCGGGACGGCCGGTGTCACCCCGCGGCCACTCCTGTTCGGGTGTCCCCGGTTTCCCGGCGAAGAGACGAGGGAGCTTCGGGAGTGGGATGAACCAACAACTCCCCACCTTGAGCCAGCGGTAAGAGATCCGGGTGTTTTAAACCCGTGGGACAAGCACACCCCGGCTGCCTAGGGAGGCTCGTCTCTGCCTTCCGACCCAGTGTCTCTATTTACACTTATGTTTTATAAAGTTATTTTGCGCTTTTCTTTTTTTTTTTTCATTTCAAAGAAAGTAACTGCATGGAGAGTTTTCTTTGGTTTATCGCGATCTTTGGTCTCCATCAGCTCTCGGTCTGGCTCCCAGGACATCCCTACCCATACTGCCCATATTGGTTTCAGGCACATAGCACCAGCCCTATAACTGGAGTGTACGGCATGCTTCCTGGTGACGAAACTGTTGCGTCTCATCCCTGTCCCCTGCTAATAATACTTTCATTTGTGTCACCTGAGACAGCTGAGTTACTGTGCACTGAGTAAGGGAGAGGCCCATCTATCACCTTTCGGGTAATGTCTACCAAGCACTGATTTGAAGCTGTGCAAGAATCCAAGAGGAAGTATTGCAATCCTGCCCAGAAAAAAACGATTAACCAGGGACCCCCTTGCTATAAATCCTTTCAAGGCTCACCACTAATGTATGGCAACCCAAGTAAGCACACCTCGGGTTTCACTAGCCAGAAAAATCTTGTGTTTGGAATTCATCACTAAACAAGTTTCATAGAACCTGCTACAACAATAAATAATTGGGGTTTGAGGAAGACTGGTTAAAAATGCACTACTTATAGTGCAAAACATAATCAGACCACTACAACACTTGCAGTTCTTATATTATTTCAAAAACAGAAAGCACAAGAAACATCCTTGTGTTAGGAAACTTGTTTCAGCTTTGTCTTTAGTATTCTACAGTTAAACTACATTCTTTGTTAAAGGACCAGAACCAGGTGACAGGGAATGAACTCAAGACCTCCTGTGGTGATGGTTCTTACCCCATAAACACCCTGTAAGGACATCTGCTACGAAAACGTTCTTGCCTAAATGCTGCTCCAGTTATTAGCCAAAAACCCACATCTGGGCAGGATGCTCAGCATTACCTGGAACAGGCTGCCAAACACTCCTTTCAACTCCAGGCAATCTATCAAGGAACTCAATGCATGAGACTGGAAGGTAAAAGGGGAAGGCAGCTACAAATGGGCTCCAGCCTTGTCTCAAGCAAAAATAACTTCTTCTCTCCCATGGGCTGTCACTGCCTGACTCTGCCTGCTGGACACCAAAAGTGAAGTCAAGCACAGAGGAAGCGCTCAGAGAACAAGGAGGATGGTTCTCGTGTCAGCAAGAAGCTGGACACCTCTGCACCCAGGTGCAGGGGCAAGAGGGGTAGGACATGGCAGGTGCTGTGTTTGTCTCAGCAGCTCTGTTATTCCTGCCAAGCCCCAGATCAAGACCACAGAAGACGGTTCAGGCACGGCTGAGAGAGACAATTACTGCAAAAGGAGTCACCTTGCTCTAGGCAAATGTAAATTCACTGAAAGTGTGAGGGCACCTATGCTGCCCAGACACCTCCTCCTTAGGGATAGCAAAATCTGCCACAGAACAAAATGCTGGAAGTTTTGTTGTGCCGGATGAAGAAGAGGAAGGGATGATCAGCAGTGAATTCTGGAACTCTCATTGCACAGAAATTCGTGAAGACCCCAGTGGCAGCAGCCGCTTCAGTGCCTTCTTCATTGACTTCCACAAAGGACTTGTGAACCACTTCAGAGAGCACCAGCTCGTTGCAAGATGAAATTCCAGACAAGTCAGCCTTGCCCAACTCAAATGCATCAGGCATTCCCATACTCATCAGAACAGGTTTAAGATTGTAATCTTCTTCGAGTTTAAATCTGGGTAAAGACACCCTCACCTTTGTAGACCTCATCACTTCAGGACTGATCCAACCCATCAGCTTCTCATATGTAAGTTCTCTTTCCAGCTGAAGAAAAATCCCAAATTTACTTAATTACAATGAGAAGACAGTCAAGGTTACAGAGCCAAAGTAGTGATTACTGTGAGTTTGTTCACACAGAACATAACATGCATCTTTCCCTTCCCACCATTTAGCATAAGAACTGGGGTTTTTTTCTTTTCATTTTTATTATGGGGAGGAAAGGCACAGAGAACCTTAGCAATAACCTCCTTCTCCAGACATGCCAAAGAGACCAAACCTGTATCCTATCCTCACCACAAAACAGATCCTGCCCTTTTCTGTCAGCCTCTTTCCAGGCAGTGAGCCACACACCACCTGCCAGCTGTTCAGCACACAACATCTATAGGACAAGCCACAGGACTTCCAAAGAGCCCACCCAAAATCCCCCTCCCCACACTCCATCATCACCACACTGTGCCTTCACCACAACCACAGCTGACCTCTGCTCCTGAGCAGTGCCAGCTCTTCTTCCACAGCCTCTGGCTAAGGGAGCAGCACACAGCCTGAGCAGCACTGACACACAGGGGGAACAGTCACTCCGGGGACAGGGAGGAGAGGGACATTTCTGCTGCCCTTGAGCACCACGGACACAATCGCCCTGGAAAGGACCTGCAGGTCTCTGTGCAATAGCAGACTTGCTTCCCTGCAAGGATTCACACTGTCTTTGCACCCAGCTCAACAACTTACCCTTTCCAAGCCTGTGGATCCATCCTGGATTGCATCAGGGAGCAGGATGATCATGCTCAGTTCATTACCCACATAGGGGAGCTCAAGGATTTTGGTCTGAAAGTCCCCAATATAGGTCATGTTAAATCTGTCCTTCTTGAACATCATCTGCACCGGTCTGGTTTCCTTCTAGAAATCAAGAGATGTCAACAGTTAGTGCTGAGCTCCTCTGCTCGTCTCCAACTATGAAGCAGGCAGCCTCTTACTCAGGGCCTTTTAGGATTTGACCAAAGTCAACTCGTCACACACCACAGAGCACAGACACCACACTGTCTTTTGTGAGTAACTAAAAATCCCAGAGATTTAATTTTTCCTTACTAATGTAGAAATGTCTGTGAAGATTCCTTTGAGGCAAATACGCGTCCTTACCCTTTTGTGCCCTTAAGAACTAGTGACAAACACTAAACTGAGCTGGCAGTAAGCAGGGGCTATGTTCTTTGCTATAAATGAATAAGTCACTTCAATGTATGTATTTTCACTTTGGCCCATGTGGTTCCAAGAGCTACAACAAAGACTTAAAATATTTTAAAATGTATACACTACAACTACCAAGAGAGTCAGATATTATTTTGAATTCTTAAAAGTCATAAGGACAGCAAGAAGGGGAGAGATTTTATTCTCATTTTCCTTCTCTGCTATCTTATTCCATTTCCCATGGAGCATTACCTGCTATTACTTACATCATTATTTACCTTCTTTACACTTTCATTGCTTTCTCCCTTACCTTTGTGAGATTATCATGCAAGAAGCTTTTTGTTATTAACGTCCATTGGAATAATGCTCACAGAGAATATCCCAGAAATTATTTTACAGCAGTAATGACACATAGAAAAGATTGATAATCAAAAGAAAAGCCATGCAGGAAGAGAAAATCATTCAGCGAATCATAAGAGTGCAAGAGTCACAGAAATAATTTCACAGGATATTGGGAAGGTTCCAGGGATATCAAAGTAGTGCT
>VZRR01002170.1:0-28165 GCA_013398015.1 Oreocharis arfaki
TTTTTTCTGAGCAGGAGAATGAAATTTTACAGGTAGAAGAGCACTCTTTGCTAGGCAGTAAGTCTATATGACAAGCCCTTACAGTGTACTTGTATGTTACTCCTGCCTATGGGCTGGCTGAACATGTGGCCGCAGCTTCACACACTCCAGCACTCCTCATCTCAGAGTCTGCTGTTTAAGCTACATTTCTTCTTTTATGAAAATATCTGTTGACAGGCTGAACCTTCACAAATTTCTTAACCTGTGTTCATGTGAGCTACCTCATGGCAGTAGACCAGTTCAGCTGTTTACAATCGCACACTGTCTTCCCTAGTGTCAGCCCTCTACGAGACAGAGAGCCCTGTGACTCTGATGCAGCAAGACTATGGTGTCTGGGATGGAGAATCCACTTTAGCAGGTATAGAAACAGCCAGGATATCTGTAATGCAGGTATTCAAGAATGTACTTTTATACCTTGGTGTGTCCAAAGGTGGACAGACACTTTGCTTGCATGCGCTTCTGGGGGCTGTGGATGCAAAGCAGGTCTGGACTTGAGGCAGTCTCAAATTTATGTTTGTAAAGCAAAGCAAACAGGGCTGAAAAGGCAGTGATTGTTCCACTGTTGAAGTTCATGTTTCCTCACTATCACGGAGATGGCAAGATGTCTGACACTCCAGACAAGGCAATGAGCCCCCTGATCTTTGATACTAAATCTTCTTTGAAAGAATACAAAAATTTTTAACCTCTCTTTTTGGCCTAAACTTATCTGACACTCAGTGACCCTGTGACTATGTGGATATTTGGTCACAAATTGTGGTCTCCAACAAAACACTGAAGTCCTGGAATTTTTTTATCACCTCATGGGTTCCACATTATGGTCAATATTATTTGAAATCAAATTGATTAATTTCCTCCATCTGTGTCCTCCAAATGATCGACTGCAGTGTGAAAGTGTCAGAACTCACAAGAGAAACAAAATTGCAGAGAGGAGCTTCTAGCAGATGTCACTTCAAGAAGAGCCACCAATCTCCAAAACAATAGGAAATAAATTATTGCCTGAGCCAGCCAAATACACGACACATTGATTAAAAATATATTATTTAGTACAACGATCAATACTCAGTGTGAAATAAGTACAATATTAAGACTAACTTAAATTTCCCTTCTGTAGAAAATTGAAATTATAGGACTTTAATATAAACAGGTGAATGGCAGATGAAAGCAACAGAACATTTCACAGACCTGTTTAAGGTCACCAATTTTTCAAGGATTATTTGTTTTTTAGCATTGTGCTTCCCTTAGCATCACTGTTAACTCTTTCCTAAGTATTCCACTGTTTTTCCAGGTAGAGCTTTCTGTGCCAATCCAGCCATTCTTTCTTGGCTGGGATCATGTTTTCCAATGTGTAATTTCTGTTTTCTTTTTCTCTGGAACCTTCATTCTGGTTGACTTTCATTAAGAATTATTTACAGCTAACATGCCACTATAGTTAATGCACTGGCCCATGGCTTTCTCTCTAATAATTTCTTAGTCTCTGGGATGCTTAATTGTTGGATTTTGGGTTTTACCTGTGGTTGAATTTTTTTTTTTTTTTTAACACAGTTAGGAAAAATATCAGAGCGTATTCCACTACAAACACAAACTGCTAGCACAAGTGTTTTGCACTTTGGTAAGCCTTCTGTTTCAAATCATTCCCCAGAAAAAACAAGGCATCATGGAGATGATGAATCAGTCTATTCAGAATAAGTTTTTAGGATGAGCAGAGATGAAAAGTATCAGGTATATGTGCTCAGTAGGGGCAATTTTGCTCTAGAGTGTTGAAGTTTATTTCCATGTCTAACCTTCATTATTAACCTGAAAAGGAAAAACTATAGGCCCTAAAGTCATCAGGATTTTGCATGAGTTATTGCTGATACCTAGAAATAACAAATAATAATAAATAGTTGGAGGGCAAATTCAACCATGTGTGGGTGATGCAAGTGTACTACATGGCAGTGTAGATGTGAAAAACCTTGCTAGAAGTGTTCATTGATCGAATTTTTGTTAGTTCATTCAGGGTAAGTTTTTGAATATGCTCGTATTTTGAATAACACTAACAGACGCATGTAGACGCACAGAGATATATCTGTATATATATGTGTATAAAACAGATAGACCAGCAGTTGTCTGGAGCAACAGACTGCCGCTGGCATAAGGATATGCATAACTCCTGCCAGAGCCCTGGAAGCCAAGGTCTGGCCACTGCTGACGGAGCCAAAGGCAGAGCAGGAGCATGTGGGACGGTGCCTGCTGCTGCAGGACTGTTTGACTACAGCCAAGCCCCTTCTGACTTCCCTCAGCACGCATCTGGTCCCTGTGCTACACCCCTCTGTAGCAGAAGGCTGAGCCAGGGACCCCAGTAAAGCCTGGTGTGCTCCTTGGTACAGCTCCGTGTGTCCCCTTAAGGATGTGGCAGTTATTTCAAAGTCTGTTACCTCAGTGCCTGTAGCTCCTGCATTGCCTTGCAGATTCAGATGGACAGTCACGGCCCTAAAATACCTCCGCACTTTTATTTCTCTGGTGAGCTCTGACACTTTGAAATTATAGTTAGTCATTTGGAGCACACAGATGGAGGGAAATTTAACCAAATTTATTTTCAGGCATACAGACCATAAAGGCACTCTCCATCAGGAAGGAAGTTTCAGAGTTTCAAGCTCTCATTTTGTAATAAGTGGGACCACAATCTAGCGACAAGCCATTGCAAGAAACATCCCAGGTCTCTTTTTCCTTCTTGCCTCTCTTCTTCCTAAGGCAAGATTTGCCCAGCTGCAGTCCAAACCAGAACCTTCATTTGAGGGAGATGGAAAACTCAATTTGCCTACATTTCTGAGAAGTCTTGCATCATCACTGAATTCCAATAATCCCAACACACATTTTCGTATAAAAGGCAAATAATGGTCAGTGACAAAACTGATTTTATTTTATGAATAGACCATCTTCAAAATCAAAGCATGGAGCAGAAGAAAAATCTGTGTTTTATTCCTATTAAAAGTCCCTCTATTTAATATATAAGCTCTGTTTGATGAAGCATGTCCTACACAAATGGTTTGGGAATTATATTTTGGGGGATTTTACTTCTTGGAAATAACTTTTCTGAATAAGCATAAGAAATTCAGATCAGGTAAGGTCTCAGCTTCACAGGAAGACCTGCTTTTCCATGTCCGATAGATTTCCATGACTTCAGCTATAATGTCGCGTGTGGCAGCTTCCCTTGGCATCCTTATTCTCCAGAGTAAAACCTTGTCCTTGCAGCACAAACCACCTGCTGCACTGTGGAGGAAGGCTTGGGAGAGCCCAGCCACCATAGTGCTCTACAGGACACTTGCTCCTTTCCTGCAGATGCAAAGCCAGACATGGAAAGAGGAAGCAGACAGATGGAAGAGCTGAGTTCAGAAACTTGACAGAAAGCACTGCAGGTGATACCATGGGTTTTAGAAGAGTGTTTTCCTATCCTGTGGTACTTTTCCATGCACCAGCATTTGCACTGACTGCAGTATTGCTGTATTCACTACAAGCAACATGAAGAATCAGAATAGGGAACAAAACTTAAAGGATGTTGCTGGGTGCGGGGGTGGGGGTGTGGATAGGTCAATAGAAGTTATGCTCAAGGTCAGGAATGGCAGGGTGAGGGTTATATCTGGAATGGCTGGAACAAGGGGCCATGAGGTATATACAGGGGAGGTACAGTGTGACAGCCTGGGTGTCAGCCCCACAGTTTAGACTACCTGTGCAGCCCAAAAAAAAGTAGGGTTAGCCTTCCTGGGGGGAGACAATGCTAAGAGGAAAACTGAGGAAAATTAAGATTTTCCGCCTAGTTGGAAGCAAGTGGATACTTCAGAGAAAGGTTGGGGAGCTCACAGGAACAATCAAATCTTTACATGCTTACAGATTTTATACCCAGAAAAAAAGGGTTTTGAGGTTTGGTTTGAAGAGGTGCTCTTTGCTTTTCTCTCAAAGAGTAGCTCCCTAGTTTTCCTCCCTTTGCTCCCTGTACTCCCTATAGCCCTCTGGTTTGCTGTCCCTTTAGGCACTGGCTAAGCCTCAAAGGCAGGCAATCTCGTACAAAAAAAATGTAAATGAAAAGAACAACAGACAAAGGCCAAAGGCTTTTAAATGAGTTATCCTTCATGATGTTTTTCTGTCATGTGTAATAAAATCAGCTGCATTCCTTGTCATCTGGACGCATTCCAGGGAGATGCAAATTGTCACAACAAATAGAATAACTGGGCAAGAAAATGGTCTTTTCAGATCTCTTCCTCTTGGGATGTTTCATTCAGTTATTTCTTGATGTGTTCACTTTCAGGTAGGTGTATAAAAATTCACCTTGTTCATCCCAGTATTATATAAAGAATTGAAACATGATATGGGAGACCCACCGGGAAACTGTGCTTCTAAACCAGTATCAGCTACTTCATGTTAAGTGGTGGATTTTAACTCTTAAGAAGCTGAGCGATGACATCTGTTGAGCTGGGACACAGAGCAGGCTTGGCCCTCCCAGGCAAGACAATACATTTAGGTCCAATTTCCAACTCTGCTCCACCCTCGTGTGTGATTCTGAGCAAGGCACTGCTTTTCATGAGCACTGCTTTCTTATAATCCCTGCTTTTGGGAGGAAGCATAAGTTGAGAGTTATTCTACTTGCAGCCACATATAAGACTTCCTCAGACCTATTGGGGCCCTCTTGACATTGTCATAGCACAAAACACTGCATCACATGGAACAGATAACAGTAATTAATCTAATGACTGAGTAAGTTGGCATTGCACCTGTTGGACAAAGCCGTAGGTTTATGAAACTGAATTGAAAATGTGTTTTCTTATCCAGAGGAGAAGCTGGATTCTTTAAGTTCTTTCTGTGCTTCAGACGAAAACTTTTGTCCTGGGCATGCTTACTGTCCATTCCCTTATGACCACTTATTGCTATTTGCTGTGGCATTTCTGGGGTTCTCTGTAGCTTGTACCAGCCCAAGTCTTGGAAAACAACTATTCTGAGTGTCCATAGCCACAGAACTGCAGAACAAAGAGGGTACCTGCCATTACAAAGCTCACAGCTTGAGAGTGCAGACGGATACAGACGCACTTAGGGGAGCCCAAAGTCAGTATGGGTCATCAAGGCAGGCAATGACCACCGTTCACCCCAGCTCTGGGAAAGAGAAGAGAAGCTGCCTGAGAGCATCCGCCTCAAAACAGGTTGCTGGTTTCAAAGGATGGGTGCCAAGACCAGACTTTCTAATTCCCCTCGCCTGCCTAGAAACCCACCCCTTCAAGAAACCATGAGGAAGATTTTTTTGAGGAGCTTTCTTCTGCACTCTCTGTTTTATTTCAAATGTTCTCATATCCCACTCAACCTCAAATAAAACATGAGTGGTCTTGCAAAGGTTAGCAAGATCACCGTTTCATAGCACAGCCCCTTTACACTACTTCTGCCATTCCTGACTTAATCTCTTGTAAAGTCAAGAAACCCAGAAACCCTCAAGGCAGAGTGGACAAATGCCTGAAGATCCAAATGCTTGTGAGTCACTTGAGTGACTTGACTCTCAGGAGGTAGCCCTGACATTTTCCACAAACCAGGTATGAAAATGGGGAGAGGTATGTGCCTGCTATGAAAGTAGAGGCCAAGGACTTTATTATTTAGCATGAAACATATTAAGCTGATAGCAGTAACAGTGTTTCCTCTGTATGATTTCCTCTTCCAGCTTGCACCACACAGAACACAGAAGCTAACATAGTCATTCCTGCCCCGGTTTAACCCTTTATATAACGCTCATGGGAAGAGCAGCAGTTAGGTGACAGACTGTCTAGACCCTCTGCCAAGCTACAAGGATAACTCAAGTCAGATCCACCGAAGAATCACCTTAGACATGAGCAAGGAGCTATAGACCACACAATTTTTCATAAGCTTTACAAGGAAGACATTGCACTGGAATTTATAAGCTGCAAAAACAAACAGCTATTTTTTGGAAATTAACGGCATTGAGATATGCAACTTGTTCGAATAAGACTGATAGTTTTAAGAATAATAGCACCAGAAAAATTAGAGGATCACAGATCATGAAATGTTTAGAAATATTTTGGTTTATATGATAAACCAAATAAGCCTTTGATGTCATATATTATGACAAAGACAGCAATCAAACATGAGAGAGAAAAACGAATATGCATAAATGTGGAACACAGAAAATAAATACAAATGCAGAAAAAAAATCAGAATTTGTTTGATAACATATCTGAATGGTTAATTATCCTGACAGCCAAAATTTTTCCATTATTTCAACTTTAATCATGCCAATGTAAACTTTCAGCTATAAGCTGCTGAATTTTGTTATTAGACAAAATAGAGTTTGGGATTTTTTCTGGTAGTTTTGAATAACAGTATTGCATGAAAGCCTCTGTCAGAGAATTACCTGAGATGTAGACTTCCCTGACAGAGTGACAGAGGAGATGTTATTAAAAGCAAGGATCTTCATTTTAAGCTTGACATAAATGATTTTGTAAACTGTCAGGAACGACAACTAATAACTCTAAAAGGTCCTTCAGAAGAGCAGCAGTGATGAAACCAAACCCTGAGGGAACCTTGTTAAGAAGAATAAGCTCCTATGGATCTAGATAGGGGGTTAATTATGCTTCAGACCTGAACAGTGATCCTGCTGCATGTCCTCCTCAGTAGGAGCCAATGCCCTGGATGCAGCCAGGGACACCAGTCTCTCACTGGCTAGGTGCCAACCTTAAGTTCCTAAAGCTCCTGTGACTTGGGCACTGTCCCTGTGCTTTGTCTGTGTGGCTCTTCAGGGATAGGCTAAGCTCTAGGAGAGGCAAGGCACATCCAGAAAAGCATCAGTTCAGAGCTGGAGACAGGCCAGTAGGAAGCCAGTCGGGAGAGCTTTGGTGGTTCTTCAGCTCTGAATGTATTTAAAATATGGAGACTTTGCAGTGTAGAGGTCTATCTCAGATACAAGAAACAGGTCATTGCTGCATTGACTGTTCGCCCTGACTTGTGGTCTTGTTTCTGTTTTGATTTCCTAGATATATCCCTACATTCCTTTCTTCAGCAAGGCTTAAAAGAATGGCATTTCCCAGGGGAAGTGAAAAGAGAAGAAAAAAAAAAGTTGGTATTCCATATCTGTCCTTATTTGACATCTACTCATTCCAAGATGAATAAGTTAATACCTCACAAAGCCAATGGCACCTGATGGGAGAGGATGGGAGATGCCTCATTGCTCACAGGCTCAGGCTGGGCTCTGCTGCCAGAACTCCGTGACAAGTGCAGGGCTCTCACTGCACCCCAGAGAGCAAAGGGAATCCCATTTTATATCAACTTGGGTGTGTTAGCGATCTTTGTCCTTCCCTGAGGATCCCTCTCTTCCAAGGTTGTTGCTCCCTGCCTAGTGACCTGCAGCAGAATTACAGGAGCTTTTGGTTTTTTCCTGGAGGAGGGGACATGAACCTTACCTGCCTAAATCCTCCCTTTCATTTTGGCACTTATTTCGCACTTTTAAATATAGTAGGTGAATAAATTACACCCTGAATAAATTAATCTATGTAAAAACTATATCAAGCAATAAACAGAGCTGAAGTGGTAGCCTAAAGAGACGTCCTGTACACTCCTGTGTATCCTCTTCTTCGACCATCTATTAAAATGGAATATATCTCTTCCTTCCACCAAGTGTAACACTGAGTAGTTATAGTTCCAACAGAATGGGGACCAACATTTTTCTATAGTGGATCATAAAGAAGATATGAATTGAATTTCCAACTAGAATGTAACTCATCCTTCATTTTTGTCAAAAGATCTGAGCAGCAGAAAATGTATTTGCCTAATTTCTTTTAAATCCATGATTAACAAGAAGTTTGAGGCACAATGACAAATAAGGTTTTCAAATGCCTAACTACTACACTCACTGAAAATGCCATTTATGTGCAGGACCAGTGGTGCAGCTGTCTGACTCTGAGAGCCACTTACATGCAAATGGTACTTGTGTTTCAAAGCCTGAACGTCCCTTTGGCATTTGCTGCTCCATAAAATAGTTCAGCATACCTCAGATAGCTGCTTTCAAGGTATAATAAGTGTTATTTCTCAGACCATTAATGTACTGTGGCCGTGGAAGAATACTATTTTAAATCTTCTAAAGGCTTACATAAGGCTTACTTCTGTTTTAGTTAAGTTTAAACTCAGCTTACTAGTTCAGTTTTTTTTAATAGACAGTTTCTTCCTATTCATCTACATGGAGAAATTTTTATTATTTCCTTTCCACCCCCACACCCTGATTCTCAAGTCAAATAGCCAAGCAATATTAAAGACATTCTGAAGAAGTCAGTGATAAATCGGCATATCAGAAATACATGATATGAGAAATACATGCTATTTCTCTTATTTTTGGTGCTTAAGATTGGATACTGCAGAAGGTAAAGCTGTATGGCTCAGAACATAATGTCATGAAGCCTTAACGCTCTTTCATTAGGATTAATTAATTTGTGTCAGAATGTCAGAATGTTTTTAGTACTGTTGTGGTGTAGGAATGGTACTCCCCAATTCAGTGCCTCCACTGAGACTCTCCCAAAGCAGAGGTCGCTTGTGCGTTCCCCGCTCCTTCCCACCCTTCCCACTCCGGCAGGATGGTGTCGAGAACTGCAGGCACAAAAGGTGGAAGTCATGGGCTGAGATAAAAACAATTTACTGGAAGCAGCAGTGTGACAAGAAAATGAACAGTAACAGCAAAAATAGTAATAAGAAAAGGTACAAGGCAAAGAAACAATTTATGGAAAGCCAAATACTGACTGGGTCTTCCCCACCATGCTTTCTTCCCCTTACTCCCACTCCTGGAACTGACGTGAGGTGGTATGGAATAACACCTGGCTCTCAGCCGTGCCTGCTTGGAACACAGGACAGCAGCCTGCAACTCCTGGGATCAAGGGATCCAGCAGGCTCAGCCTCTCTGGAAGCTGAGAACTACAGGTGTGTGCCACCACGCCCGGCTGCTGAGAAAAATTAACCCTGTCCTGGAAAAAAACTCTAATGCTTACACAAAAAAGAGAAAAGAAAAAGGGAAAAAAAAAAAAAAAAAAGAAGGAGACTTTCCAGCCACTATGGTTTCCTCTCTGATGTTATATGGGGAGAAAAGGGTCTTTTCTCAGATTAAACTTATATGCCTTGTAAGTAAAATGACCAACGTGAAAACTAAATTCACACTTTGAATATTCTTGTTATAATTTTTTATGCCTGTGTCATTTCCCAGACTTAGTAAATGAGAGCAGAAAATATCTAAAATTTTCAGACCTAGAACTACAAAAAAGAAAAAAACCTCACATGCTTAGAAAATGTGGGTTGTGAACCTATTCCTACCAGTAACAGCAGCAAAGATATAAAATCTGACTACAGTTAGGGTCAAGGTTGAGGATTCACGGTGCAACAGTAAAGACAGCTGAAATGAAATCATTAGGATGTCAAAGTTTTGGAAAGTAAAATGCAGTTTAAGTTTCACCATCCTTAAACTATGTCAAACTGAAAATAACTTCTGTGCTCTTTCAAGGCCAGATGTATTTTAAATGCTGTTTCAGATTGCTCAGGGTAGAGGATTTTTTGACCGGTGTTAATTTGATACCTGCACAAGCAACAAGAAATATTTACAATTCAGGAAGACAGTATATAATTTACAGTAGCCCTTGTAGATTACATCATATCATATATCGTATCATATCATAGTTACATTTATTCCATAAATTCTCCTGATCTTCTAAGCATCCTAAACCAAGGTTTCAAAGCTTGATGTGAGCATACCAAGGCATTAGGACTCATCTGATACATACTTTGACACTAATTTGCCCACTTGCTCTTAGTTTTGAGCTGAGGCTCCAAGCAATTAATTAGTTATGAGGCAACACCAGCACCTGCATAGGGTTGCAAAAATCTTCCAGAGCAAAATAGACATCTGAAACTACAGCCTTGAAAATGCTAGTATTTTATTAGGTGTCTAACTATGCATGCAGATTTATACATAAATATTTAAAGAGATGGGCCTTGGAAGCTGGAGTCCAGCCAGGTGCCATGTGGAAAAAAAAAAACAAAAATGAGGAAAAAAAAGAGTATATGGCTTAAAAATAGAAGTTAAAAACTACAGGCTACTGATGGCAGGGATATAGGTAAGAAGACTGGTACAATGAAGAGGGAGAAGAGCAGGTCTGCTATGTAACATTCATTTGTGTGCAAGCTTGAAGTTATGCTTTTAAAATTAATTCAGTAAACATGGGCAGTATAATTTCAATCAACAGTGTTTCTAAGTCAATACATGATTTATGTAATTGTATGAAAGTGAAAGAAATAGAAAGCAGAAAGCTTAAGAATAGAAAAAAGGAACGGAGATACAGTGAGATTGAAGTGCAACAGAAAATGACAGTGGCAACTTCACTTTGTTTTCTACTTTAGTGAAAATACAAAAAATGCGTTAAATCAGAAAAAAGCTTTAATAGAGAGAGGTGACATCTAGTAAGACTGTATGTCTTAATTAATACTCTGATGTATGACAATGGGAACACTCTATGATCAAAGAAATGGTAGTTCCTTTAGTTTAATATTCATGTTAGATAAAATTATGAAGACTATATAAAAGTAAAAGCATGTTTTTTCATGATGACAAAGATCTCTTATCAGTATGTCATGTAAATTAGGAAAAGGCAGAGGAAAATTATAGTTGTAGATGATAAACTAAAGATTTATACAAAGTGACAGATACCACTTCTTCTGGCTAAATTAGAAACGCTATTCAAACACCCTAAGAATGTGAGAATGATCATTTTTGTCCCTTCATACTCTTTTCATCATGTTAAGTAAGATTGTAGAAAATCTTTGAATTTATAACTTCTCATATGTTAATCAACATAGACTACAGAGATTTCAATCGAGTTGTAGTTCTACATTTTTCTTCTAAAGTGATGCATTTCTGTCAAATTTCTATCATAACTTATCATAAAGATATTCTGTCACCTGTCTATTTTTAGAAAAGATGAAGCTGTCTTTTTCATCTTTTGGCATTTATACAGAATCGCGGAATGGTTGAGGCTGGAAGGAGCTTCTGGAGGTCGTTTTATCCAAATCCCTGTCTCATCTCAAGCAGGGCTGTCTAGAACCATGTGCCCGTGACCATGCCCAGACAGCTTCTTAATACCTGGCTCCAAGGATGGAGACTCCACAACCTCTCTGGTCAACCTGTGCCAGGACATCACCGTTCTCACACTGAAGAAGTCTTTCCTGATGTTCAAAGGGAATCTCCTGTGTTTCCGTGTGTGCCCATTGCCTCTCGTCTTATCGAAGGCAAAACTTGAAATAGCCTGGTTCCATCTTCTTTACACCCTCTCCTCACATGTGGTCAGATCCCCCTGAGCCTTCTCTTCTTCTGATTGGAGCTTTTATTTCATTGGAGAGATGCTGCAGTCCCTTTAACATTTTGATGGCCTTTTCTTGGACTCTCTTCAGTAACTCCTTCTCTCTTTTGTTCTGGGGAACCCAGAGCTGAGGATTTCCATGTGCATGTGTCACTGAATATGTGTGTTGCCCCAGCCTTGGCCCACCCAGCTGCTCAGTTACTCTGCCTCCTCAGGGGCACAGGAGGAGAAAATAGGATGAGAATCTTGAGAGTTGAAATATAGTCAGGGACACTGCTTATCAGCCACCACCATGAGGAAAACAGGCTCAACATGGAGAAAACATTTAGATTAATTAACAATTGAAATAGATTTGGGCATTGAGAAACAAAAAGACAAACAATTAAACAACAGATTTCCTCTCCTCCTCTGCCTATTTAGCATTTTTTGTCTTCTCTTTAACATGTTTTCCCAGAGGCACCCCTGGCTTGGCTGATGGGCTCAGCTTTGCCCTGAGGTTGGTGTGCTGGTTCTCATGGCTGTGTCCTGCATCAGGCAGCCCAGACCTCTTCCCTCAGAGGCCACCCTGCAGCCCCTTGCTTTCAACATTTCAGCCCAGATGTGCAGTGCCCCTGCCATGGTCTAATGCATGTCTTATATCTGTGTCCATGTTATCATCTCAGCGTTGGTGCCCTCATGCCTGGCGTGTGACAGGGTTATCTACCACTGAGTTCCAGAGGTTGGGGCACCCAGCCAGCGATAGAAAGGTTTCTCTGGGCACTTTCTGGCTGCCATTCCTAGCAACTGAAGGGTAGGTCTTAAACACTTTCTTAGCTCTAGGACAGGTTACCTTCTAGGTAAGGTTAACCCTTACTGAGAACTTACAAATTACACTCTCTAATGAGGTTTGGATCCCTCCGGCCTAGGGAGCTCTCCTTTTCATTGCAATAGGGATTTTCCAAGTACAACCTCAATCCATGACCCTGCACTCCTGCTCTTCTTTCAAAATTCCCAGAGGAATGTCTTTATATTAGTAACTCCAGCAAAGGATTTTTTGGTCCCTCTGTTGCTAAACGGAGACGACAATCTTGAGAAGTGCCTTTCATTTACTTACCCATTTCAACTGAAGAGAATAGTGCAGACCTGGATGGCTCAGTCTAGTATTAAGTTAAACATCTTTGATTTTCTTTGCTTCCTTTTTCTTTATTTGTTGCACTTAAAAAAATAATAAGTGAAAGAGAACCAATCAGAAAACTCTGGCCATTCCTGAGTCTGATGGACAAAGGATTGGGAAACAAAGTGAAAATGCAAACTCAGAATTACTGGAAATGTCATGGACTTAAAAATAAAAACCACTGGTATAATTCCCACTGTGGATCGAAAGTCAAAGCAAACTAGCTTTTCGGTTGATCCCACTGTGATACTTCAGCTGCTCTTTGTAGAATTGAAAGGTATAGCAAAGAAATATTTCATATCAGCTCTGCTATGTATAATCATCTCTTCTTTTTTTTTTTCATTCTGATTCCTTTGATTGATTCTACAGCACCAAGGGTAAGAGTCATTACTCAAAAACCCTGAAATTCCAAGCGTTGGAGGGCTCTTCCACTTGGATGAGCACAGTAACTGAAGAGCTCACAGTATGGAAGTGGAGCATAAGACCCAGAAGTACGTGGTGATAAAAGTGTACTACAGTCTAGGGCACTGTGGTATCAAAGACATAAATCAAGGGCACTGTATTAGATGCATGTAGTTTTGTGATTAAAGCAGGCTTATGGAGCACAGCAAGCATGGAGCTTAATCTCTTGTATTGGTTGGGGAAATTTTACCCAGGAATTCCACCTGCTGAGAGAACATTTTATATTTTTTTCTATGCTCAGTTCTTTAAAGGAAGTGTTCCAGATACACTGAGGCACCTGCAAGATTCCTTGAGAGAGATGCCAAAAGTCTAGGGATAGGAGAGGGAAAGTGGGCTATGAAGTCTGCTTTCCATGAAGATTTTTTACTTCGTTGCCTATTTGTAGGTGGTCGCCTGCCTAATCTTGGAATTTAAAGATTTTTAGGATAACACACCTGCATCTTCTATTGCATTGCACTGGGGTCTGTGTCCCCAGCATCTGCATGAGTAACTTGAAAGAAAAGGGCAAAGGTGGAAGGAGGAAGAAGAAGGGAAGCAGGAATTTAAAAACATTCTGATGCACTCCGATCATATATGCATGTCTGTCCTTGTCACTAAATCTAGTTCTTAGTCCTATTCTTTGAAAACTGAAGGAGAAGATCAGCCTTATGATTAAAAACCAGCCAAAAAAAGGGATCTAAACACTCCCCGGGAGACTGCCAGCACTGCATAGGCTGTACTCCGTTCACAAAGGAGTGATTGCTTATCTTCCTCTGGTTGGCTCTGTCCCATGTTTCCTAAAAACTCACCACAAAGAGAACAGAGCAAAATGAGTGGTGTCCAGAAACTGCAGGGATTGATTCCGTAGTCATACTGTCCTTTTATCCAGTTACAGTTTCAGGTGAAATGCACACCAAGTCCACTTTCAGGAAGCAGATTTTGGACTGTATTTCAATCACCGTTCCAAAAACATTGCTCTCCCTTTTTAAGCACAGATTTAAATTTAGTCACTTTATCCTGAAATCACTGCTAAACACAAATGTTTAGGGTCATCCAATCTGCTCTTCTATCTCATGTACTTTGCCAACATTTGTGCATTCACCACTGCCTAAATGTAGGGTTTTTTCCATTGAAGGAAATGAAAATTTACACACATACCCCCCTCCTCTTCCATCTGCCTTTCCCTTGTAATTAGCTTTTCTGCTTGGCCACTTTCCTGGGAAATGGAATATGTGTTTAAAGAATCTTTGAAATCTTGAGAGAAATCCTCTGAGTGTTGCTTCACAACCCGAAGTGGTGATCCTGCCACCTCCTCCAGAGACTGGTGATGTGCAGAGCGGTGTTTGTGTACTGAGTTTGCGTAGCTGCAGTCTACATGGGTGTTTTCTCTGAGAAGCTGCTAGAAGCTTTCCAGAGCTAATGCCAGCCAGCTTCAAGATGGACCTACAGCTGGCCAGGCCTGGGCTCATTATCAGCAGTGGTGGCACCTCTGGGATAACAGAGTTAAGAATGGAGGAAAAAAAAAACCCTCCACAATAGCAGCCAGAGAATATATGGGTGAGAATATAGAAGACAAACAGTCCTGTGGACACCAAGGTCAGCAAAAAGGAGGCGGAAGAGATGCTTCAGGCATTGGAGCAGAGATTCCCCTGCAGCCCAAGGTGAGGCAGAGTGTCCCTCTGCAGCCCATAGAGGTCCACAGTAGAACAGATATCCACCGGCAGTCCATGAAGGAGTCCACGCTGGAAGATGTGGATGCCCAACGGAGGCTGTGACCCTGTGGGAAGCCTGTGCTGGAGCAGGCTCCTGGCCAAACCTGTGGACCTCTGGAGAGTGGAGCCCGTGGTGGCCAAGGCGTTCTGGCAGGACTTGTGACTCCATTGGGGAAATAACACTGGAGCAGCCTGTTTACAAAGGACTGCCCACCCTGTAAGGGACACATCCTGGAGCAGTTTGTGGGCAGCTGTGCTATATGGGAAGGACACACATTGGAGAAAATCATGGACAACTGTCTCCTGTGGCAGGGAGCCCACACTGGAGCAGGTGAAGTGTGTGAGGAGCCCTCTGCCTGAGGAGGGAGTGGGTAAAACCATGTGGGATGAAGTTACCACAATCCCCATCCCCATCCCGCTGCACTGCTGAGCAGGGAGGAGAAAGGGAACTTATAAGTTAAACTGAAAAAGTGAGGGGTTGGGAGAAGGTGTTTTTATGATCTGGTTTCATTTCTCATTGCCTTATTCTGATGTGTTTGGTAATAAATTAAACCAAGTTCCTCAAACCAAGTCTGTTTTGCCCATTATGGAAATTGATGAGTGATCTCTCATTGTCCTTATCTCAAAATATGAGCGTTTCATTATATTTCATCTCCCCTGTCCCCCTGAGGAGGAGAGTGGGCACATGGCATCTAGCCAAGATCAACACACCACAGCCTATCAGAACCTAAGCTGATAAATTTTTTGATGATTCTGAGGACTGAAATTTTGGTTTTCAGCATACAGATCTCACTAAAGTCCTCCGTAGAGCATCTTAATCTTTTGGGATCTGGAACAGAGGGCACTAAATACGCAAACCATGTAGCTGACATTTGCCTTGGGAGTAAGTGCGGTGAGAAGCATAAGAGAAAGGAAGCTTGAAATAATGCCAGCTACCTGCTTTGAACATTAAGATAAAGGAAATGCAAGAGTCACTTTTTGAGCTTTTATATTTTATTAAAAAGTTTCATTCTATTTTGTCTTTTAAAATATTGGAGTTGATACCTTAGGTTTTAGCTTTTATATTTTTCAGATCCTGTACTGCCAAGTATGTAACTCTGAATCTTAATACAGCCTGTTAGCTGCTGTTCTCCCATTCTGGTTAGGCATAACAAACTGTCTCCGATCCTGAACTCAAGGACGCCTTCTTGTCCCAGGCCCTGAAATGTGTAAACTAAGCCTCTGGGCAGGGGGAGCAAACTGGGCAGGGGGAGAGGGTAATCACATAATTACCTGAAATTATAATTGGAGAATTATCCCTGGTATGCAAATGGACCAAACTTTAAAATCTGTGAAAAACTTGTGACCCAGCGTGCATCTTGGGAGGAGCCCCTCAGAGGCTTTTGACTCCCAAGGTGTGCCTTTGAAGGCCCTTCAAATAAATACCTACTTTATTCTTGTAATCTTGTGTAGCCTCTGTTTTCAGGTAGCCACTTCAAGGCATCAGAATGAAAAAAACTAAAGGTAGGAGTAAAAAAAGGGGAAAAAATTCAGTGTATGTGTATGCCCAGAGTCTAAATCAGAAGTGCCTAGTTACTGCTGTCTACAACTTGTAGAGTTAGTGTGTTTAAAAGGCAGCTAGATGCACAACTGCAGTGAATGAAATGTGTTTGTGGAGATATTAATACAGATATATTTGTCAGCATTTGCACTTTCTTAACTATTAACCAGTTACTTTAATTACTTTTGATTGTTGCCTGTTTAGGTACAAGACAGGAGTGTTTGCTCTATATGTTATATTACCTGTCAGCCACCATCATTGCGGAGCTCTGAATGGAGAAAGAGTCCATGAAATACTGTAAAGGAAAAGTAATAATGAATATGGACAGTCAGTATAAGCAGTACAGCTTCCCAGCAGCTAAGAAGCAACATGTCCATTAAGCCTCTGGGTTATAAGTTCTCTGTTTATGCAAAGTAAATGCAATAATTACCAAACACATATTTCTGCCCCAGTCATGCCTCAGCCACAGCTAACATGTAAGGCTCAAGTGAACTAGTCACTTCAAAAAATCCATTTCTGGACACCTCAGGCAGCATCCTCTCAGTCCACTTGCAGTAGTCATCAGAGGACCACCCTTTTAGGTGCAAACCATTTAGACAGTGCATAGCTAGAAGAAATCAAGAACTGGGGAAAGCCAGCATGCTGCCACAATGAACAGGTGTTTGACAAAAAATGTCAGTCACATCAAAATAAAATCAGGGCCAAAGAGGCCCTGGATAAAGGTAATGGAGTAGAAAATAGTGCCACAGGTATAATAATGCCTTTGTACTCAGGTGGAATATCAAGTCCGTTTCTGAACTATAATAGCATGACAGGTTCATGGGCAGGAAAATGAAATGCTGAGGAAAAGATTTCTGTACAAGAAGTAAGTAATCTTAAAGAAGAGTCATTTTAGGTAAAAGTTGAATTACATAGGTACATTGCTAGTAGGACTGAACAGCTTGATTTCTTTACCCTGCCTGGAGAACAGCTCTGGAATTTTCTGCATTGTCTGAAGGCTCTGTCGAGAGGAAATACTTTCTTTCATACAATGCAGAAATTACCTCCTTGTTGAAAAACAGCATCATGCCCAAGAGGCTTATAAGACTCAAAGTACATGTTGACATGGCTAATGAGAAGCACCATCATTATCGAACATAGTTTCGCCAAAGTTAAGGAAAAAACCCCTTCACTTCATGCTCCAGTGAAGAAAACAGAGACTAACAAGCAGAAGCCAGAGAGAAACTTTCTTAACCACATATGGACAGAAACTAGAATTCAGTTTTTACAACTCTGAGGAAGAGTTTACTAACCTGTATAGAGCTCTAAGTCCCTACATGGAGATGTAAAGGTCTTTCTATTTACGGAAAGTACATAAGCAGATAATCAGTCTTCAATATACCAGAGTACCCCTCAAACTCTCAGATCCAATGCACAATTAGGGTGCAGCACCGCTTGAGCAATAGCCTTACCCTACCAACAAGGTGGAAAGAGCTCTGCTGCTGGAACAAGGAAATTATGTTGTGATATGCTGTTTTTGCATTACCAGTATTTGCACTGGATTCAGGTCAATAGTATTTGCAGAACCACATTTATCTAAAAGGGATTTAGAAAAAGCTAGGGGAATTGACCAGGCAATTTGGCATAACGAAGCAAGTGGACTAAGATGTGCCTAAAACTTGTCTCTTGAAAGTTGCCAAGGCAGCATTGCAAATGCTAATGTTCTTTTTTTCCATATGCTCAGTAGTCACAAAAGGCATAAAAGAAAATGGCATCTGGAGGTTAAAGACACATTTCTTAGAAATAAAGAAATATAATATCTCTATTCTTTATATTTTTTTCATTTCTCAATTGTGATCTTACAATGTCATGTATTGAAGATTTTTAATTATGATTAGTTTGAAATAAAAGGCCAAGATGCTTTTCTGAGCACTTAAAAACAAACAAACTCTTAAGCAGCAGTTTAAGCTTAAAATTGAAGTAATTTTAGAGGTTTCATACCTATTCTGTTTTATGTTTAGAAAGGAAATTTTCAGTACAAAATAATATTCCACATTCCAGAGATTAAAGTATTTCAACACATTGTTTAAGATAGAATTTCATTATTAGGGACTGCAATCTCTTCATTGTTCATTGTTTGACATTCTGAGCAAAGTCATGCCTAACAGAACATAGAGTCATAGAGTGGTTTGTGTTGGAAGAGACCATTAGTGGTCATCTCATCCAGACAAGTGAAAATACTATGCCTTCATGCAGTCCTTGAGTAGTCCTTAATGACACCTCTGACTTCATTCTCACAAGACTGGTTATTCTCTCCAGGACAATGTGCTGGGTAGTCCCAAAGCTGTGAATTTAGATGTGTCTATGGCAGAATCTACTTGCCCATCAGACTGCTCTTTTCTACATTCAGTCTCATTTACTACTATGGAGACAAGGATTTTGCATGTTTTCCCATGGTTTTGGAGTGAACTTCTCTACAGTTTTCTCCTGAAAAAAGACAATGAGCAATGCTTACACAAAAAAGAACATTATTTTAAAAGAATAGGTTTTTGGAGTGACCTAAAATTAGTAATTAGCATGTTAAAAACTACTGATGCTTTCTCTTTTATTTCTTCTGCCCCCCTCCGCTCAGTTTTTATTATCTCTGCGAAAAAGTGTGTTAGCTATGAAATTGCCACTTTTGAAACCTTAGGGTTGCTATCTAAAATTTTTATGACTCAATAACTCCTTGAACTTCCTTTTTAGTTACCTTCAAATATTTTTTACCATGACTGAGCTGATATAAGGCTTGGAACACGCCAGTATTTTCTTTGTTTCTACGTGAAGGGTGTGATTCTAAAGCAATTCAATTTGTTGCCATTTGCTCGTTACATGCTTTTCTCTATTGCAACTTTTCTCAATTCCCTGTATGTTTGCAGAAAGAAATGTGTACTTGTTTTGTTGTCACCTCATTTTTGGATGGGTTTTTTCTTTTCATTTTTTTTTAAATATATTGGCCAAATCAATTTTCTTCCATGTTTTCTCAGCATGTGAATGAGACTAAAACTCTAAATTGCTTTTCATTTATATTAACATCTTCTTTTCTCTCTCAGTGAGTGTGCTTCAGTCTCAGAAACTAATCTCCTGTATTTTCATTTGCTTTGCACTTCATTCCATATGCTGTTCTGGTAGCCTCTCCATTGTTTCAGAATAAGACAAAAGTTTCTCACAACAATATAAATCACATAAAGATTTCCATTGCTTGCTGAAGGGTGATTATCAGAACATCCTTAGTGATCTGCATGTCAGGCTCTTAAGATCTTTATTTGCTCATTGAAAGGGTATGGTAAACAAGGAATTTCCCTAGAAGCTTTATAAATGGCAGATACATTCTTTAAATGATCCATTTATCTTTCAATAAGAATATAAATCTTTGACAAGGCTATCTAGAGTGTCTCTTTGGAGCTGGGCACTGATTTTTCTTAGTTATGTTTATGTTTTGTTACGATGTGATAATGATATAAGGCTCATTTCTCCTACTTTCCTTGAAAGTGGGCAACAGATTTTTTCTCATCATCATTCCTCTCATTTAATGTTATCATTTTTATAGCTAATCACATTTTTACATCAGTACACTATGTGATGTTGTACGGTGGCATGTGTCTTAGGAACATGGAAAGATGTGGATGGAAGTTGGTTGGGCTGAATTGTTCTTTCAATCCTACATCTGCCTCTCACAGCGCACTAGTTTTAAGGAATATTCCTTAAGGAACTAAAGCGCAGGAATATTCATAGTGAACAACTATAAAAAACATTGCCCACAGTAAGAAGTCCATTTTCATTAGTGAATGTTAGTCTGTGACTGGCGACACAATGATTTTATGAATTACTATATTTACTGCTGAAGGGTCAGAAAAGATGTTTGGGACCTGAGATGTTGCAACCTGAGAGGCATCTAAACCATCACAGAAATGGGGTCTGTTCTTCTTAGCCTCTTACTTGGTTCCAGCGATGAGCTAAACCTTAAAACTTGGTGGCAATGAGTTCACATACTAAATTTGCATATTTACCCCTCTCAAGGTTATGTTGGTGGACTTTCAGCTTCACTGAAGACTTGTTTATTCCTGTACTAGGAGAAAATTAGAAAAAACTGTAAAGAAAAATATCTGCGTTTTTTTCATATGGCATTCAGTATATTAAATAGTCTTGTCGTATCTTTTTAAATTCATTTCTTTCCCAAGCGAGACAATCTCAGTCTTGGTAATTTGTCATCACAGAAATTGTCCTTTGCTCTTAGTAATTTTCATCACCTATTTCTACATCTTCTTTATCTCTTTTTCAAATAGATTGACCAGGATTGAGCACCTATTGTAGCTGAGAACACATCACTGACATTAATAATACTTTCAGAATGACGATCTGTCCCATCCTTTTACACTGTAACATCTTATTTGTTGTTTTGTTGTTTTTTTTGACCACTGCTGTACAGAATTTAATTCAACAACATTTACCATAAATTAGGAAATCAGAATCCATTCGATTTGTTCAAGTAGGTGCTTAGGACCGGCAGTACCACCTTACAGACAATACGATATTTCATCTGTCATCATGTTGCTCATTTTACTCTCTGGCATTCCCTGCCTTTTCACTTACTTTAGGATTTATCTTATTTTAAAAATTGCTATTTTCTTCTTCTCCATTTCAGAAGCCTGCTCCATATCATCAACACTAAAACTACTGTGTCTCCAGACTGCTTGTTGAAGGAGATGGGGCAACATGGACAAAGTTCCCTAAAAAATGTCTGATTCAATATTGCCCATAAAAAACTTAAATTTTGTGTTTAATTTTTGTGGTGCAGGTGTGAAAATCTGATGCTATCCAGACAGCTAGCAGTGTGCCAGACCCTGTCAAACTTGTAAAACACTTGCATACCTAGAGAGATAGCCTGGAGATGTGTGAAGATACACGTGACAGTGCCAGCTAGACTGTCTGCTTTTTGTGTCGCTGTGATAAGGTATTCCTGACTCACTGATAACTCAGGCAGGATGACACACAGGTTTGGGTTTTTTTCTGTTCGGTGTCTGTTATGGTGTTTCCTCTATGATTCATGTACTGCAGAATTTCAGAGCTGCCATCAGAATTGTTCTTCCTCCTCAAACACTTTTGGAGTAGTCATTTCTTTTTCGAAAGTGTGTTGGTTTAACAAAGCCTGGTTTGTGGGGCCAGGAGAAAAGCTGCTCAAAACTTCTATGTCCTGCACAGAGCCAATCACTGAAGGCTCTGATGATGGCTGGGTTACTAACCCAATTACACAAGTTGGATATGTCTCTGTGATGGGATATTTAAGAAAGGAAAAACCGCGAGAAGCTCCCTTTCTTGCTCCCCTCTGAGGGGAGGTGAGGGGGCCCTGGCTTCCCAGAGAGGGCTGGCAGGCCCTTCCCAGCGTGGTGGCCAGGGCTCTGCCACCAGGAGGGGCCATCCCAGCGCTGCGAGCAGCCACGTGGCCGAGACTGTGTGGCCGGGACCAGCGCGGGAGCCCCCACGTGGCTGGGGCGGTGCGGCCACTGACATCGCAGCATGGCTCGCAAGGAACTTTATTTGCTTAGCCACTTTTAACCACCCGTGCTGCAGACAGAAGGGCAGGGGCAACAACAACCTTTTCCTTTTCAGCGCCCTGAATGAAGAGAGGCGCTGGGTAGAGCCAGAGGCCAGTGCGGCCCGTGCGGTGCCAGCGAGGACAACATGGCCTGCAGCGAGAGACATGGTGAGCAATTCCCCAGTGTGGAGCCTGGACAAGAACAGCCTCTCAACTGAAACTTACGGACAGCAACTTTCTTCCAAGTCAGAGGAAAAGGAAAAGTGAGGAAAACCAACATGATGGCACCGAGGTCAGTGAAAAAAAAGGAGAGGGAGGAGGTGCTCCAAGGACCAGAGCTGAGATTCTCCTGCAAGCCATGGTGAGGTCTATGATACAACAAACTGTTTCTATGTATGTGAGGTGGATGGGGGAGTGTAGAGATCCACGAGCAGCCCATGAAGAAGAGTGCTCATGCTGGAGCGCATGGATGCTGAGAAGCTGTAATCTAGTGAGGAACTTGGACATAGAGACATGACCCTTGCTTTTAGAGATCGAGGAAGAGAGCCTTTGCTTCCAAACTAGAACAGCTCATCCTTAAAAGACTAAACCCCATGAACAAAAATGACCCACATTAGGCAGCTGTGGGAAGACTGCTTGACCCGTGGGAGGGTGTTCACATTGCAGCAGGTTCGGGTGGGACTGCTGCTTGTGAAAGTTAAAACCATGCTAGAAATGTTTGCAGAGAACTATCTCCCGCGGGAAGGATCTCACGGCACAGCAGAAGAAACTCTTCTCCTTAAACATACTGAAGAAAGACTTTTAAAAAGTTAAATACTGACCAAACTCTATGTTTTGTTTCCTTGCACGGTTGGTGGAAAGAGGGAGGGACTGGGGAAGAAAGGTGTTCTGAAAATTTGTTTTGGTTCTCATTACTCTTTTTACTTTTAATTCTGTTAATAATAAATCTTCTTTATACTGTGTAAGTTTTGAACCTCTTTTGCATTCAAGTTTTTTTTCCAACAATCCTTATCTCAACTCATGAAAATGAAGTTTTCAATTTCCCCTCCTCTGCTTAGCTATAGCAGACGGAAATGAGTGAATAGGTTTTTTGTGGGTCCTTGGTGCTTAACCAGCATCAAACCATGACAAAAGCAATCTATCTTTATTTAAAAAGTATTCTCATTACAAAACAAAATAAAAAGAAACAAAATGTCTTTCTTTGCTTCTCAAAAGAAAAAAAAAAGTGTGTGTGCATTTGCATGGATAGAATAGTTGCTGTTTACCTTATTAGTCTCTATTTTTGTTTAAACTAAAGAACTTTTTTGGGGTTTTTGTTAGGGACAATTGATGTTAAGGGTTTTTGCTATGCACCATGGAATGCTGTTAACAAAATCTGACAACATTCTGAGTCTCTAGAAAATATATTGTTATGATTCTCAGATGTCTGAGGTTAGATTATTTCTACATACTCTTACTATCCATCCTTAGCGTAGTTCTGTTGTTGGCTTTGATATCTCACTCTTGTAAGTGCAATTCTGAATCAATGGGTGTTGTCATCTCACCCTTGTTGGGTTGGTTTGACATATATGATGATTTCTGCAGTCCAACCCTAAAGTTAGTTTTCAGTCATGTGTGTTCTTGTATGGTACAAATTAGCATCTAATTTTGACATCCATATTTGCAAAAGGAGAAAACAATCTGGTAATAGCCCATGGAACAAATTCTCTCTTTGCACTGAGAAGATTTTATTAAATATACTATTAGTCATGAAGTAAATTTACAATTCTAAATTCCTTAAAAGGAGTAGTAAATTTTATATAGAAAATTGAAGGAAATAAGAATAACGTATACATTGATAAAAAATCCTAATTACCTTTCTATTACCACCTTCAAACAAGGTTACAAATAGCATTCTAGAAATGGCCTAGACTGTGTAAACATCTTCTGCACTTTAATTCCCAAGGCACACATCGACTTTGTTAAGGCTGAGGTTGGTACAGATCTTCCAGTCTTGCAGTCTTGGACATAAACCTCTGACATGCTGATAGAACTTTGATTTCCCCTATAAGGCTATAAGCTGCTTAATGATTTTCAACCAAAAAATCCATAGCTTCTTAGAGAGCTTCCAAGATCTAGATTTCCTTTATTTTCTCTGGCAAGGTTTCATGATCAAAATAAAACCAACCTTTAAAATGAACAAGTAATGGTGTTGAAATATGTCTTAAATTGAGAACAACTGGCATTTAGAAAAGAAAAGCCAGGGTGTACTTTCACTTTTGGTTAAATCATTGAAGCTTTTTTCTTCTTTATTTTTTCATTGTCGTATATTTTACGAACTACTGAAAAAAGAACAAAATATGGTCCAAAGATTAGTCAAGAACAATTGATAGATACCAGAACTCCTAATCCCTTCTTCTCTGTTAGTTTTAAGAGCTGAGGAGAGGAAGAGAAGTCAGTCTTGTACTTTTGTGGTGACATTTCAGAACCAGCTCAAAGGGGGTTCTTCAGTTTCATTTTGCCACAATTTATACCAGCAACCAGAGCACCACTGCTGCTGCTCTGAGCTATCTGATGCTATGGATATCATGTTATAAGTATCCTTTTGTTGACTCCATTAATCAAATATAGCTACAGACCAGACATGAAGAATAAAAGGTCTTTTTATCTAAGTTTTATGGATCACCAAGTGTTAAATGTGAAAACGCTTCTGATTTTTTTTTCAGTCAGGATTAAAATTCAAGTGAAAGAATTAACCTATCTGCCTCTACACTCCACAGGGATTTTTATTATTCAGATTTATTCATTAGAAAACTTGCTATTCATGTTTGCTCTATTTGCTTTCATTAGATGTTTGGCATTATATATCTTCCTATTGCATTGCTAACTAAAAAATAAAAGATCTTAGTGCTGTTATATAAAATTCATATATCCCGGCCAGTATAAATGGTATATTCTTTCAATAGAAAATACAGGGAGTAAAAAATAGCAGGCAAATATAAATTTTAAAAAGAATAGTGAAGATTTTTGTGGTTTTTGAAGCGTAAATTTCTTCTTACAGTAACACATATACTGCTCCTGCATCCTGATTTGTATTTTGAAAATTATGCAATTATTTGCATAATATTACTGCAATTATTTTCTTTTTCGTTCATTAAACACATTTACAAAACCCACAGTTGATTCAAAAAGATATAAATGTATTCTTTTTGTTTCACAGGCAACAGAATAAATGCAGTTCCCAGTATGATGCAGAACCCATCTACTCAATGCTTCTATGAACCCATTAAAAAAGTCATGGAAAACAGTTGTTTAGTGAAAAAAGTCCTCCAACTGTTGTTCCCTCACCATGAAACGATTTTCAAAAAGTCACTCGAAGTGCTGTTCTTTTCATTTGAACTAATTTCTTCCTGGCATGGCGATTCTCCTGTACCAAGGTCACAGCCTTCTCCCAGGCTGCTTGCGTGGTCTGTCAATCCATGTGCTCACACGACCCTTTTTTGGCCGGGGTTAATCCTTAACTAAATACCTGGGTTCCAGCCTTGCAGGTTTTGGGTCTGGCTGCTGTATGGCATACACCTTAGGGCAGGCTCCACATCTCCTTTACCGCAGGGCTGGATGCTGCTCCGAGTAACTAACAGGTGTCTCTCTGCAAAGCCTTGGGTAATTGAATTTTCAAATCTCTTTTACCTGCCCTGTGGCCTGCACCCAACGCTCTACGCTCAACACAGCCACCTTCATCAAAAGAGTCACAGTTTTTCCTTCAGCAAGGGAAGGCCGGATTTTCTGGCAGCGATATGGAACACAAAGGTCCGGTTCCAAGGATCAACCTGTGCTATCAGCCATTTCTAGGGTCACTTGGCAGCAGTCACAGGTGTAACTGCTGTCTTATCACATCTCATCCTGGACTCCAAAGACCAGAGACACTGACATGAAATGATAAATTATAATAATCTAATTTATGTGACAGTGATATCCCTGGTGATGTCTGACTCACTCAGCCCAGGAAGTTCAGCAATTTCTGTAGATATCTAATCCTGTATCATCACATCCTTCTCTCAGATTTTCTCCTACCCTCCACAGCCTCACAGTGTCATGCTGTCAGCATAACTACATCTCCTCAATCAATCACAGAAGAGGCTTGAACTCCAGTCAATGCTCTCAAATAACTCCTGGTCAGCAAATACAAGCAAGGCCAAGTTTGAAGTGCCATTCAGGAAGAAGAGGTGTATCAAGGTGAAGCTGCTTAGCCCTCATTAACTTCCCAGCAATCTGGGAGTTTGTGGTCATAAAGCTTAGGTTAAACCGTTTCTAAACAGCTTTGTAAAAACACCCACAGGCATGTGGGGAGCAGTCAGCCCTTGTGTACAGCCCTGACACCACTGTGATTAGGCCACTGGCTGGCCAGGCAGGACTGCTGAGTTAGTGCTCATCCTGCAGCTCATCTACATACACTTGGGTTGAAACAGCTCAAAATTGGATAGCCTGTGAGTCTTTCTTGGGTGCTCATATTTTCCTAGCCCTTTCACCTGTGCTTTCCTTATGTCCACTTCCTCAGTGGTGAGAGATACATACGGGCAGGGCTGTCCGTAGACTTTAAAATGCTTTTCCAGGATAGTGGAGACAGCAATGAATCAAGCAGCATTAATGATGAGCAGTGAAATGGAACTCAGCCACTCTCCCCCCACTCAACCCAGAGCAGACATTAATGTTAATAAGACTGTGTGCCCCTCTCCTCCACACACAGAGATCTCATGCCACAGGAAGCATCAGACAGCCCTCCTCAGGGCACCGTGCTCAGCTTCACTCCTTCTGACAGAAGGAGTACCAGCAGATCAAAGGCCAGAGCAAATAGAAAATCTCTGTTAGTTACTCCTTAAGCAAATATTCAGAGCAGTCATTGTCACCTTTTTGGTTCAGTAACATGAATGCAGCAAGACCAGCTAAAAGGAGGACCTTCTCCTAAAAGATAAAAAGGAAAAAAAAAAAAAAAACCAAAATAATTTTCAATTCAATAATGATAACTATAACCTCAAAATGAAACTTTTAGTGCCTTTATATAATTAAATGAAAAGAAACAATCCCTGGATTCTCTAAGCAGTTTTGTGAGAACGGTCAGATATGTTGGAAAATTCATTTGGGTTATTTTGTCAACCTCTTTTTTTTTCCTGCTTGGACAGGGTTGAGGGAAACTCTTATACTAGTGATTACAGATGTTGAAGTCTGCTATGAAAGACACATTTATTCTAGTCACAGGCTGAGCTATTATTTTCTAGGAAATTTTACACATGAAAAGATGAGGTTGCTTAAATGCCAGGACAACTTCAGTTAGTGCTGCTTTTCATCTGAATTATTGCCACCTTTTGAGCAAGGAACCCATAAACCAAAGTCCAGACTGAGGAAGAAGCCCACATACAGGCCATGGCAATTTTGCGGTGGAGCTGATGCAACTCGCAGCCCAAGATATTTCCTGAGACGAGCCGGACAAATCACTCTCATAGAGTAGCCAGTGGTGTTGAGAGGTCTCAGGTCTGGAGTCAGGTGAAAGTTTTGCTGCTGGAGCCTATGCCTAGCATGAGCATTAATTCCTGAAGAGAACAAATATTTTCTTTGAACTTATTGGTCAGATGTCACCAGAGACCATATTGTAGATCTCAAAGACTTGTATTGTAGCTCAAATTCAGTCAGTTATACTGTCATTCTTCACAAAATGTGTGAATTGTTGATATTGTTCTGTACTTTATAGAATAAACTAGGTAATTTTGAGAAAATCGCAGGAAATTTGGTACAGCATATTCATTAGTATAGTCCAAATTTGAATAACAGCCCAAATCCGTAAATTGGATACTTCCCAACTAATTAGAATGTTTCTTCAAATATCATCTAAAGTTTTTATATGAAGGAAGAGGGTTATTACCTCCCAACAGGGAATATATACTAGACCTGACAAAATAAAAAATTGAAAACGGGAATGGAAACTGAAGANTAATCTATCCAGATTAATACTGTATGTATGCCTGGTCTGTGCTTTTTACCAGAGATAATCAGGCAGAAGGTGGTGAGAATAAGAATAAGGTTCCCAGAGGGCCAGGAAGGAGTAAGGAGAGAGGACCCCTGGCAGTAAGTGCAAAATGCAAATCGCTACTAGAAAACACAAAGTCTAAGCAAAGAAAGGGAAAACCAGATACCAATGTCAGAAAAAGAAGGATGCCTTAGGAAGGATGGGCTTTCGTGTGGCATAACAGAAACACAGAAGCGGTGGTAACACAACTCAGAAGTGTACAGGAGGACAGGTATTCAAGCAGAGGAGACTAAGAGGAGGGGATGGAAAACAAAATAAAAAATTGAAAACGGGAATGGAAACTGAAGACCAAAAAAAAAAAAACACAAAAA
>VZRR01002170.1:28264-46391 GCA_013398015.1 Oreocharis arfaki
CCCAAAACCCCCAGAAGTGTGTGAATCACGAGAGGAGAAAGAAAGTAAAAATAATGGAGACAAATGGCCAATCAGTATCAGCAGAATCATGAATCACCAGAGCTGTAAACCATTGTGGTACCAAATCTGTCAGGTGATTGCACAATGAGTGGGCATCTCAATAAAAGTACTGGCAGGAGATCAGTACGCCAAAGGAACCAGGTTCATCTTTTACATGAATCCAGTGAACTTTCTAGATTTGTGCTTGGGTTGAAATGTGCCCCGGGAGATCAGCTGCTCAGGAGACTTCAGATCAATAAGCAAAAGGGTGGATAATTGATATGGCAGTTAATAAATGGGGATTTTATGGTAATAACAATGATCTCTAGGTAATTAAATCATCTGTATGGCAGCAAATCAACAGCAGCAGATGACTGTAGCAAACCACAATGGATTATCCTAGAATGAAATATAAGAAAATTATAGTCCTTTCAAATTCTATTAGCCACAAAAAATTAAAATTACTCTAGATAGAAGCTGGACACAGATGTTTAAAACAAATTAAATGGCAAGGTAATTAAAAGCAAGTGGATGTAGCAGTAGACAGCTTATCAAAAGTGACAGACAAGACAAATGGTGTAATATGAAATTTGAATGGTTCGCAAGAAAGGAGAAGTCGGAAGGGCAAGGAATGCAGGTCAGCACATCGCAGCAGACACAGGAGGGCCCCTACGGGCTCTCCTGCCAAGAGCTGTAGGAAATGTAACTTTGTTACCACAACCACCGCCTGTGCTGGCTGCCAGAGGTACCCAGGTGAGCGTGCAAAGATAAGTGGGTTTGGTGACTCCCTGGCAGGGCTGATGCCGTATTTGGCACAGAAGGATTGCCAGGGCAGGTGATGTGGCTGGCAAGGGCCTGAGGTCCTTTTGCAGCTCCCTCTGCAATGCTGCCATCCAGCCTGGGTGCTGGGTGCCACACAGGGCCACCATGGGCAACTTAAAATTATTTCTGGGAGGGTGCGAAAAACACTGTTCTCCTCCCTCCGCCTTTCACTGAGTAGAGCTACTATTAGGCCAGCTTTAACAAACTATTTTTCCCAGTTAGTGTTTTTACTAAGAAAATTTTCTGAGATCATTGCGCTCTACTCTCTCAGACCAGCTAACAGTGAACATATATGGATAAATTCTCATGTAAATCATGTGTGTCCCCAGTGCAGTTCCCATGGTACCAGTTTCCAGGCTCTGAGGGCTGTGGATACTCAGCTCCAGCCCTGGCTCCACACAAAGCTGCCTGTCCTCACCCTGAGGTGCAGCCAGAACAACTATCCTGCTATGCCCTCCTCTCTAAAATGGAGTTGGGTGTCGTAGGATCATTAAGGTTGGAAATGACCTCTGAGATCCTTGAGTCCAAACACTAATCCAGCACCACCGTGTCCACCACTAAATCATATCCTGTAGTGACACACCCACTGCATTAAAATGTAGAGGCTTAAAGAACAAGTTGAGGGGATTTTCCCCCATTGTTAAGTATTTTATAACCACAGTAATAGAAGTGTGCCATTTCTGGCTCTCTGTAAATGTGCCAAGTCACCAACTTAGTGACAAGTGTGACAGACACTTTCATTGCTGTACTTAGTGCCATTCCTGTGTGAGATGCAAGGCCGTTCCTAACTCTCTTCTTCATCTCACTGATTGCGGAAGGATGTTAAAAGGCTGTCAGCAGCACATGCCAGTGCTAAAACACCTCAAGGTAAAGACACTAATGAGATTTGGAAGTTTAAAATTACCTTTGCCTCATTTAGAGCAGAGGTTTGCTGAAGGTTTTACCATCATTTCAACCAGGAGAGTACCCTCCTCATATGTGCAGGTGTGGGTATCAAACCTGTATTTTACCAAATCACGAAGTGACTGGGTAACAGAGGTGCAGCTATTCCTTTTCTTCTGACTGATACATGAACTGAATTGTAACAGATTCATAAAGTGAAATAAACTATTTAAAACTACTTGCAATGTTTTTTGCTGAATTAAATAGTCAAATCAATCCTTTTTGACATGACATAGAGAGCAGGGTCAAGGCTTGGGTGGGACAAGGAGGGAAGAGGAGAGAAAAACATAAATATACACTGTTGGTTTGAGCCAAAGGGTTTTTTGAGGTAGTAAGCAAACTGAAACATTTCTTTGCATTTTCCTCTCTGTATGTTTTTCTTCCACAACACAGGTTGAAATTGATAGCCACATGGATACAATGTACAGTAATATTTTTTATAAAGTGGAGGGCCTAGAATTTTTTCGTTAAAGTTGGAGACATCTCTAATGCTGGACATTTTTCCAAGGCAAATCTTCTTTTTGAAAAGAAAATCTGTCGATTCACATTTTTTGTCTCTGTCTAGTACTTCCCAACAAATACTTCTGTATTTCTTCCAGCTTTTTCATTATCTGAACCCAAAAATAAACTCCTACCAGCTGAGGACCCACAGACCACCTCAGTGGCATGTGGCACTGCTTTCTGTGTTCATTGTGCTCCTGTTGGAGTCTGACTCTGCTTCTGTGTTTGCACGTGTGTGCTCTGCTGTCAGTCATGGGGTATTTTTGGCTGCAGGCAGTCAAGTATTGTGGTGCAGAGCCACATACCTCCAGAGCTTCACACTGAGACTGAAAAAGAGGAAAAGAGGGCAGCAAGATGGGGGACGCCAAGCAGTGCGGTCCAATTGCCCTACAGGCATGCCTCTGAGAGCTGTGTGATATATCCTGGTTTAGGGAGCCTAGGTGTAGGCTGTGAGCAACAGTATATGTTAATAAAGATTTTTAAAAATCTTTTTATTAATAAAGATAATTTTTTCTCCACAGTCTCTGTATTTCAGTCTTTTTCTGCTAGCTATTCATGCAATCAATTCCTTACACAGGCAGGTCTCACAGAGGCTCTCAAACCCTCACTGTCTGCTCCTCAGGAAACTTTTCCTCCAGTTTATATGGGCATTGCCTGTGTAGAGAGTTGCTTTGATGGAAGGCAATATATAAGCAGCACTACCTGGAAGAAATAAAGGCAAATAAACTACTCACAGCAACAATGAAGGCACCTTTTAGTAAAATCTGAAGAAAGCTTCAGCAAAGGCGTATGAAAGGATGGGTCTGTCTTTGCCGTAATGGCACACTCTATTTCACAAAGACGGAAAAGAACCAAAGCTGACAAGCTAAATATTTCTCTGGTATCTTTAGTAGCTCCAAGGCTGATGGCACATTTTGATTTCAGATCCCTAGAACACATGTGGATTTGCTGCCAATTGATTTTGTAGTGACAAAGGGAGAAGAATCACGCAGTTTATGTCCTTGCAATTAAATGAATATCAGACCTGCTAGGACAAAAAATCAGAAGTGGTAGTGTAGGACTCTCTAATATGTTAAGAGTCAAACCCGAAAAGATTATTCTTGAAACTTTTAACCTCCAGGTGTGGCCATCAAACTTTCCCAGTGGTAGCTGGACATTGCTCCCACTGAAGTGAGTAAAAATAATTTTATTGTGTAATGCAGTTCTGAAAAATTGCACCCCCACACTGCTTTTCTAATAAATATGAGCGAATTTAAGGGAATTTTAAAAAATTGATCCCATTTAATTTAATAGGAAAGGATGACCCATTTGGAAACAACCTAAAGAATCTGCAGTAGATAAACTCTACAGGGCTTCCAATAAAATTTCATAAGCAAGACTGTCATAGCTTCTATTTAATTAAATCATACCCTACTCTTTTATACCACCATAAAGCACTACAAGAATCTCCAGACTCCAGCTGAGAATAATTTAATTTCCTCAGATAAAGGCTGCCTTTTCCAGATTTCCTCTGAAAGTTTAAGAATCACAGACACCATTGATGCTTAAAGAAGGCTATCAACACTCTTAGAAAGAGATTCACACAAATCTAATGCTAGGTACAGTCGTAAGGGTCTCCAAATCATACAGCTTTTCCTTCCTTATGTAACAGACACCCCACAGCACATAATATTAATGGGAAAGAAAGATTGAAACCTCATCTTTTTCTCCTTTGCTGTGAAATCCATTCTTGTAGCACCCGTTAAATTTACAAGTATATGAAATGCATAATGAAGAATCCCCATAGTTTCAACTCAGCTTGTTCAACTAGTGTTCTGTTTCTAGGACTGATGGGTACAACAAAGAAAGGAATAAAACTAATTATTAATAAATGGGCTTTCATTATTTTGTGTAGTGGAGTCCATTTGGCTGGTTATTTTGAAAATGCCAAATTCAGTTTTTTCATCTGAAGTGATAAAAGCAAGATTTCACAAACCCAATAGCTGAAGAAAAAAATAAAATACTAAACTAGAAACATTCAGAAAACCCCAGTATTTTTTAATTTGGATTACACTTTTGCCTAATGGATTCAGCCATGTTCAAGATCACATTGCATGCTGTTCCAAAGCAAGAACACCAGCTCAAGCTTGTCTGCTCGTAGTAGAAAAGATGGTTTAATACAGGTCTTGCAAATCAGGTGCAGAAATCTGACCAAATGTGTCAATCACAGCAGATTACTATTGCTGTGACAAATACATCACAGGTTTTATGAGATTGGATTCAACGGTTTTTCCAGACTGCTTGGTTTCCATTCTTGCCTTAGTGTGCGTCCTTGTTGTTGAGACTTCCTCCCCCTGCCCCTTCCTCTGCTCTTCACTCTCAAATTATGTCTTTGCATTTTTTTTTCCTCATGTGTTTTCCTGCTTCTACCTCCTATGCTGTTACAGCCCTTTACACCTACCTTTCAAGGGTGAGTTGCTTTCACACGTCAGTAAAACAGAAGATTTCTCTTCGGATGCCATTTTTAAGCATGAATCTTTAGCTTAAATAGAACAACTTCCTGAAGTACATATGTGTTAACAGCAAGTTCCTCAGCAGAAACCTGAAGACATGAATGCAGCAGCTGACAGACACAAAGGGTTTAAGACTAAGTCCCAGTAAGTTCCAGTAAACCGCATAAACATACCCCCCCCCACCCGACACAGTAGTAATAATAACAGTAATAGCAATAAAACCAACAAAACCAGCTTGGCTGAACATACAATTTTCTCATTTAGGATTTAGAACTCAGTCACTGAATGAATGATGCAGACGTAAAGAAGGAAATCTCAGAGGAAGGATCTTGATAGGACTTATAGCCGTGCTTACAGGTTGCGTATTCATGAAACACCAGGGGATTTAAATCTTCATGAAAATATTTGTGAAGCTGAGGCCTTGTTATGAAAGTTTGTGATTACCAAGATATTTATAGATGTTAAAATTCAGAGTTTAGCAGTTTGATACACTACTTCTGTTTGTAATAAACAATTATGATTGGTTTTGCAAAGCTACTTAAGTTTTAATGTGA
Organism: Oreocharis arfaki; assembly: GCA_013398015.1. Lineage (NCBI taxonomy): Eukaryota > Metazoa > Chordata > Aves > Passeriformes > Paramythiidae > Oreocharis > Oreocharis arfaki. The sequence goes on from VZRR01002170.1 coordinate 33,615, forward strand.
CTTTAAATCCTCGGGAAATCATCAAAATACCACATGCTATTCCTTGTGGAATCTGAGCTGGTTCTAAATCTCCAGTCTAATGGTGGGACTATTCCAGGAAGAAATTGCAGGCTATCTCTCTTTTATGAAAAATTAAGCTCAAAACGTTCCACTTTTAGAGAATCACTGTGGAAAACTCCTTTACTGGTTAACCATTCATATTATTAAATCCTACTATATGAAGGCTTTTAAGTACAGACTGGTTCTTTATGGGACTCCAATAGATGTTTGAAGCTGATTGTATGGTTATGTCATTTCTTATATAAGGAAGTTTTCTTGTATAAGAATTTATAAAAGCACAAAAGAAATGCAGATGCAAGTTCCTTAGAGGTGGTTTTCTTACTTTGTCATTGGTATAAATACATCCTGATTGCACTGGTGATTAGCAGCTCAGTGCTGCAAAAGTGGAACGTGAGCAAACCAACTTTATTGCTTAAAGGGGTATGCCCATCTTTCTGTAGATAATGTATACATTTTTTGTATGAAATTTAGTCACCAAACCAGTGAAAATGTTAAGTACCTGTTTGGTATTTGCAGAAGCCAAGCATGGGCTATCAATAGCAGTTGACATTACGCAGCAGTGCTATCCATATTGCTGCATGTTTAATGACACCCTCTAGATATGTAGGGACCTACCTGCATTAGCAGCAATTATCTTTGCACACTTGTTCCGGGGGGATGATCTCAGAAAACTGGAAGGGGGTAAAGAAGGAGCCCATCCTCTTTCAACGCAAACTCAAAGTCTAGGAAAAACACCAGAACAAGTAAAGAAAAGCTATTTTGAAGCATGTGCAATGTAATAAAGTGCAAAAAAATAGTTACTGTGAATTTTTGATGACGAATTGAGGCCCAAGAAGACACAGTCATTTTAGCAAAGTAGCTGTCCTGTTTGAAAGCTGAGAAGGCATATGTGACACACTTGAACTTAGTAAGGCTTTTGACATAACCTGCATGACAGTCCTGGAAATGCATTGATCAGATATTATGTAGATGCAACAGGTGTGTTAACGGGTAGCTGAACCACTCTGCTTATTAAATAGAGAGGGATGTGTCTCTGCCAAAATGCCAGGACTTCTCTCCTGGGACTCCACAACTGACGTATTCTGTTTGGCAAGCTCCTTTTCTTAGTCTGAGTAATATTTTTACATGACATCAGACTGCAGTGGGGGAAGAAATATGATGTTCCTTTTGGAGAATTGAGTCTGACTTTAAAACTGTCTTTATAAACTAAAGATATTTTTTCAAACCAACAAGCTGAAAAGACAAAATGCTTCATGTAGGAAATAGAAACATGTAGAAATACCCAACAGGGAAATATGGCATGGCAGCACTACTTCACAAAAGGCTGTGGCTGTGCTATTGAAGTATCAAATTGGAATAGTTAAGGAATATGAAACTGTCACAAAAGAAACCGGATCTTGTTCTTGCATATATTAATAGTCAGTGTCCTGTGGAAGATAGAAGAAGGCATGATTTTATATTACAGCTTAAGGTACAGTCTGATGTCTAGTTCTGAATATTATACTTCAGTGGCAGCTGAATCAAAGATACTCTAGGAGAGAGACATGGATGTTACATAAGGTTTAATAATTCCAAGGAAAAACAAAAGGAGCTGGATTAGTTTAGTTAAAAAAGAAGGATCAAAGCAGGCCATCAGGTAAGTCATCAATGATCAGACATACAAAAAAAAAATAACATATGATGGTTTTTTCATTTTGTATACTAGAAAAAGTCTTCATTTCTAGTGGACATCTTTTCTGTCTCTTCTGGAGGGAAAGGAAAGGGCTACACCAAAACAGGAACTGTGGGATCACCTGAACTAGGTATTTTCTTGAGTTTAAACTACTGATCAAGAACAGCACACTTTTGCTTAATTTTTCCTGAGAGAGATGGACTAGCTGACATTTCACAGTTCCTTACAATTATAGTTTACAACCAAATATTTCAAATTTAAAAATTTTCACTCTGGCTCATTTCTTTTTTTCCCCCCTCCTCTTTGATCTTATTTCCTAGTGAATGAGGCTCATGTGACTATACTCCCAGGTTTGAACATCTACCTGTCTTTGATTACATCCCTTCCCAACGACTTATTGAACTCTTTTGACCACTTCAAAGTAAACTGGAAAGTGGAGAAGAAATCTGTACCTGGACAGAAGACAGACATCAGAGCCAGGCAGGACTCACCTGCTGGTTGCTCCACAGGGCAATAATGTGGCTAATCAGTTTTTGTGTTTGCCACTCAACCGATTACCATGCATGTGGTCCCAGGGCAGATCCAGCATGGCCCTCTTGGCTTGGTGACTGCATCACAGAGGAGAGGGAGACAGAAAAGAGCAAGAGGAGCTGAGCCACTGCAGGGTGAAGGACGAAATTGAAGCAGGTCATGCCCAAGCAGCCAAGTTTTAGGGTTTCACAATATTCTTCCCACCCAAAACCCTCAAAACTTTCTGATATGGCCCAAAGGGCTGGTGTCAGGGTCCCCGCCTGCTGGAGAGGCAGGTGCTCAGGGCAATGAACAGTGCCACAGGCTGGCATGGAATGGCTGAAACACTGCAGTTCAGAAAGTGGTAAAGATTCCCTTTCTCTGGCCCACTTTAGCAAATACCTGTTTCGGCTGGCAAGAAATGCATTTGTGATTACAAATTAGGATCTTTACGGAAAATTGCTAATTCTTTTTCTTGGAATTCAAACATATTAGCAGAGCTGAATTCCTGATTTTGTGACAATTATGAGAATATTGAATCTCTGCTACAGGAGATCAGACAGACAGCTAAACTGAACAATAGCATGGTACAGGAAAATGACTGCATGCATAGAAACAGGCCAATTATTATAGCAGAAAATTGTTTAGAGAAGCACTGCCTCAGCAGCTTAAACAACCACTTGGGAACAACTAGGTTTGCACTATGTGAGAGGTAATTCTTCTCAGTCCAAACTGACACAGACATTGATTCGAAAAGCAATTACAGCTGGAATCAAGAGTTTGCTTGAATTTGGGGGCAGAAAATTGTAGCATAAGCCAAATCAGTGATTGTGATTCTAGTCCTGAACATAAGGAAGCAAAAAGGAAAGTAAATAATTGTGACAGGAAAAAAAAAAACAAACAAAACAGCATTTAACTATATTCTGGAGACTTACTGTTGGAATTACATAGCTAAAAAAAAAATCTAGATTTGGGAAGTTTGCATATCCATTTTCTTGGCAAAAAGCATAGAAAAAGCTGAAAAACATTAAAATCTTTTCAGAAAGCCAGGAAAAACTAGTCACTGGCTTGAAACTTGGCTAAATCAATTCTGAAATAGAGACTAGGAAGGGCCACAAAGAAGGGGTGTCAACAGTAATAAAGTATAAGAGAAATACAGGAAAGGTAGGGAGGAATTTGTAAACAGACAGAAAGTGACAAAAGAAAATAATTTAATATAGGAGACATAGATAGTCTGAGGAGAGTAGGTGAATCCCAGGAAGCAGCTGAGGATAATAGACGCAGTTAGAGAAGATGAGGGCTTATGAAAAAAGAAAATAAATTATTTTCAGCACAATTTTTTGCCTCACATTATGTGGAGAAATGTCTTCCATTAACTTCTTTTCTTAGGAAATCAGATCAAAGTCTTATTACAGTTTGAGCATCAATTGAAAAGATGCCAAAACAGACCTAATCTAGAAAAGAACATGTCACCACACCTTGTACTATTTGAATCTTCTATATTATTTATTTGAATCAAATTAATATGTATCATTTTTATCTGGGTCTCCTTAGAAACTAGTGTATCTCTGTGAAATTTTACAAACTAAAATCTTTATATTCCCATATTTTGTGAAAAATTTCATTTACAGTTTTACTTGCTCTAAGTACAGTGAAATATATTACTAAGGTTCCTCAGAAAACAAAATTTCCATGAGAAACACTTTGAAGAAAAAGTGGTATTGTGTGGAATTTTATTATTTACATCTTCAAGGTTTTGCCTACACAACCTGGTTGAGAGAATTTTTTAAATAAAAATGCAAAGTTTTCAACATACTCTTAAAATCCACATCTCTACACCCCTTAATAATCTTGTATTCTGCTAAATACTAATTTCTAATTTAAAAAACCCCAAAACATCCACCACAATTAAACATTTCTGCTACATTTTCTATTTTCTTATTAATACAAAATAGCTGAAACATATTTAAACATGTAATATAGTTCCATAAACATAGAAAGTTATGTGGGTGTTTAATGTGAGTATCAGCTCATAGAGCTCCTTCACAGCTAAATTAAGTCAATGGAAGTGCTCCACTCGGTCTTAATTGAAACATATCTTAATAATAGGCGTTAAATACATACTCTTTTTTAAGTTTTCCTTTCCCATGATAGGGCTAAAAGCTTGATTCTGTATTTCCTGTTTGAGGACTCTTATGCATAAACTTGAGTACTAAATATGATGGGGCTGGGATGTTCTGGAGGGAATTTAGCCACACAAAGTTGCTGTCGAAGACAGTATGAGTGTAGGAGCATAAAAGAACAAAAAAACCACAAACAAACAGATTCAAGGCTAGAAAGCAGATTGACCAATAAAGTGCCGATAGACTTTAAAGTGTACAATCCATAAAGGCCTTGTTTTCAGAAATTAAGAAAGACATCAAAGTTCCCAAATTTCTTTTCTTTTTTGTGATAGCCTAAGTGCTTGAGACAGGACCTCTTTGCTACGTGTTATTTCTATGACTCTTGAGGAATTAAACCAACATAATTACATTGTCATAGTTTTGATGATTTTCCTTTACCAGAAGGATTTTTCTACATTAGAAAATATATCTGAGTTGTATTGCATAAAACAGATTCCTGTATTAAATCACTAAGAAAAAGTACTAAATCATTGTATTAAGCTGGTGTTTCTCACAGGAAATTGACTCGGATGTAGAAATAGCACCAAAATTAGGTTAAGCAGAAAACTAGCTATAAGGGTAAGAAAATGCTTTACATGAGAGCAGAAATATCAATTTCCTTAAAAAAACCCCTCGGATCTTTATAAATAGATCTTGATATCATTATGCATCAAAGTGTTCTTTCAGTGTTGTATCCAAAAATACATTATCACAGTGGAATGAAAATATTCCCATTTTCTTGCCAGCACAAATACTTGAAGAAAATCATTTTAGTCTAAATTAAACATTTTTTTGAACCTCAAAAGCAGAAGTTTCAGTTTAAGACTTTTTTAAAAGTACAAGTAGGAATCTAGGCAAATTTAATCTTAAATCACGAAGTGAAAAACCATAATGTTTCACTTTTAAAATGTAGGAACAAACAGTTCCATTCTAGTGCATACAAACCTTTCTTTATTTACATCCGTTTGACTTAAAATACACTTTCAGGTGAACAAACCATTGAAATAAAAAGAATCACCTAGAATTTCCACTCTGCTAATGAAAACTTTTACTGAGACAAGTTTTTAAATATTAATTGTTCATGAAGCTGTTCAAGGGCTTCCAGATAATGATTAAGTATTGACATACATGAATATTTTCTCAAAGCAGTGACTTTTTTCAGCTCAAAAGTCACAACTTATTTTAAAACAACTAAAGTATAATTTCACTGAACAGACCTCATGCAAATATTTGCATGCAATGTTTTCAAACAAATCGAGTGTAATGGCTATAATTAAATTCAATGCAGAGTAAATTGGAGATAAAAATCAATACGTGACTCTGAAATCTCACCACTTACTGATTCATGAGTTATTTATGTCCTTCTGCAATCCACATTAAAAGATCATCATCAGTTAATGAAATCACACAAATGCAAATCAGAAATAGGAAAAATTATTAACTGTGCCCCAGAACTGCTGCAAATATGTTTCTTTACAATCTCCACCAATTAACTTAGTCAGAAAAAAATGTGATCTTGTCGTGACTAGATCTGGTTAGAAATTATTTGATTAAATATTTGGTGGTTTTTTCCTGTCAAAAAAAAAACAAACAAACTTGTTCAACCAATGCTTCCTCCCTCTACCCAATCAGTGATTTTCTGGCCAATGTAGTAGAACTGTGTAACTCACAAAATGCATCCAGGCAGAGCAGGAGCTGCCCTGGTTACTTCTGGGTTTCTCCCTGTGGGAGTGAAGGTAAAGGTGGAGCAGTGGCAGGTCAGCAGGCTGCTACCTGCTTCTCGCTTTAATGTCTTTGTGTAAAACAGGAGCATTTCCTGAGGGCTTGAATCCGGTTAGAAACCCCCAGTTCCAGTGGTGGGAGGTGTGGGTGGCAGACCTTGGCAACACTGGTGGATGCAGAACCCAAGTCAATTTGTGTCAGGGCTGGTTCGTGCTGGAGAAATGCAGCTGCCTGCTCCTCTTAGAAGTTGCTCATCGAATGTGAGCTACAGGGTTAAGTCTCTTGCTGTAAGAGACAAAATTGAAAGAGATCGAACGATAGGTGATAAAATGTCACCTGAAATTCAGTGTAAATAAACATAAAATGATGTTCAGGACAAAAATCAGAGGGAATGCATAAATGTAGTGTGTCTGAAAGGAAAAAAAAGTGAAACCATTTTTTTCTCAGGAGGAATGTAGTGACTTTTCCATTTCTATACATGTGATGCAGCCCTGAGATCATTAGTAGAAAGTGAAGGTATTTGTGGTCCCAGCCAGAATTCCTGACACGCAATGAGAGGTGGATGCTTTTTGCTCCTCTCATGGTGGGTTGCATGACTCCTCACACAGAATCTGACTTCCATGGCTGAGCCCTTGAGGTAAGGCCTAACTTGGGAGATAGCTGAGGGTGTCCACCGCATGCTTGTTGCCCTTTTTGGTCAGAATAGCAGCTCTGTGGGCTCGGCAGATGCTCTCAGCACAGCATCCAAATCCATTTGTTGTTGTGATTTAACCCCAGCCAGTCACCAAGTACCACACAGTCCCTCACTCACCCACGCCTCCACCAGCGGGATAAGAGTAAAAGATAGAAGAGTATATAGAAGAGTAAAAGATAGAAAACCTAAATATTGGTATTAAGACACTTGAATAGGAAAAGCAAAAGCCCTGCATGCAAGCAAAGCAAAACAATGGATTCATTCAGTGCTTCCCATGGGCAGGCAGGTGTTCAGCAATCCCCAGGAGAGCAGGGACCCATCACACATAATGGTGACTCGGCAAGACAAATGCCATCACTCCAAATGTCCCTCCCTTCCTCTCTCTTCCCCCAGCTTTATGTACTGAGCATGATGCCATTTGGTCTGGACTATCACTTGGTCAGTTTGAGTCACCTGTCTCAGCTGTGTCGCCTCCCAGCCTCCCACGCACCCCCAGCCTCCTCACCAATGCGGCTGTAGGAAAAGCAGAAAAGGCCTCGGAAATAACAAAAACATCTCTATGTCATCAACTCTATATTCAGCACAATCCTAAAACACTGCCCCATACTAGCCACTGGGAAGAAAATTAACTCTGACTTAAACCAAAACCAATACATACACGTACTTATATCTGTGTATATACTACGTATAGGTGTTTAAGTACTATATAATGTACAAGTTATTCCTGTTAGGGTCAATATTACTTACCTAGTTATGACTGTGTTTCAAAACTGGTGTCTTTTGCAGACAGAATCACATTAAGGCAAGCAACCAACCACATGTTTGAAAATAATTATTTCAGTCATAATATTTACACATATTTTCAAGGGTTTAGGGCATATAATAAATAGTAAGTTGTTACTGCCAGTACAAAAAACCCCAGCAAACCTTCAACACGATGAAACTTTTAAATGTTTTTAAGCTTGAAAATAAAACATTTTTTTTGTGTCATTGCATGCTTTCTGAACCAGAAAGAGAAAACTTAACCCTGACATTTAAAACATAGCCTTTGGATAGTCCAAGTATCTGCATGACAAGAATAGGAAAGAAATAAAAAAGCTCACAGAAATCTTGATCTTCCTTCTATGACAGTGTCCTGTCTAAACATGTACAGATTGTGGGTACTTTTTTCTTTCATATTCAAATCCCACGTGGCTACTTTTTTTTGAAAATACAAATCAAAACCCACCATGTAACTAATCAGTTTTAACTACTGCCTGTTATATGATAGCATGAATTATTATTAGTAGTACGGATTAAGAAAAATTAGTCTAAATTTCAATCCTTTTGAAAATCACAGCTTTAAAATTAATATTTGAATCATGATGGTGTAGGCCAAACGAAGATAGTAACACAGATCTAACTTGCATAAAAGGCTAACATTGAACTTTACTGGCAGGTGTGTATGGCAAATATATTGTGGTGAAGTCATGAGCAAGAAAAAGAGAAGCTTTGGGTGGGAGACAGAAATCGGAGGGCTTGTGTTGGCAATGACCCTGAAGTATAAATAGATCTGTACTGATTCAAAGACATGAGATTACCTCTGCAGACACCTCCACACAGGTAACACTTGTGAAAAATAGACACATCTTATATAGGTACCCACTGTGTTCATCCAGCCTGACATGCATTCCTCAGGCACTGCCTCCACAGCTGTTAGCACCCCAGGGCAGCAGCAGCATACAGAATAGGGAGCCTTTACAGCACTACATAAGGAAATGCTAATGAAAATTCATCCATGCTTTAAACATTTGCAAATGCTTTTAGAGACTGGAGAATAGTATTCCAAGGCCATCTACGCTAGGAAGGTCCCAGCTGCTGCCTATGTAAATGTCTGCTTCTGTAGCACTTTATGACACTGTGCCCTGAATCGGGGATTGTGTTTATAGAAGGCATTGGAAAGGATGCCATAGGTGCCAAAGCATGAAAAGAGTACATCCTCATGATGGAGAAATGCAGCTCTCATTTATGGAGATTTTTGTCTCTGTATGACCCTTCTGTAGATTAAGTGCTTGTATACACCAGCTCTCAAGAAACAGAAAAATACAACTGATGAACAGAGGGTCTGTTTTGTGCCTGAGAGCAAAGAGAAGGTGTGAGTGTATCTCCACAGGACAGCTCCATGGCATTTCCAGTGACAGCTTGCTACAGTTAAATGAAGGCAAATGGTAAATTATGTAAATGAGCTTCGGTATCAGCTCCAGGATAAACTCGGTTAATCTATCCTGGCTATGGGATCTTTAGCCCTAAGTCAAGGCAATAATGCAAATAGTACTTGAGAGGATTCAACACATCACCCAGGGTGCAGATAAGCAATGAGTGAAATTGTTACATTTGTGTTAATCTGGAGTAACTCCAGTGGAACTGGCAGAAAATCAGCCAAATACTAAATGTCTTATGCATCTAAATTAGGCCAGGTACTATGTGTGATTGCATTTCTGCATGTGGCATTTTCAGAACAAGGAGATTTCTATTATGATCTCTGCTTCAAGACAATGGGGTTACGTGTCCAGAACAAAAAAAAGCAGATATGGGGAATCAATGAGGCTTTTGCCCAACTATTTTTTTTCTTTTTTTCCTCTTTGTTTTACTGTGCCTTCAAAAAAGTCATGGTTCTTAGTTGGAGAAAAAAACAAAACAGAAAACCAAGGTGACTGGATGTCAGCGGAAAGATGGGGCAAGGTTCTGCAGTGCCCAGACTTTCAGACCTGGGATTGTTTTGCTGCTGCATAGACCCCTCCTACCCCACACAAGAGCACCCAAACCCAGATTAAACCTTTGGGGGGCAGTCGAGAGGAATTCTTCCTTTAGGAGTTTGTAAATGGTCATCTGCCAACGTGCTTGAAAATGAGTCCCAGGAGAATAAACACTTTGAGAGCCCTGATACCTGCTTTTGAAAGGAGTGGAAGAAGTGGGAAATCTTGCATCCTCTCACTCCGTCTCTCCCCCTAGCGCCTTGCCTGAGGTGTTTCCAAGTACAAAATAACAAACTTTGTGAAGTTCTTTTAAAACTTGAGTTTGTTGAATAACAAATTCAGAATTGCTCTTTTTAGTAAAAAGCTGTAAAAGAGACAAAAAATATTCTTTATTCAGACTTAAAAAGAAGAGGCTTCTCTCAGATTTTGCATACTCTGCTGCCATTGACAAACACTTCACTGTCAGCTGTGACAGAAGTACTACCATGCCTTTGAGTAGTGGACTCTGATCTAGTTTGAAAAAAGTCCTAAAACATTTACCCATTTTGCCAGGCATGGAATACTATTGTCACTAACAGGCCTCAGGGGACTGCAAAACATGTCCTTGTTACAGTATTGAAACTGTCTGACCTGACTCTGTGCTGAACTGACAGATTCAAGCATTTCTAAAACCCCTAAACTCCTCATTTTTATAGAACAAGGACAATTCCCCTTCCTCCTAAACCCTACAGAGCACCTTTTTTATTTTAAAGCTGGAATTTGATAAATAAAGATATAAGAGGAAGTAAATCAAGCTCTTTCCCCCCCCTCTATTATACTCTGGCATTATAAAATAAAGAAAGAGTAAAAATCCAGCACATGAAAGTGCTTCACACATTCACATGAGAAATACTCGCTTAGTTTCTTGAGCTCACATCAATAATATCTAATTAAGTCCTTGACTTTAACAATATTAACAAATATATGTTAGACATCTATAGCTGTCCATCCTACAGACTTGGTCAGGCACATTACTGATCTGCCTCTGTTACTGCTCTATCTCTTTTGATATAAACTGACTGGTAAGAATTTCATAATATTTGGTTTCCAAGGCAAAAGATATCTCTGCATGAAGGAAGCAGCTGCCCATCACCTAGGTTCCTTTCTCCTCTTTCACACACTCTGAGCCAACAGCTTCTTCAGAAAGAGAGGTGCTAGTTTTAACTGACAAACCAGCAGGGATATTTCTTGTGCAAGTCAGCAGTTTTTGCTCAGATTTTCTGACACTTTTTGCATCCTTCTGTATATGCATCAGTATCTAATGTAAGTTCACTTTTTCCATCCACATGCTGCAAATTGTGACGTGTAAATTGCTTCTTTATGCACGTATCACACCTTTTTTATTTAAAATGAAACCTTTCTGAGCATACATTTGATTACAGAATCACATAGATCATTTGAAGGAATTTTGCAAACTTTATAAATTCTAAGAAATATTTATACTGCCGTATGTTCCAATGTTTAAAAAAATGATTCTAAAATAACACTCTGAATTGAAAACTTTAGGATGGAGAGTTAATTAATACATGAAGTAGGATCTCTATTTCCTAATATTGGTAAAACCTAATACAGGCTACTCTCTCTAAACACCCATCACTTTTTATTGACTAGAAGAAACAGCCTAGAAAATCATGTTAGATCAAGCTAATTCTTGGATTGCAAGATTAAAGGAAGACAAATTGCACTAAAGGGGACTTGCATGCATAATATTAGCCACAAAACAGAGACCCACAGGAATAATCCTGTATCATTGTTAGTTACACAAACAAGGTTTCGCAGCAGAGGCCATTGGGCTGAATCCTCAACGAGCTTGTGTGAGTCAATGAAACTCTGATGATTCCCCTTGCATGTGTTGCATTTAAATCTGATTCATCAAGGGGCTTACGCAGACTTGTGACTGAGCTTAGTTGTGAACATAGCTTGGGACAAGGGGCTGGAGTCTCTGAAGTCAAGTGTATGTTTAGGTACTGCATTGAACTGGGGCCACATGGAGACCTGCGCAGCATGAAACAGATTGTCTCTACCTGATGTAGTGTCTTAAACAAAAATAGAAATCAACAGGACAAGCAGGTTCAGTGATCAAATAATTGATTTAAAAGTTTCACCGTTTGAGATAGTAAGTAGGCCATAACTCCTAAAAGAAAAAGCAGGGACTTCCTCCAGATAAGGAGTTGAGATTTATTACTCCTCCTGAAAAAAGAAAACAAATACCTAACAAAAAAAAACCCCCACAAAAACTCAAACAAACCCTAGTGTAGCGAAATGGCTGAAATTGTGTTAACTGACTATGAGGCAATCAAGATACCACAATTAAGGAGACATGAAAATCATCCCCAGAAGAAATCTGGGGATGGATCAGGGAGAAAGGCCTATAGACACCAGCAATTAAAAGGACTTTACAGGCACATTAAAAGCATTTAAGAGGAAGAATTGAAGGCGTAGATGATGAACCACTGACTGTTTCATATTCATTGCCTGGCAAGTAATCATGTGCTGAGGCATTTCTTTTACTTAGAATTTATGACACTGTCTTGAGAAAAGAGATGAAGTTAAACATGGGAGTGTGCTTCAAGCACAACTAATTGCTTAGATGGGCTCTAGACTCAGCGCTTTCAGATGGAGTGAGTGCAGAATCTGCCATTTTGTCAATATGTTATCTTAATTTTTCAAAAGAGAAGATTAATATTTCAGTGTTTCTAAAGCTAGCACTTACAAAAATATTTACATACATTTTCATAACCCACCACATAAAACTGCAAACAGCCAGAAACTGGCAACCTGCCACTCTGATGATTAATACAAGAATCAAATTAATTGCTGTCCCGCAGCATCCAGCAATTATCTTTTTCTTTTCTTCTATTAATGGGTTTTTCCCCTTTTATGTTTAGTGTGGGTGGGTAGCTTTAGATCTATTCAACTATCCAGAGTCCTTTCCTCTCTAATTCCTCAAAAACCTTGAAAAATAAACACAAACTAAATAAGGGAGTCCACAGAGATGCTTCTATTGAAAATCGCGAGCTTTGGAGGTCTTGGGGTTTTTTAGAATATATTTAAAGCAAGCCTATTATTATCTCCACAATAATGTCTCTCCACAGCAGTATGTAAAAAATAGAGAATATAAAATGACTGGTTTACAATTAAAACGTGTGGAGCTTCTTTCTCTTTCTCTTTCTCTTTCTCTTT
>VZRR01002170.1:46583-106467 GCA_013398015.1 Oreocharis arfaki
TTTTCCTCCTCTTTTTTTTCCTTTTTTTTGTTCTCTTCTCCTCTCCTCTCCTCTCCTCTCCTCTCCTCTCCTCTCCTCTCTTCACATATTGTAGGGAACGGGAAATAAGAAGGATTGTAATTTCATCTGCTCTCTTTGTCTGTTACAGACCTTTACTCTACAACTAAACTTCAAGTAAATTACAATTTATGATTTTAATTCTACACTAATAAGGTATAATTCTAACCAAAACTCTGAATCAGAACAGCTTCAAGTGTTGTGAGGTATGGAAAATAATTGTCATATTTGCCCTCTTGTGTTTTATAATGAGATCAACAAAATTCTTTAAGCTCATGGGAAATATAGAATTCGGATGAAGTTTTTGGAATTTGTAACCAGCCTCTCCCATAATTACTAACGCCACAAAACTAGTAAAAGTACCCCATCTATGAAGTAAAATGCCAGCTCTTAACTTTTAGAGGCCTCCCTATTCATCTTTCTCTTGATATGATATGCCACTATTAGATAAAAATATTTTAAATAAGACAATGTAAAAATAACATTTTGTAGCACAGAGTTCTTCTCCTCTATAATCAACTTCCCTCAGAATAATGCTGCAGTAACAGAGTGGCAGAAAAACAGAATATATAAAAAATTGAAGAAAAAAGTAACTAAAATACAATTTGATTAATCTTAGGGTGACTCTATTCTCTTCCTCTATTCTTAACTAAAAGTAAGCTCTTTAGTAACAGAAGCCCTTTTAAAAAGGCGTTCTAAGCATGTCATATGAGAATGAATTTAATGTTAAAAAATAATTAGAACAACTTAATTACCTGTAGCATATCAACTGTCAGAACTGTTGTTGCTATGCCTAACCCTTAATTAGCAATGAGTTATGATTGATTAATGAACCCAAAGAGGTTTAAACGCAGGCTGTGTAAAGTGTATTAAAAAAAAATACAAGGCACCTGTACTTTCACAGACTAGTTAACCTCTCTGACATGCAGCTTTCATTTTGATGTCTTCAGAGGTCAAAAGACATCCCAGCTGCTTTTTTAGCAGAGCTTTTTATTTAGACAATCAACAAGAAGGAAAGAGTAAGGAAAAGTTTATTAGAATCTGGGAATTATTAAAGCCTGCACATGTACATTCTCATTAGACTGAAAATTAATTTATTGCCAAATCATGTAGTCATAATTAATATCGGATAAAATTTCAAATTCTTTTGGACTTTGGGGTTTAGGGTTTTTTTTCCTGTTTCTTTCTTTGGAGTTAAATTTCTGAGACATGCATTTATTTCATAAGTTCAGAAGCATACGTTACATAGTTCTTAATTTGAGCAGTAAGCCACTGACATGAGTAAATTGTGCTGTACAGCCATTTGCCCCAGCCTGGAAGTTTTCATTCTTCAAGCCCAGAAAAGGATTCAGGAGGACAGTGTCTGAGGTGGTCAGTCTATGTCAAAAAGGAGTTGGCAGCAGCAAAAGAGGGTTTAAAGTAGGCAGCAGAAATGAACAGATGCACTAATATGGATTTGTTGGAACAGAAAATGCCCATGTTTTTCAACAAAATACCAAAGGCCTGGTGGAGTCAATCAAACTAAGTCTGCTAGACTCAGTTTGAGGATTTACAGATAATTTTGAACGTTTTTTTAACATGTAAATCCAGGACCCCATATTTCTGGTTGTTCCAAAGAATGAATTAAAAAAACAGGGATCTGATCATTATCTGTAAGTGGAAGTGATATACATGTAAGGTAGAAGAGATGGTAGGACACTTAGAATTTAACATAATTTTTCCTGAGGTCACAGTCTTAGCTGCTGGCTAAGGATATCTTTTGTTGCTTCCATTATTGCTAAGTCTTGGTGGCAAACAGACCATCAAACCAATTTTAAAAGCATCATGTAAAAAAAGGAAGACAAGCCCTAACATTACACGTTACCTTGCTTGAGGTAATAAGTTTTGCAATGTCATACAGATATTGTAACATAAAACATATTTCATCTGCAGCACAAATAAAAAATCAGACCAGTGAAAGCACGACTCATTACTATGGATATTCATGATTTCATACTTCTTGTAAGTCTATCTGCTTAAAAATCTTGGCAGAAAAAAGTAGAAAGTAATGTTAAAACAATACGAAGGAAGAGTCAAATCCATATAACTATGTATCGGTCCACTTTTGTTCAGCCATCAACCTTTTCACTATCCCATCATTTAGGATAACAAAGCATTCATTATCTCCATATGATTTCACCATTTTCTTCTTGGTTCTCTGAAACGTGGTGATTTTCATCTTTCATCAGTGATTTGAAATTGCCCCTCAGTTTTGGTTGCAATTGCCTCCATAGGTAGCTTCCATGGGAGCCTAAATATGAGGTACTGTGATTAGTATTTTTTTCTTCATCTGGGAATATTTTTAAATGCCTTGGGGTTAGGAAAATATTCATTTACTGATGTCGGTATATTTTAATATATAAATCCAAGACAAAATGGAAAATTGCAAAAGGTGTCTCTGAGTGTCATCATTCACACTGTTACCACCGAACTCTTCCTCACTTGTATTAGTGTTTCGTCAAAATTATTTTCTAGATCATTTTTTGGCCTTTGATAGATTATTAATGGCAAAATATTTTATCACTGTACTTCTGTGACTTATTTTAGAGTCTTTTAGGATTTGAGAATACCATCCATTAGTACCTGAGACTGACTATTTTCATATTTCCAAGTGACTTAGGCAAGTTTGCGAAACTGTTTTTGAGGAATAATTTAGGAAACTTTGGACAATACAGTTCATAAATACACAAAGCTGCTGAAATGTGCCTAGTCTCACAAAAGAAATGGTGAAGTACAAGGGTTTTGTTTTCACTTTACTGTGGTTGTAAAAGAAATTTCTGAAACTTTAATAAACACATCACAGCACGAAGTAAACAAAGCAAGCTTGTTCCTTTAATGAGAAAATCAGCCTGCATAAGAGGATATTACATTGATTTATAGCTGTTAAAATGAAGATAGCAAACAATGGACACACATCATCAATCAATCAATAAATCTGAAGTTAGACATACTCTTAAGGCCTGACACTTTTTTTAAAAAAATAAATTAGGTAAGATCTCAAATAAAGAAACATAGCCATTGTCTCTCACCTTGCATTTGGCTACAGAGTGGTCACATTTACACAACACACAGCAAGGATGGTCTCTAACATTTTGTAGTACAAGAGAGACAAGATCTTGTTTGGCTGATTTCTCACAGAAAAGCTTAATAAACTCCAGCTTCTGTCCCTCAGAACTGTCATTTATTCATTTTTGAGATGAAGAGTAAAAATAGGGAGGCTAAACATCAACTCAACCATGTATCTAAATTAACATTTTTGAAGGAAAGCAAAAGCTATTAATACAAATATGATGCATAACACGAACAGCATTACAGTCTAAAACTGCAGACATATGTGAAAACTAAATACGGACAAATTCTGGCCCTAGTTACACTCACACAGTCCCATTAAACTTGATAGTTCTCTATGGGTATAAGTGATGTCAGGGTCTACATTGTAACCAGAATCCTTGTCAGAGCTCCTCGGCTGGTGGGGAACGAAATAGGGAACATCTTGATGTTTCCTGTGCTTCGTGAAAACTCTATGGAATGATTCCATGAAATAACACCTGTTTGTAAAACAAATCCTACAGACCATTTTTAATCTTTTAATAATTTTTAATCTTTTAATCTTCTCAATAATTTTAAATTTAAACACCTTGCACGTGTTTAAGCATGTCATGTCACTCTGTCCCCGGCCCTGCCGATGGGAGGAGGAGCGTCCTGGGACCACACTGGTGCTCAGGCATAGTCACTATTTGCAGAGTATTTTAAAATTACATTTTCAAAAAGAGTTGTTTCCCTTTGTTAGAGCAGTTTCCACTGAGAGAACTACATCTCAACAAAGCACATAATGGTGTGGATATCCTGTGGGATTTGGAAATGTTTCTCAAGTTTAAGACCTGAAGAGTCAATTATTTCAGTGTGAGAGGAGACATGGGTATTTATGTCCCCTCCTACCACTCCCTGACCTACATGGGCAGGACTACACATATACGGGTCACAGCAATATTCCAGGAGGCGTTTTCCAAATCCTCTACAAGCAGAGTTGAAAGACAAAGTAAGGCTGGCCCACAGATGAGGCACAGACTACACTGAATTTCTGTCACAAAATATTCATGCGTGATTGGTGTCAGGGGCTCTAGGTTGAAAGTTTTTGTCATTAGCTC
This sequence comes from Oreocharis arfaki, assembly GCA_013398015.1. NCBI lineage: Eukaryota > Metazoa > Chordata > Aves > Passeriformes > Paramythiidae > Oreocharis > Oreocharis arfaki. The sequence continues at coordinate 50,828 of VZRR01002170.1, forward strand.
CTGTAATTAATTTTAGCAGTGCAGATATTATGGGGTATAGCTGTACAGGCAGAAAGCTGTACCTCCCCACCCTGCCATTCCAAAACTAGAGTCATGTACATCTGGGTGCAGCAGGTTTGCCTAACGTTTCCTTCACACCTTAGTTGGCGAAGTCTGTGCAGCTGCATCGGTTCTGGTTTCTAGTTGGTAATTCTGGGTGACATCTGATCCAGCTGGAGTCTGTCCTCCCTGTTAGCTTGAAAAATGACAAGAGAGACTGGAGACTCCCCACTGTCATTCAAGGAAATACACGGCATCTGCTCTTGTTCAGTTTCTGTTTGCTACTTGTATGCCCATCAGTTTCTGCAAACTGTCGATGTTTTGTCTTCTAGAACAATTTGGTACTGCTGCCCCATTCTGTATCTGACCTCTTGATCTGCTTGTTTGGCAGTCATGGTTATATGCCCTTGACACACATGGTGTGACCATTGATGCCTCACATAGGTGCAGAGGGGTGTTGAGGTGGGTAGTGCAGTTATAATTTCTCAGTTATAGCTTATCAGTTATAGCTTATCAGTTATAGTTTAACTGATCCTTTCAGACGGGCTGAGGTTCACTACTCGGTTCTGTCTCTCCAGGTTGAATTAAAGCAAAACTGAAAATACAGTGTCCTTTACCAAATATGGAAATGCCTGACATTTGACCTGCTCCAAAACCCATAGATTTTCAAACTCAAGTCTCTCGGAAGTTCCAAAGGTTAAATCTCCCTGACATATTTTGAGTAGAGCAGCCGACAATTTAAACTTTTGTTTACTCAGAAACTTATATATTTTTGCTTTATTTTTTGCTACTCTAATAGGTACATATTTCTTTTCATATTGTCATTCAATTTTTATTTATTTTTATCTTTTTAAAACCCAAATATTCAAACATGTATGACATGTCAGTAAGGAGAAAAGCGGTTTCTCTGAAACTTGCTGCCATTCCAGACTTCTCTCCAGACAATTTTTCTATCTTGGTAAGCATCTTAATTTCTCAGTTCTTTGCATGTTAATAGGGCTGATGCACATTTCCTCCTTCACACTGTACCTTGTTTATTTAAAATCTCAGGGTCAATAGGTACATTTTCATTAGGGATCTGTACAATCCGTGGTGCAAGAGGATACGGTATTGCCTATGACCTCTAGGTATTCTTATAATACAGGACTAAGCAATATATAAAATTTATACTAGTTGTTATAAACTATTCTAGATTTTCATTACTGTAAAGCTCATGAGGCCAATACGAAAACTAGAGAGTTCTGCAAAGCAGTATACCAGAGAAAAAAAGATGTTCCAGCAAAGCTGGTACATCACCCTTGAGAGAGGAACCTCTGAGAGTGTGAGTTTTTCCATTTTGGGAGGGGAGACACATTTCAGCTGTGCTGTCATTGTTATGGTTGCCATTTGAAGCCAAGGAATACTGGAATTACTAATAATATATATGTGTATATATATATATATATATATGTATACATATATATTTAGCATCTTGAACAAAATTTAAAGAGGATTAATTTTATGTTGTTAATCCCAAGTCCCTTTGCATGTCTGTAAGCTTATTGTGGAGAGACGACCCAGTGTTTGAATCAGGCTGCTGATGTTGTGATATTGGTACTTTGTTCAGGGAAGTCCAATCACCACATGAATGGGTTTCACCCCATCCTCTTTTTTTTGTTGGGTTTTTTTTNCAATGAGGGAGAGCAATTTATGCATGTGCATGACAAATGGCATGCTGTGCTGAAAAGCAGCCCACTGAGAGATTTGGTATTGCAATGGGAAAAGCAGAGGAGAGAGATCAATAACACAGAGACTGAAAGGATGTGTAATTGAAAGTAAGATGAAGAATGAAGAGAAAGGCAAATAACGCATATTTGGAATATAGCTATAAGGCTCATCTGGAAAGTGGGGGAGAAACAGCAAATCAAGGGATAAGATATAGTAGAGCCTTAAGAATTCAGGTATACTTAGGTCCTGGGGATCCTGAGCACCAAAAAGGAAGCAGGAGTGATATGGAGGAAAGCATTCAGCAGCTGTTAATCTCTCCAGCTGTCTTGGGGCCTGAGATATCAATATAAAGAGAAATGCAGCAGATGCATGGAGAGCCCTGCTCCTCTACCCTCTCCCAGAAACTGTGGGATGGATCCTGCACCTGCAGAGGCAGTAGTCAGCAGGGCAGCATGGGCTCACTCTTCTCCAGCAAAACAAAGAGATGTAAGGCAATGAAAAGGGCATAATAAAACTGATATTTATGGCTATTTAACAAACTGCTCCCCAAATGATATTTCTCTCATACAGATGTAAATAGAATGCTGACTTACATTATGCTGCACTGAAGAAGGCAGTGCAAACAATCCCATGTAATTGCTAACTCTAAGTTGAAACACTCTATACCATAAATTCTGTCCATTTTTACTGCAGTTACTGGGTGTGCTGATGCTGACCACAACATTTTCCAGGGTTCTGTTTGTATTAAGGATCCCCCCAGGATTTCACTGAATTATGTGGCTAACACAGCTTTGAGAGCGCCATTATTTGAGTGCTTGGAGGCATCAGTTAATTTTTAAAGTCTGTCGTAGGGACAAAAAAAGACCACTAAATAATCACAGGAATATTCTATTATTTTAAGAAGGTATTTTTCCCTTCTCTGATACAATCTGCTTGTATTCCTCTTTTTTTGCTAAACATATAAATGACTTATCCCAGGCTGACCCTCACAAAATTTTTTTAATAGTCACCATAAAATCTCTGATGGCATATCACCTCCCATCTCAGCAGTTCCACAGGTACCAGTGCTGAGGAAACTTTACCCATCAGTACCAGGACATGGCCATAAAAGGCTGAATCTGAAGAGCTCTGAGCATCCTCAGCTCCCAGGGGCACTAATGGGCTTCACAGAAGATTTTGTTGTGTTTATCCCTTTTGGATTCAGGGTCTTACTCTGCACACAGAATTCCCGTTGAAGTCAGTGTGAGCTATTCACTGACACACTGAAGGCCCATCTCTTCACTTACCTGATGGTGGAGTGTAAGGTACCACACTGAAGCCTGCGAGCTACATGAGCTTAGAGAGAGAGTAGGTGGAAATGTGGATAGAAGTGGGATTCCTGGGGCTGTTGGCCAGATGCAATAATAATTCTTCTTAAACGCAGACTTCTGGTACTCATGTATTTATTCAACGTCAGATGTACAATGATGAAGGAAAAGTAAGTTTTTCTGCTATGGACAAACTACTGTAAAGTGCTGTAACTTCTTCAAGATGTCTGATAAGAGTTCTCGTGGTCTGCTTCCAGCACTGCATGTAGTTAGATTAAGGCATGTCTCTCATTTGGCAATGATGTGTGAAATTGTTCATGATAACCTCTGCAGGGACTTCAGAGAAGAAAGCAGCTGCAACTTACAGGATTCTTTTGAGTTCCCAGGGAAATTTATTGCCTCTAAAGAAGTTTTGCTGAGGTATTTTGTCTGATAAAAGATGTATCTTTTACAGTACACTCCCACCCCCATATGAACATCTTTGTCACTATCACAATGGAGTATAAAACTCTCTGTACATCCTGTAATCAGTGCAATTTATTTGTTTGACAAAAACCAATGCTGATTTATAGCTGTTGAGTATCTGACATTTTTCTTTTGTACAAATATTGTAGAGTTTCAATTAACTGTAATAACTCTACTGTTGCTTCCCCTCTTTCATTTCTTTTGGCATCTTTCCTCTTCCTTCTCCTCTGTGGAAAGCAAACACACATATCAAGAAACAAAAATGGTAGTTGTTAGACGTGGGGCATAGACTTCTGTCACAGAGCTCTGACAATTCCAATAGATGTTCTCCCGTAGCTGTTTATATCCTGAATGTTCCCTTTGTAAGAACACATAAACAGAGGTGGGTTTATTTTGTGTGTTTTGTGTGTGTGAATGTATGTGTGAACAACATAGAACAGTACTTATGTTAAAATAAAAGAAAAAGGATAAAGAACATCACAGACTTACAGTAGACAAGGATACGTTATCAGTACTTCCCAGAGTAAGTTTGAGATAATCAGATAGGTAATGTTATAATAATTTTCTTGAAGAGGGACTTGAGCAAATACTTCTGTATGAATACTGACTGACTCTCTCCACCCCACACAGTATCTCGGATAATGAAACAAAAAAGATTGTTTCTTAAATGCTCTTCCCAAGCTGAGACCTCATGACTCAGTACTTCAGTGTTTTACCATCTTGTTGTTTGTTCAAGAGTGAAGTAGATTATGGTGTAACTCCATGACCTCTTACTGTCTTTTACAGATATTTCAGAGATTTTATTGATCTGCATGTGTAATATTCCTCACATCCATGACTCTGTGAACAACCAAACAGGAAATTGCTGATAGAAATTTGAAGTACAGCAGTGCACATATAGATGAAATGACAATTTTTACTAGATAATTAAGGTTGAATGAACACATTGAATTTAAAAAAAAAAAGTAATGAAATTGTTATATAACAAATATTACCCTACCTTATATACAGAAATATAAGACAAATTTGCCTTAAATGCACATATTTATGTATGAACCCAAAGCTAACAATACTATAGTGTTTTTGACAGAGTTTTCAGGGATATTAAAATCCATATTTCACCACAATTTCATCTTTTTTGTCATTTGATCCTAAGCTCTGTCTAGATAGTTTCAGGCTTCACTCATGTTTGCCGTGTTCAGGTTCTGCTTGGTGGTTGAAAGGGTGAGCAACAGTCAGTGTCCCTGCAGGCTGCTGACTGGGTGCACACCAAAAGACACCTCCAAAACTCATTGTGAGGTAGTGGTAGGAAGCAATGCATTCTGAAGTGACAGCAGATGATCTTACAAATACAGACAGGAGCTGTCTATCAAACGATGTGTATGCTTGCAAAGGAAAGTTCAGCAGTGAGTTAACAGATTTTGCTTCAATGACATTATTTTCTTTGCTTGTTAAATTTTTATTGTCTCAATTTTCTCATTAAATATTTCATTTCAATGGTATTAATATAAGGTTGATTTACCAGCGGTTTTGTACTGCTAAAGAATTTCCAAATGTTCTACATTTTTGCTGAGGAAGACTTTTTGTTTTGAAAATTGATTTTCACTGGTTTTGAAATAACTCTGTAAGCAGTGTATTTACAATATTAAAAATGTATCATTTAAGTAGATCTATAAATTTTTGTTATATTCAGGAATATATTAGATTATTAGTTGCATATAATGAAACACATACGTGTTTCTCCCTTGGTTTAGGTATAAATAAAACTGGATTACTTAAAAATCTAATTAGACCAGAAAACAGAGATAATACCAAGATATTTGGGTAAATAATTGAAGTATATAGTAGGACTGATTTTCTTTCTTTGAGGAAAATGTAGATATAATAGTCTCAATGAAGAAAATCAATTAAGATGTGTTTCATTTAATTGCTTTTAATAGTAATAGAAAGGTCTAATTGGAAAGCTTCAAAAGAAAAAAAGCCAGCTGAAAGTAGATTGGGTGGAAAGAAAAGAAAGTGTTTCAACAAACACGAAACTTTCCTTATAAAAGACTATTAAAAACACCAACAATTGTATGCTCTTCACATTTTGTTTAAATCTCTTTTCAAGAAGCTTGATAATCTAAAATATTGCTCTAAAAATGAAGAATATTTTAATTTGTTCAGAGACTTCATTCTGTTCAGCTTGATTTTTGCTGAAATTTTTTCTTTTGTGTGTATGAAAGTACTATGAAGATGATATAAAAAACCTATTAAATCAAAAGAGAAAACAGAAAAAATGTTCTCTTAGGTATATCGAATTGTAACAAATGCCTATAAAAGATGCATATCACTACAGGAAAGAGAGCATTGTTTATTATGCCTGCCATTTTTCATCATTAGAGGGCCTATGACCCTTAAATCATGTTATCTGCAACATTTGCACATCGATCAGTTATGTCCAGAATATGCTTTGGTGTACAAGTTGGAAAGATAATTTTCTATTGCTTTTTATTAATCCTTGCGTGGTAGCCTGTTACTTGTTATAATTCCATCAGAATAAATCCTTCATTTATGATTGATGCCAATATAATTTCTACGTTTTGTACATTTCTTCTTTGGAATTTGAAAGAATATGTGCCTAGCTTGCAACACCCCTAATTATTAGATAATATTAACTAGAGAGCAGTAGTGCTGCCAGAATGCTGCAATAATACTCTGGTTGAAGATACAGGAATAAGGACTGTGGCACTTTGCTTCTGACAATAATTGCAAATCTGAAAAGTAAATTTACTACTACGAGCAGATATTTGTGCTAACCGATCTGAACACCTCATGAGATGGAGTTTTACACGTATTCCTTCAGCTACTTCTACTGGAGTCCTAGAAGTCTGTGATTTCCTTCGGGCATTATTTTTTAAAGCTTGCCCAGAAAGACAGGCAGATATTAACCATATCTTTTGTGGGGAAAAATTAATAACACCATAAAATTACTTTTACCAAGAAACGTCTAATTGACTACGCAATGTTTTCTATTTTATTTTACTTATCTACTGCCTTTTGTTTAGGACCACATACAACAATTAGTACTTTGTTTAATTTTGAGGGGGAAACATTAGACTAATACATATGAAATCAAATACTTCAAAACACTACTGTGTCTAGAAAACATGTTTCTGAGAAAGATATTGCACTGCTAAAATAACTTTGCGACCATAACAGTGCTGGCTTAACAATAGGACTCAATGGTCTTAAAGATCATTTTCCATCTAAGTGGTTCTATGATTCTACATCTTGCCCAGGTCAAATATGCAGCTGCTGATTCTAACATAAGGAATGCCTGGTGGCACTGCGTGTGGTTCCATTATTAGAAAAAAAAGCAGGAAAAATTGTTCTCTGCAGGAAGGCAGTTTACTTTATTCTCTGCATTATATTACAAGGATATGAATCTCTCATCACTGAGAATTCCTCCTTGCAGGTGATTTGACTGCATACTTAAAACTACACTCTTTTTGCAAAGAAATTGAAAGTACTTCTACATACCACAGAGCAAATACTTAAATTCATCAGTCAGCTTTTGTTCAGTTCCTGCTCAGGCATATCTTGTGTTTAAATTGATTTTGTTCAATGAGTGACTAGAATTGACTACAGAATTCAAGATGGTTCTATCTCAGAGTGAATTTCAGCTTGCAATGCTCTTAAATTAAAGCAAAACTGATTAAATGACATCACAGACTATGGGTTTTTGATATCATTCCTGCAAAATGAAAGAAAGCATGCATGGATATGAGATGACAGTTGTAAAATAAAATGCAGTTCCATATGTCTGAGTTAGATGAAAATACATTTTTTTTTTTCCAAAGGGAAAGTAGCTTTACCAGAGATAAACGTAAACCATAAACAACAATAAAAAATCCTCTACTTGTCTGTTGGTATTGAAGAAGTGTCAACACCTAATGAATCTGTTGCTTCTTTTACATTTCGGTGCTTAATGTAATGACACGTGAAGGATAAGACTAAATACATTTTGTTACCAATGAGAAAAGATATTGGAATTTTTGCCAAAATGAAAGAGAAAATAAATACAAAAATGAATATATAAACCCGAACCAAACTATGATTTTTTTCTTTATTTTAGTGATGCCCTGTGAATCTGTGCTGATGTCACAAAGGCTTAGCATCATGCACCCTGTAGCATGATGCACTGGAATCTTAACCTCTGTCACCATCCACTTTGTAGAGGATTCAGTGGATGGAGAATGAATGGACAAAATTAATTACAAAATATTAGCCTTAAGAGTCTCACATTAAAAGACTTGGTCCACCAGATGATTGGTCTGCTATTCTCTTCCTAGCTTACCACTTCAGCTACCATTCAATCTCCAAATCACTTAAGACAATGGCATTTGAATACAGTTCAAGTTGCTCCTGCAAATATGGCTTCAAAGACAATCTAGTGTCAATGTCAAAAGCAAGTAGTATGAATACAACTTGCAAACTCAATGCCCAAAGAAGGAAACAGTGTGGTGCATTTGGTCAAATTAAAGCTCTGGAAACTTTGCATTTACAGTACTACTTCGAGATAGAACTGATATTTCAGAAGTTTCTAATCAGATCAAAGTTTTCTAAACTGAGCAGGATTTTATTTTTTTTAACCAACTGGGAAATGACTGCACCCACTCTTTTCAGGTGTGTTTCTTACGATATTACCCTGCAGAGAGGAATGGGTTAAAAGATGAAGACTGGCAAGTAGGATTGTAAATATGCTCAAGAGACCTTGTAGCTGGAAGTAATCCTTGATAAACAGGTGTGGGCAGCAGGCCGACGATCCTCTAGCAGGAGCTGAGTTTAATGGTGCCGGTATTTTCAACTCTGCCATGGTGTTTCTTTGGGGATCCCATGGTTAGCACAATAATGGCAATAAATTCACTCTCTTTGAAGAGGTTGCCTGTCTGTGCTGACTCGCACACACCCCGATATAGTTTTATGCCTTTATTTTCGTTTGCATAAAATACTAACGTAACTGCTATAGATTACAGAAAAACATTGAAATCAAAGGGCTTTTTTCAACACAAAAATTACATTTTGCTGAAAAAGCTATTTTTTTGCTGGAGAAAGCTCTGACATATGACTTTATTTGGTCAGAACGCACTACGTCAGCTTATACATAATTTTCAGCATTGGTCTGTCTAAAGCGCTGGATTTAGATTGAGATGCAGAATGTGTATTTTGCAAAAGATAGGTCTACTCACTTTAGGTTCAATTGTAAATGTTTTATCTCTTAGGAGTCTGAGATGTTCAGCCTTTGCTTTAGCACACAGCAAAAATGCAAAATAATCATGTTAAGCTCTGCATAATGTCCAGCTCACCTGTACTGACCTGAAAAAGGTAATGCTAAAGGAAAAGCCAAACATTCATGTTTAGACTAGCAGTATGTGTGCAGTAGTGCCATTGGTATGGCATGGATAACATGTATCTTACTCCAAGAAAATATTTTGAAATTGGAGAGAATTTACCTGGATGTATTTAGTGGCAAACAAAAACCATAATTGTCAGGATCCTCTTACAAAAGCCCAATCTAACTATTCTGTTAGATTCTGCCTATACCTTCAAGGAACAAATGAGAATTAATCCAGCATTCAGCTACACAGTATATGGAAAGTAGTCAGGGACGTTAAAATTGATTCAATCAGGTGTAATAAAAGAGAAGAATTGCACAAAATTAGATGATTGGCCAAACAATCAGCTCTGCTTAGCCAGTTTTCATGATGCAGACTGAATCAATAAAAAATATCATTCTACACCGGAAAGGGACAAAATCTTAAAGAGGTATGCCCCTGAACCAAAGGTGTGGTGTACTGCTGCATTATCATGAGCTGCAGCTGCCAGAAATCTACCATATTACATTGCAAGAAGGTATGCATGGACATGTGTGCAAAAACAATGTTTATTTGCCATTTATATATCAAGCAGCATTGAACAGGCAATGTTCATGTCAGTCCACTCAGTTGCTCCATTTGAAAGGCAAAATAACAATTGAGACAAATGTTCTCTATTGGTTTTAACATCTGTTTGCTGTTTCAGAGAGAATAATAAATAGCCAAAGAAAAAATGCTTTTATCTACAGAGACCTGTTACGTACATGACTGCTGAAATAATACCATAATGGTATTAATATTACACCTATTAAAACTGAAAACACCACTTGTGCTTTGGAAGAATTTCTTCCTCCTGAATATATTGGAAAAAAGCTACACAAGACTTAAAGGTTTAACGTAGGCTTGTTGGGGATACACTAATGTTTCTTACCGTTTTAGAGGTTTGTGGAAGGGAGGAAGGAAAAAAAGAAGACAAAAAAATCCATAAAGCTTTTATTGAAGTGAACAGAAATATTCCTCATTGGATTCAAGTAGGACTACATACTCGAAGCTCTGCAGGTTATCTAAGGCAGACTTGGCCCATGACTCATATTTGATGGAAGACTGGGAAGCAATTCAGAACTTAGCACTGAACTAAGCAAAGAAGCTATACATTATGCATCTAGGACTCAAAAAGGGAGCAAGAAGCTGCTAGACATCAAAGGGGAAAAAGAATCCAGTTATCTAAACATCTAACAGATGAATCTGTGTCTTGCATGTCAAGCATGTTAGAGAGATGTCACTAAAGTAGCTCAGAAGTGCATTTTTGCTTTATTCTCAAATGACATTGCCTGAAATATTACTGAAGTGTGAAATATTAATAAAGTTACCTTCATGATGTCCATTTCAGACAAGATTGCAAGGGAAGGATGGAAAGCATTATCCTAGTGTCTCTAATCAGGAATTTAGGAGTGGCTATTTTACATTTCACATGTTCCTTTAGCCTAGCATAATGTTCTATGTGGCTTTTTCAGGTTTTTGGCTTGAGAAGAGTCCCCAATGAACTGTTTGTTCTGCACAAGCAGAACGAGTAGATTAAACACAGTCTGGGGCCAGAATATATGTGTACATGCTGCAAAGTTGAAGAAAGAAGACTCTTTCCCTGTTCCACCATACGTATACCTGGCAGACTGGATTTCTTTGCAACAAGAGCAACATTTCTTTGCATCTATGGCTCTTGCCCCTCCCTGTGCTAACATTTGTGGCTGGGAGATGCTCAAGATAGGGACATGAGGTCAGGCTAACCACAAATGACTGAAGATAGAAAGATTGCAGGCTTTACGCTCTTTAAAGCTAATGTTCTGGTTTTGGATCTTGGGAGACCTGGGAAAATCTATTTTTTGAGTTTCTATACTGAGTGTAACACAAGGATGCTGAAAAAAGTAACTTTTCACAGAGTTTATAAGATCAAATTCTTTAAGCGTAATTAAAGTTCTAAAACATCGAAGCAGACCTGGCATCTGCACTCCTGCAGAGCATGCAAAAATGCCAGACTAATACTAATAATACCCTTCTGTTCCCTTCCAGTACTTTCAGAAACTTTCTGGGTTTTTTCAGTCTATGTCTTCCCCACACCCAGTGAAAAACCACCTGAAATGCTTTTAGACAAGTCTTCTGTACTCCAGATGGTTGTGGTCACATTGATGTTGTTTACCTCTGTTCTTCAAATATTCCTCAGACATTACAGTTGGTATCACTTTAATTATCATTCACTAACTTTCACTCTAAACAGTTTTCCAAAGCACCATTTCGTATGTTGTTAATTGAAGGAGCGAGTAGATTTTTAGGACTTACAGACAAAAACTTTACCATTCCTGGATGGGAATTTTCTATTCATCTAAATATTTCACTCTAGTCCTGAAGAATGTGAAGAACTGCTTGCCTTGAACTGGTACAATTCTCTGCAAGATTTCTGTAAGCAATATTATACAAATTCATGAAATTTCAGGTTTATGGCTTACAGGCAGAGAGAATAAGACTGACAAAAAGCGAAGCCAAGAAAAAAGTCACATGGGGCAGCAATTTGGAAAGATTGCTAAATAGCCTCGTTATCTCCCATAGCTGTAGCTAACCAGACAATTGGATGCAGCTTCCATGGTGGCTTAAAACCAAGAGAAAAGGGTTGGCTGGTAATGAGGACGGAGATTTTGCATACCAATTTCAGGTCTATAGAAATGGTAACGCTGGTGGGCATCAGCAGGGATTTTGTAGCATCCAAAAAAAAAAAAAGGTATTCCAAAAACAGGAAAAAGTGAGCCAAGGCATAATTTTTTTCTAAGGGAGAAGTGGACGCAATAGGCCTGACAGGGAAGAAGCCCAGCCCAAAGCTAGCTGCTGGCCCACCCAAAGCGGGAATTAGGGTTGCTAGCTTTGAAAGCAGCCAACTGCAGGACAAGAGAGGATAAGCTTCGCTAAAAGCACCATTTTGCCAAAGGTGCTCAAGGGTCAGAGAAAAGCAAGAGAGAACCTGTCTGAGCCCCATTTTCTGAGTAGCTATCAATACATGCTCCTCCTGAAGGACTTTGTCCCAGGTGTGGGCAAGGAATCCATGTCAGTGTTGAGGTACGAGGATGGAGAGGGTCTGCATTAATACGTCTCATGTCCTTCAGCACTCTGTCATCAGATTTTTGTCTCCAATTTTGGGACATCTGTGGCTTGAGAAAAAGCCACCTGTTCTGCACAGGACAGATCCTATTTTCTCTCTCACTGGGACAATTCTAAGAACTCAGAACTAGGATTTCTGCCTTTTAACTCCCAGAAGTTTTTTTTTTTAAATTTGCCTTTTCTTTTTCTTTCTTTCTTTACTATCCAGGTCTATTAAGTAAGGAGAGCTACTGCCAACAGACGGATCACAAAAGCTTATGTGCCTTCTAATGAAACCAATCATTCTAATTTACTTTTCCCTGCGGAATGTTTTTACATTTCCCTCATTTCTTTAGAGTGTAACTCTCAAAATCATCTGTTTGACCATGGTTCCCAGGGTGGTATTTGTGATACAATAAAATATAAACATAAAAAAAGATAGCTATGCTTAGTTTAAAAGTTGAACAGGTTTCACAGGTGTTGCTGAAGAGCCTTCAATTATGTAGAAGTGACACAATAGCAGAACAATTACTGTTACCTTGGATGAATATTCATGAATGGGTTCAATTTGTAGTAGTACTGAGTTGAGTTCAAAAGGTCTAGAGTTAAGTTTTGATGCAGAGAAGTACTCAAATGTTTGGATGCTTAACTGGAGCAAATAACTTGTATCGAGGCACGAATATGAGAGGTCTGAAATCAGTGCAAGTCTGACTTCTGACACAGAAAACTAGGTTTAAGTCACTGACTAATTAATACAAAAAAAATTGTAAAACACAGGAAAATAAATCTCTGAAACAAATCCCTTTGAAGCACATTACACCAGTTTTCAAGTCTTCACAGTGCTGTTGTTTGGAGCCCTGTTTGCGCATTTCAACCCTAATGAGGAATTTACAACAGGCACAACAGAAATTTGTGGACTTCCTCTCTCCTGTCACCTCTCAGCCATCTTGAAGAGATAAGGCAATAATCTACATTTCTTCATCCAGCATTGAATTGCTTGTCTGGACTTGGTGGAACTGAAGATCTCTTTAACCCAGTAAAATCAGTTCATGAAAAATAGCTGACATAGGATTACAAGGGGAAAAAAAAAACAAAATTGCAAAATTTCTCGTCTTTGATGTAACTTCAAAGCAATGGCAAAGGACAGCTCTTAAATGTCTTTGAAGCTACAGCAATAAAGATGTAAACCTCTTTAAATGTCCTCTAAGACTTGCCTGGGGAGTATTTATGGATGCAGCCTAAATGTGGTCAGTGCATCAGAGTGTTAGTGGAGTCTTCGCTACAGGCCACCTCCACAGCAAATGGGAAAGCAGATGTGCGTCTACTGAAAGCTCTTTAGATTTCACTATGGGAAGTTCTAGGAGATAACAGAGAACTAAGAACTAGAACACAGAACTAAGTCCTTGCTGAGGTTTCCTGCATTAAACAACCTTTGCCTATGCCAGACTAGCTTTAGGCTATTTAATTAACTCAATAAAGTATAGTGACTGAACATTAGCCAAAGGTTTTTAAGATCAGTTTTGATACCAGACATATTCCTTTGATTTTGCCCAGAACTTTTCCAGAAGTCAGCTTTTTTTTTCCCCAGAACTTCTTGAACCTTCTTTATTCACCCTGGATTTTCAAGTGGCACAAACCTCTTCTAATTTTTTTTTTTAAATAATTTTTTTTGTCAGACAGGAATTGATTCTTCTTCAAAGAGCTATGGAACAATACAAATAACCCCAGTAATTATCTCAGTTTTGCAGGTTAAGAAAGGAGGAAGTTCAGAATTATCTCCTACCTTTAAGTAAGTGACTAACATCCTAAAAAAATTATATCTTCAGTCTCAGAATTACCAGCTGAAATCTCTTCTCTGGTGGCTATGTGTCAGATTAGACATGTAAAGTGGAATTCACTGCTGAAAGGAGTACATTAAACTTTCCAAACACATACTGAAGGACAGGGAAACTGCTTATGGCTTTTTTGAATTGTGAATACTAAAGTGCATTCACTCTTGCGAGAATAAGATTTTTCAGTCCTTTAATTCATTGGAAAAAAAACCCCAAACCTGAAATATAAGGCTTTTGTTCATGCACAGACAGACAAATAAAAATTTGTGCAAATTGCTGGGGATAGAATCTGAATTTTCTTCCAGTACAGTAGTGTCACAGTTGTTTCACCTCAGTCAAAGGAACAGATCTGAACTGACATACAAGGAAAGAAAGATGTGGATCTCACACATGATGAAAGATGCATTTTCAGCCTGGAGAGCTTCAATATGAACTGACAGCAATTTTCTCAGACGAAAATAGATAAACTCATTGAACTTTCTGTCAAGGCTCCACCATTTCATCATTTACGCATATCATTTTGTTATTCATTGGAAAACTATGAAATGCCTAAAAATGAAAAAATGCCATCTCCCCAAAGAAAATTTAATATACTACACACGATCATAAACAGGAGAAAAATTATCAGGGTGTTTTTTGCTGTTTTGATGAGATGCAAGACTGACACAAAATTTCTGAAGTCTGTGCATCACAAGTCCAGCGAGGAAATTGAACCCTATATTCCCTGGAGATCCTGTGCTCCTTGTAGAAATCCTTCAGCTAAGGAGAGGAAGCATGTGCACCTCCCTTATGCATCTCAACTTAAAGAAATTTCCTTATAATTTCCAGCATGCATAACATTCTTTCTACTGAGTCTGCCCTTCAAACAAGAACCATGGACTTTTCATGCCATGCCATGACTTTATAGCTAAATATTTCATATGAATGATTTATTTTACAGTTTCTTGGATACATCAACACTGTGATTTCTACAGTTACAGTATTATGCTTTTTTATAACCACTAGGAATAAGAACTTCCCTGATACCCCACTTTTTCATGCCAGTCTCTCTTAAGCTCAGCCACCCTTTCCCACGGTTCTTTACATTTCACCGTATTTCCGCATGCTGTCTTGAGCATTGCATGTGTTCTGGGAGAGCCTAGTAAGTTCTGTCATTCTGTGGGATGTGAGAGGGCCCATCTCTTTCAGGGATGAGGGAGAAATTTTACAGCTTGCATTTCTGTGATGCATTTGCTGGAGTCACCATGACAAGGTTCAGCTGGAAAGTGTTTGACTTTTCACAAGGTATCGAAGTCTCACTGCACCCTATCAGAAAAGACGGCAGAGGAGTGACACCTGCAGACTAACATTTTTTTTCCTTACATGCATTCAGTTTGAAGAGGGATGCAGAAAACATTTGTGATGTGCAGGCCATTCCAGGCAAGCAGTTAGAAGCAATGAAAGAAAGGGGTAGAGGAAATAGAGACTGTTAGTGATTTCAGTTGAAACGGAAAGAAGTGGAAACTAAAACTGAAATGAAAATACCATCTTCATCCAGAAAGTAAGATAGAAATGCTTACTTTGCATGTAAGCTTAGAGAGTTGAGGTCCGATGTTTGGTTTACAATCATGCTTTTCATTTATAAACCATTTTCTTTGGCCCCAGAAAGTTCATGAGCTATTTTTAAGAAAAAATATAGAAAAAGAAACCCAAGTCAGTGAGCTTAAATTTACTGTAGAGTAGCCAACGGTTTTACTGGAACTTTTGTTTTTCTTTTTTGGATGTAAACCAAAGATTAAAAGCCACTGGTTCAGTGGTATCTTTTTGAGTGTCAAAACTATGGTTGTATGGTGGCTTAGTAGTACGACATTACCTTGAGAAGTAGCTGAGTAAATCACTCCATTTCAATTGTGTCAGCTGGCCTCACATCCCAGAGTCTGCACCTTGAACACTTTGCATTTCATGAGGAAGAGTGCTGGTGAAGAGTTCTTCGAGCCTTCAACCAGTAGATACAGAAAAGTGTATTCTTTCAGAGAACGGGAAAGTGGAAGGCAAGGCAAATCACAAGGGAGGAGCCAGTGTTGTAGGATTTTGTGGAGTTATTTTGTTTTTTCCTGAACAACTCATAAAGTAGGTGAAGAAAATAATTGGCTGAATCCTGTGAATAAGGAGTAAAAGTTGCCGAAAAAGAAACATGCCTCTTTTTTTGTATATCACCTGGAGTCATTATGAAGTGATTTATAAGTACTTTGAACCTGAGGTTTCCTGGTTAAATTGTAGATCTTTCTGCAGCAATTAGCAGAACACCTCCAAACTCGGGCTGAGACCTTCAAGTTTCCTGAGTTACAGGCAAACTATTCACGCAGATGCAGATGAAGGTACAACAGAGCATTGAACATTACTAGATGAAAAAGAACAGATTTATAATAGAGCTGTACCTGTGTGCAATGATTCTGCAGAAAGAATATTAACTTGTTTCTGGGGCTGTTTTGAGAGATTTCCAGTGTTTTATTTTGTTGTGGGTTTTGTTTGTATGGGTTTTGTTCCTCTAAGAGGGAACAGGAATCCAGGCAATATAAATGAAAATATTTTCTAAATTTAAGTATACATGAGTGGGTGAACTCACAGAAGAAATGTAGAATTTTGTATCTGTATTTCTAATTTTATCTCTCTTGGATCCCTTCTGATATTCATGCCACTGGAGATTCCTGTGCTAGAGTGAAATTGAACTCTCTTGCAATCCTGTGGTCCTGCATATTTATCACAAGTTAAAGGTCCAATGTATTTGTCAGTAATAATGTTTTATACATTCCACACATAGGTTTGTTTTCCTGTTAAATGAGAAGACACATATTTGTTTTCTGAAGAAAATATCTGATTAAATAACATTTATTTATTAATATTATGTACACAGTGCATGTTGATAATCAAGGCAATCAGATCCTGAAGGAAAATTCTCTCCTCTCTGTTGGTGCAACTACACCTAAGACAGATATACACAGTGCTTCTTTTGCAGGCAAAATCCTCATAAAAATCCCAGTTTTGATGAAGCAGTGAGGAATTTGGGGATTTTCTAGAGCACAGCTCCCAGATGAAATACCCTCTGCTGTATATCAGAGCGGTTGGGAAGATAGGTTGTTCTGTTTTGTCTTACTACAAGATACTTCTAGGGAAAGCAGGGAAGTAGGAAGTGAATTGTTTCCCATTCCACAATCTTTACTTTCTTTCACATCCAAAAGTAAAACCTTAAAAATCATGGAACCAAAGCCAAACTAACTCCAAAACCAAGATATTACGGCCAGAGAGTAGACAATTACTTTATTGAGCTGTGTGATGACTCGGACACAGAACATGAACATGGATCTCCTATATTGTGTTATTTCCAATTTCTAAGTGAGAATGCACTGCCTGTCTCCTCTCTTTCCAGAAAGTCTGTTGGGATCTCTGGAACCTGAGGAAACTTCTATTGAAAAAAATTAGTTTCAGTGTCATATAAAAATATTTAATTGGAGGGAAAAAAAAGCTGATTTCTTTTAGATTAGTCTCAAAAGACACTCAGCAAATTAAAAAAACAAAAAACACGAAAAAACACATAAGCTAAGAACACAGTTAAAAGTAGGAAATTGCTTGGAAAGACTGTGTTTGATGCAGGCTCACAGTAAGGCGCTACTATTTCTAGAGCAGTTTAGGTTTCTAAGTTCTCAACCACATCTTTTCATATTCAGCAGAGGACACAAAAGATGGTGCTGTTTGTGTTTGTGGTACCATAAATCCAGTTTGTGGGCCTTAGAAAGGAGGAAGGGATGCAACGCCAAGGACATTGAGAGTGACTTTAAAGAGCAGTCAGGGCAGTTCTCTTCTTACTTTAGGAAGCAGCTTGTCAGAGTACAGCTTAGGGGTGAACTCATGTCACCAACCACCACCCTACACTTTGTAGTGCTGGACTCTAACAAGGGATTGAAGGGAAAATTTATCAGAGGACCTAGATTATTGAAATCTCAAAGTGCTTTAAAAAAGCAGTGACAGGGAGACTTTTGAGTTACTTAGGTCTGTTTTAAACCCCAGCTCTACACCTAATGCTCTTTAAATACATGAACACAATGCATTATACACATATAGATGCGTCCTTATATATATTTTAATGTAGAACAATGAAAAAAGAAATACGAAGAAATAGTAAGCCTCCAACATGGAGGCTTCATTCATTTTTGAATTCACTTACATTCATTTTTGTTCAAGAGAGAAAAAACCAATAATGGGCTTTCATATCTGAATATTTTTCTCTGTACTTCTGTATCCTCAGCCTGACACTGCTATGAAATGCTTATGCAAGCACATTAAATTTTAATGGTAGCTGAACACTATTTTTCCTTGGTTACATGTTTTAAATTACTATGTAATTTCACTGAAGGCTTAGCAAAGATGTTTGTTCACGTACCTTGGTGCGCCCAGGCTGAGAGTTAGGGCACAGTAAACAGTAGATAGCACAAATTTTCAAGAATGGAGTCTAGTCTTTTAAACAGAGTCCATTGCAGGTGCAATACAAGATGTTCTTAGAAATAAATACAACTTTTAGCACAGAATTAAATCATAAGAAGATGATTTGGAGAATATCAAGTATGTTTTCTTCATTTTTTTACGTATTCATTTCCAAAAAACATTACTATGCTTTCACATGTGTAATTCCTGTTTTAGGAAGTACGAACATCATCATAAATTGCTGAAAGAGTAATGCCAGATTAACCCTTAGGAGCACCTCCAGCCAGGTGAAGATGCCAAACACAACCTCGTTAATACTCCATGTGTACTTTGTGTGCTTGCATGCAATAGCCACACAAGATACATATCAAAACATGGCTTATTTTGGTACATATACTGGGCACAGCTGCAGGGAAGAAATGGGGAAAGACTAGGACAAATTTGGGAAATAAACCCCCTCAATCTTCTTGCAGAGATTTTCCACATGAACAAAGTAATGGATGCCCAGCACTTCACGCCCTCTTCCCCACTCACCTTGCCACTGTAACTGATAGCAGAATTCAGACAATTGCTTTTTGAACATTGAACAAAATGAACTGTGTTTTCTTGTGTTGGATCAGAGTTTATTTTCTTTCTGCTGACACTTAATATCCATGGATATTAGACAGCAGAGCTAGGATAATCTCTCGGGCAATATACTGGGTCTACCTGCCCTACTAAAATTTGGTTTTCATAATTTCCTACACTATCCCCATTAATTTACCCAGACTACATGCAAGGACACTGATTGTGTACCTTCCCTCCTGCAACTTTATTACAACATATTATTCACGATGCTGCTTCATGATCTGTGGCGTGATACAATCAAAGCAGGAACACAGCACTGCCACAGAAAGCCCTTCCAAACACAGCAGGTACCGACGCTGCCTCGGCACAGCAGGAAAAATTCAGGGTGCCCAGATGCTGTGCCAGTTTGAACCTACTCCTGTCCCAAGCTGTAAAGTGTATCTGTTTTGTTTTGTTGTGGGTTTTATTTGTTTGGGTGCTTTGTGGCTTCAGACAGCAGCTTGATCAGCTAGCCCTCCCTTTATTGTTTTGTTTGGGTTTTTTCCACATCTGCTTAATTTTTATCATTTGATTGCGTCTTTTAATTCTGGGTTGAAACACATAGAGTGGACCAAAAGCAACACCCACTGATAGGTCAAATCCGAGGTGCACACAAGCCTGAGGGGTATGTAAAGACGTGCACTAGTAGACATTCCCCCAATGAGAGGTTGGGAATCCTCTGAGTGATCCAAGGCTGTCTGTCTCCACAGAGGGGTTCTGAAGTCCAGCCTGCCTCCCTCCCCAGATCTTGGGTGTCAGCCTGTAGCTGGCTCATGTTTGGCCAAGGTTCTTCTCCAGACCTGGGATCCCTTTTCTGACACCAAGCCCCATGTCGTGCTCACAGTAAGGCACCAAGACACAATGTATGTTTTAATAGCTATGTTTTAGACCCAATTGATTCCTAGGTGAGCAGAGTAAAATTCAGGGAATTCCCCTCTTATCAAATTATCTGAATTCCCCTACACACATCAGTATCACATTTTCCCACCCATTGTGTCTGTGAAGGTAAGGTTAAAATTCCTTTCTTTAGCTCTTTATACAGCATAATAAGTCCTATCACAGTGAAAATACGATGGACTGCTGACAAGGCCAGAAACCTTTTTAACTTTGGAGACTATCTGCTCAGGAATCAGTTTGAGCGATGTGTGGAGGCTTGTTGAACATCTAAGTCGTCTGTTTCAAACTCAAGCAGCCCTAAGGTAGGCTTAAGAATGTCTGTAGAGGAGAGCAAAGGAATAGAGACAGAAAAACAACTAGATTTTACAGCAAGTAGGAAGGAGGTAAGGAATACACAATAATATACTCAGATCCAGATCTAGGAATAACTTTATAACTGAAGCCAGATTTCAGATTAAGGTTCTCCATTCTTCAGAGCAGTTACTTTTGCTAACTACATCTAAGAATTTGTGCTTTCAGGCAATGATTTGCTCGTGAGTTTTGTACCACTGATGAAGCCAGTGTTGATACACTAAAACTGGCTAAAAACCTCGCCGTTGTTATGAAACTTGTCTGGGTTAACATCAGCAGAACCTTGTTCCTGATTATCTTACAGAATCACTCATTACCTTACAGAACCAACAGTCTCAAATGTGACATTAATTACCTTTTCCCCATAGTTCTTAACTAATGAAATCTAGAAGTAATAAGATTAGATGATGATTCCTTGTTTCTGACACCTCCCTCTGGCATTTCTTACTTTTTTATAAGTGCTTTCCAGGTTTAACTAGTAATTATTCTAAATGCTTAAGAGTTTTGAAATGCCTGGGCTCAGCATTCCCTCAATTTATTTGCTCATCCAGACCTCACAAGCTGTACAGTTTATAAGCATTTAAATAATTAAAGTTTGAACCTGTAGGGCTTTTCTTGCTGATTTTTGAAAAGAAGGATAATTTACTGGGAGATCAACTTTAATTGCATTATCTTAAATGCAAAAATGATTTGTCAATGTGCATTACCAGATTTTATTTGGCAACAAAAATTCTTTCAGTGAAAAGACTGTGTTGACTGATTTAACTAGGCACACTGCAACAAAGATTAATAACTTCAGAAGAAGATAACGTAATCATCTTACATTATTGACTCAACAGCTTTTCACGCTTTGTTGATCCTAAAGGGGCAAATGTAAACTCAGCACTCCCACCTATCACTATTTTGTAATATTTTTGTCAGAGAGAATTGCACTGTTATTTTGGCATCACGTACATCAACCTAGAAACTCAGGTAATTAGACTTCCAATGTGTTTTCACTGAAGTCTCAGCAGAAAATCTAATCCCGTGGGGCTTTGTGAAAACCCACTGCATCTTTTAACTTCATTGCTGTGTTTATCTAATGTCATCATGCCTATAGTATAATGTAAACTGAGGCCTCTCTAGAGTTCATTTTATGAAATGCAGTTTTCAGTCTACCCTATTGCTGAAAGGAACAGTTGGACAGGAACTATATATCTTAGCACACATTAACTCCTGGAAAATTAATAGTAAAAGTGTTCTCCTTGCTGTCTGTCACTTCAGTGGAGGAGAGTCCTCGTATTGTCATCCAATGGTTTATAAAAACAGGAAAAGATGCACTTTTGCAAATGCCTGTGCTGGGTATTAGAGGGGAACATGAAAAAAGAAAAACCACACATCCCCCCAAAAAAACCCCCAAACTAAATAAAAAGCCCCACAAACTGGAAACAGATCAAAGTTGGAAGAATATAAGAGAATATTAAGGTAAACTGGTTTAAGCAGACAGGCACAATCATGCTAATTCTTTATGTACACCATATACAAGAAATTGCCACGAGCTACTCCTTGTTCTTATTCTGAGATACCTAACCGCAAAATAAACCAGCCAAGCCACGCTGACGTCATTGTTTGCATTATGATTCATGTCAGCCAAGAGCATGGCCATCTTTACAGCTCTTACCCACTTGTTGTCCCACTGATTTGAAGTATTTTATTGTCTTTAATGAAATTATCCAGTGCAAGTATATGGAATATCACAGAATCAGAGAATGTTTAGAGTTGGAAGAATCCTTAAAGATTACTTAGCTCCAACTCCCCTGCCATGGGCAGGAACACCTTCGACTAGGCCAGGTTGTTGAGAGCCCCATCCAGCTTGATCTTGAACACTTTCAGGGATAGTGTGTTCACAATCTGTCTGGGCAACCTGTTTCAGTGCCTTGCCTGCCTCACAGTAAAGAATTTCTTCCTAATACCTAACCTAAATCTACCCTCCTTCAGCTTAAGGCCATTCTCCTTTGTCCTGTCACTACATGCCATTCTAAAAAGTCCCTTTCCAGCTCTCCTGGAGGTCCCCTTTAGGCACTGTGAGGCTGCAATAAGGCCTCCCTGGAGTCCTCTCTTCTCCAGGCTGAACAACCCCGGCTTTCTCAGTCTGCCTGCATATGAGAGGTGCTCTGGTCCTCTGATCAGCTTGGTGGTTCGTCTCTGGAGTTGTTCCAACAGGTCAAAGTCTTTCCTGTGTATCTTTAGCACTAGCGTAAACTTCAAAGTAACCCAAATATTTAGAGTATAACTGGCAAGTTTATTTTTATAAAGAATACATTTTCCCACCTAAAAAAATTAAGTTTCAGTCTTAATGGTGCCAGGAAGGGTTTTACACTAACACAAGAGAAGCTGGAAAGTCACATTTAAATTAGCAGGGATCATCATGTCAATCAAATGTCTCCTTTTTTTTTTCTTTTTTCATTTAGCTTTCCAAAGATATTTTTAAAAAGAGAAAATTTATGAAGATAAAAGCCAAGAAATCTGTGGGTTTAAATTGTAAGCCATCCCAGAAGAGTACTTTTGTATCATAGTGGGTTTGCAGTTATAGAAAAAAANACAAGAGAAGCTGGAAAGTCACATTTAAATTAGCAGGGATCATCATGTCAATCAAATGTCTCCTTTTTTTTTTTCTTTTTTCATTTAGCTTTCCAAAGATATTTTTAAAAAGAGAAAATTTATGAAGATAAAAGCCAAGAAATCTGTGGGTTTAAATTGTAAGCCATCCCAGAAGAGTACTTTTGTATCATAGTGGGTTTGCAGTTATAGAAAAAAACCACTATCTTTCCTCACTGATATTTCTGAACTTCTACTTTAGGAGTAAAGCACATCTGCCTCCAGAGAATCTGTTTTTAACTGCATACAAATTACTCACTTAAGTGTTTATGCTAGAAGATAATTTTTCTTAAGCTTGAAAATTGCCTGAAAGTTATATTATGAAGTGAGTTCTATTGGCATAGATAGTTAGAAATTGTGTAGCTATAAAATATACAGACAGATGTGATTCTGTACAAACACTTCATATGAAATCATATCTGGCACAAATCATGTCTCAATCACATCAGAAGGACACTCATGTCCTGTCAGTGACACAAACATAACAGTACACTAAGTGGCCTTGCCAGTGCTGTTGAAAATATTGCAAACATACACATGACTTGAGGGGACTTATATACCATCATTAAAGTGCTAACATGCAGTTATGGAGGTACTTTTATCAAAATCTGATTGAGTTGGTTTTATTTAATCAAAAATTTTTGTCTCTGGAATAGAAAAGCTTAGGAAAGAGTCAAGAGCTCTGAATATTTTTCAGTTTCAAAATCATTTGGAGCAAAAATTTTGGAAACAGTGACTGACAAAATTCAAATGGGATACATTTTGTTGTGTCCAAGAGAGTAATGCAGAGAGATGACCTGTTAATGTTGCATAAATCTTAATGCCTGAAATATGGCATGAGACTTTTGTAGACACCCACATGTAGATTCAATTGTACTCTGTCCGCGACACATAGGTCCTAAATTTAAGCCAAGATTTGATGTGTTCTGGAGGTCAGGTAGCCCTCTCTCTTTATCACAGAACCATCATAGAATGATTTGTGTTGGAAGGACAACCTAAAAAAGAGCACCTAGCTCGTACCCGCCTGCTGTGGGCAGGGACACCTTCCACTAGACCAGGTTGCTCCAAGCCCAATCCAGCCTGGGCATCCACAACTCATCAAGACAGCCTGTTCCAGCATCTCATCACCCTCATAATGGAGAATTTCTTCCTAATATCTAACCTAAATTTATCCTTCTTCAGCTTTAATCCATTCCCTGTCGTCCTACTTGCCCTTGTCCAAAGTCCCCCTCCAGCTCTCTTGTAGGCCCCCTTTAGGTACTAGAAGGCAGCAATAAGGTCACCTTGGAGCCTTCTCTTCCCCCGGCTGAACAACCCCGGTTCTCTCAGCCTGTCTCCATAGGAGAGGGTCTCAAGCTGGGTCCGATGCTTTGTCTGTTTATGCACAAACTGACACAGTGGTGATTTCATAGCCTCTCATGTGCTTGCAAGCAAAGAACTGATACTAGATGGCGGTTCTGCTCAGGACAAACTTCTTGAATTACCTTTCAGGGCAACCCTGCTCTATCTGCTAAATTCATGGAGAATTGAGCTGATCTGCTCTGGCAGTCCAGACTGGTCCACTGAGACTAGGTGTCTATATTTTAGACTTTGTTACACCCAAACAGAGAGCCACTGACATATGTTTGTGTCTGAAATATTTGTTGTTGGCACTAAAAAATTGGATGAACAGTTAGAACTAACTTATCTGTTTAAACTGATGTTAATTTACAGTTTTACACCCCACCATATAGTCATTTCTTTGATCCAATCTACATTTTTTTTAGACAGAAAAAGTAAAGATGCCTTATTTGCTAGTGCAACTCCGGAGAGAAACTATGGAGGTGAATTTATAACACAACATATTTTCACTGCATCCCCCTCATTTATATACACACTAGGAAGAACAAGACTTTACTAAGAGCCCATTTCACAGTGCCTTTGGTGCACTTTTTTACAAAGGGGGAAAATTCCAGTTTAATATATTACACTGAAAGTGTAACTTATTTTAAATCAGTATCTCTCACACTCTGCACAAAACGTAGCACTGTTCCCTAAAATCAGAAGGTGCTAAACAGCTCAAAATATGAAACTTGTAAAAAAAAGAAAAAATCAAACTAAATAATTAACTCCAGCTAATTCAGTTCCCTTGTCCATGGGCAGTGTTTCAAACATTTATTTGGGTTTCTGGCAAGTACTCAGGAACCTATGTTTTTCCCAAAGGCTTGAGCAGTTAACCAGGACAGGAGCTTATATTGCCTGACAAAATCTCATTAAAGAAATTTCAGCATTATTATTATTTTTTATTTCTAGGAAAGAACAATAATATTACTTTAATGATTTTTATTACCACACTGGCTAGATGCAACCAATCAGAAAATTCCTTCATTAGTCCTTCACTAGTTCATTTAAACATATTAATAGCTTTGATTCAGTCTGTACAAGAGCTTTGAAGCAATTTCATATTCAGTATAAATTTCAAATATCCAAAACTTGGAGCAATACATAGCATATAGAACACAAACTGAAAAAGGACACCGTATCTTCATAGTTTAATCTCTAACCCCTGGTTCATTTGCTAAACTATGTCATTTTAATCTTCATCACATAGTTTTCCACTGTCTTTATGTTTCTCTTCAGAATCTAGGTGGAAATGAGGAAGACAAATGAATTTTATAAGCTCAGGATTTTCAGGGGTCATGTTTTCTGGAAATATTTCTGTGTAGTGAAAATTCCCATTTCAGGAACTCATAAAAACTTTTGTTTTCTTTTTTCACTCTGGGGAGTGCAAGTAAAAAATCCAGGTGAACTGGTATGAATTTCTGTTTCCCTTCCCTAACAAATGCATTGTTATGTTGTATCAATTTTTGGATTTTTTTTTGATACAATTTCCACTTTTAGGGGAATAAAACACTAATTTCGCGTAGGTTTACGCTAAAAGCGAAGAAAGGTAGAATTATTCTTATACCAAAATCATGACAATAACCAAGACTTTTCTTTCTGCCTCTGACTTCATCTTCCATGAGCACAAGAACATTTGATGTGGCAATACACAGGAAAAAGGAGTCTCTTGAAAAAAAGGCTTTGCCTGCACATCTTCCAGCTGCCCTGCAGTCTTCGAAGCTGACTCAGAGGTTCTGCATAGGAGTATGTGGACTAGAGGGGTTCATACTGGCAGTTCACTCTACCAAAAACCCTACCAAAACTCTAGTTTTGTTCTTAGCGACGCCCAGTTGAAACCCACAGAGTCTCGCAAAGTGCTGTTTACTTCAGATGTAAATAGTGATCTCAGAGCAGTAGTGGAGGTTACAAATCACTTGAAATAACTCTGCTGCCGAGCAGTGACAGGAGAAGAATGCGTGATGAACATTATCTTGACAACTCTGCCAATACTTAAGCCAAAATCTTGTTGACAGTATTTCTTTACAAGACTCCTCCTGAGTTTTGAGGAACAAGTCTTATTGTCATTTACACCTTTGCAGCTGCCTTGAAACCAGCAACCTGAAACTGTGTTTACTCAATATTTAATCTCAACCTCAGAGCAGTGCCAGAGGTTATACTCTCTTTGATTGCAAATGAGCTGGTCTGCTGAGGAGCCACAGGAGCAGAAGCACTTTGTAATAGCACCTTGCCACCCTCCTATGTGAGGCTAAACAAGTCATCAGCTTCTCCCCTCAAGGACTTCTTTTGTTTTCAAGGCCAAATTCTGTATACCTCTTCATCCAGTGAAGGCAAATAGAACAGAATTAAGTCCTCAATATAGATAGCAACTGATTCAAAAATGAATTGTCAACTCTGTTTTACCAGATGGAGTTAAAATTGTTCAGCCAACAGAGTCATCAGCTGGCTCAGCTAATAAGAAAAGGTGATGGGCTCTGAGTGCTAATGAAGCACAACAATCATTCAGAGCACATTGGGAAATAGCAGCAAGCTAGGCTGGTACTGTTTAGGATGAACCACGGGCCCCAGGCAGCACATTTTCCAACTGGAGATAGAAGCAATAAGTATTAAATTGCTACAACAGAATTATAAGGTACTTAAGACACACAGTTATCATCAAAGTAGTCCTTTTGTCTTTTGCCTTTAGAAAATCCTAAGAAAAGGTGTCTAATGGAAGATCACTAATCAGTGCTAAGGGCTCAGTCTTGTACTTTGTGGTTCAAAACACTTCAAGTGAAATCACCTGTATCCTCGCATCAGTGGAGATGCAGAGATAGAAGGAGGAGTTTACATTTTTAAGTACCACAATTTTAACTAAAATAACTCTTTTCAACTGATTCCTGTATCTACTAATGTAATCGTCACCCCCTGAGTTTTTTGAATAATTTCTTCAGAACTTATCCTACAGATTTAAAGTGGCTGAATTTAATTTTGGTACTACCATGGGAGCCACCATCTTTCTGTAGCAATATATACCTGAACAAACACTAGTGGGAACATTCACTTTTCAAATTAAATTAAGTAAGTAGAGCTTGAAACAATAAGCAAATACACTCCTGTAAATATAAGAACATGGTTAGACAAAAGATTTATAGGGGTATATCATGTCCTGGCCTTATCTACTTTCTCAAATTTGTGTACGGCAGTAATAGGTTTAATATTCAAAGTTAATAACTTCACTTTTTGCAATCAGTCAGGAGAAAATTAAATATCACATAAGGCACAGCATGCTTAAGCTAGGATGTTTGGCAAATTAAATTCAAATCTTTACTAATTTTTTCTTCTATATTTTCCCACATTGGTTTTGTTGAAAAAAACATGAACAGAGAGAGAGTAAATAGAAACATAGAAAGACATATTTTGGCAGAGAATTAACTGAGAAACTGTTTGAATTTTAAGTCCTAATATCAGAATCCCTTCTCCAAATTATTCTATTGGTTTTGGTTGGCCTTTGTTTGTTTGTCATTTTTAATGTAGATTTTGAATAGAGTCAAAGATCAGATTAGTTCTAATTATAGAAACTGAGAATTTTAAATTACTTTGTAGCACCCGTTCTGTGAACTATCCTGATTAATACAAAGCACAAAATCACATTAATAATTCTTTAAACCATCAATAAATATTGCAAAAGTGTAAAGCCTGTTCACCACAGCAGACTTTCCAAACCGTTTCTGGAATACTTTATCTGTGGTGTAATTCATACCAAATGCTCAGGGACATGGTAGTTCACAGAAGCCCTGGAAACACTGAACAGAAGAGTATGCATAGGACATTTTTCTTAGAAAGGAACAGCTCTTACTCCTTGGGAACAGTCAATGTTTTTGTTTTCTTTTGCTTAGAAGCTTGTATAGTTGTTGCTTGAAGGTGTGGTTTGGCAGTAGCTAACAAAGTTTCCTTTAGCCTGCATTTTTTGAGTAGCCCAGGAACTCCACAGCTTCGGGTATGAAAAAATTTTCTGTCTCTAACCACGATGGGACTGACAGAGGTACAAGCCTCAGAAAGCTTAGCAATACAAGAAACAGAAAAACAACAGAGGTTGTCGGGAGAGAAGTGGATAAAGGCATGGATAAAGCCTAAGTTAGGATATTTGGGTTATTTTGTTACCAAAATTAAGGGTGAAAGAAAATTGTAGGGAAAATCATGGGGACAGGAATAATTAAAGCTTAAAATTACTGTTCAACAAATGGTCACCAAAGGCCCATGAATACATTTAGGCTGGGAACTTTGTGAATCTTGGAGCAGTCCTTCCTGGACCCAGCTGCCTTGCAGCAGCTTTTCCATGTGCACAGGGGACAAGAGAATATCTTTGCAATTTTAAGATAACATTTGAGCAGCTTGTGAAAGAAATTATTTAGTTTAGTTACATGTAGCAGCAGGATGTTGGTCGGAATGGTAGAGCATCCCTTAAGCTGTAAGTTTCTAATGAGATGCCCACCGTATCTGTATATTTTCTACACACGAGTAAATCAGAGATTTTAAGAGACATGCAGCTTATTCATGACATTGCTTAATGGCCATATGTATTCTCTCTTACAAGGGATTATTAAAATAGTGTATCTCTCTTTCTATGACATGTCTAAACCGCTTGTTCTGGCCTTTATCCATTCTCTGGCTCAGGTGGCTGAAGCCATCCACAGTTTTTTCTCTTGACCTCTGCTAATGTTGTTAATGTGTTTTGACCTGCTGAGTACAGTGCAACTCACTAGTGACCATTTGCCCCTGCAACCCGAAAGGAGGTTTTCCTTTTATATGAGTAGTCCATCCCATTCAAAGGCAATTAATTAATCATATTCTTAATGAATTCCATTCCTTCTCCACATTACTGGGCTACCCAAAAGGTACTTTATCTTTGTTGCAAATCACTCACGACAGGATTTGCAATCAGCTGATGAATATACCTTGCACTTGTAATTAAAGTGCTGTTAATTACCCTTTATCCTTTTCATGTGTTCTGTTTTGCTCCCCCCAAAAGAGACTGGGAGGTTTTCTGTGTTGCACAACCCAGCAAAATCATCCTGCCCATTAAGTGTGACATTAATGTAAGAGTGATCAGAGTGATCCAGTGGCTGGTCCCATTTGTACTGAAGAGCAGCTCCTCCAGATTCATTCTGACTTCTTACTAAAACTAGGAACAAAATCTAGCTTTTTTTTGCTGTACACTGGGATGGTCCTATGCCTTACATTCTCCTTAGCACAAGTAGCTTAATTTGAAAACATGCACTGTAACAGCAATCAGTTTCTTTCCCTCAGAGGAGATTACAGGCTAATCTTTCTGCAAATGTTCACTGAAATTCTA
This sequence comes from Oreocharis arfaki, assembly GCA_013398015.1. Lineage (NCBI taxonomy): Eukaryota > Metazoa > Chordata > Aves > Passeriformes > Paramythiidae > Oreocharis > Oreocharis arfaki. The sequence goes on from VZRR01002170.1 coordinate 80,322, forward strand.
CCCTTTACTCTCTGGGGGCAAAATTATGGTACAATTAATGCAAGAGGGAATTTTGCCATAGAGTTCAGTAGAGCAGGGCTTTCTAACTTCATTTTAACCTACTCACAGTACTGCTGTGAAGTCTCATGAGTAATTTTAAAAATGGATTGCATGGAGCTGTGAGGATAACTGGCACGATCTGACTTTTCTGGGGCATGAGTTTTTCACTGGAAAGATCCACAAGCAGACACATTCTGTAAGCAAGCATAAGAGAGAAATTCAAAGCTCCACGAGTAGAAAAAATTAGAGACAATTGGGATTTCCTGGTGGTTGTTATTGTGAGTGCACCAATGTTAGGTATTGGGGTAATAGCAGAGACTTCCCACAGACGTAGGTTCCACTTTGTGCCTTTCCTTAGACAGAGCTTTCCACAGACTCCCAAGCAGTTTTGAGATCTCACTACTATATCAAATTTAGACAACCATGGCTAGTAGATTCAAAAAACTGTTTTGTTTCGGGTTTTTTTTATGTCCGTCTCAATTTCAAGTCCACACACAGGAAAAATGACCATGTATGATCCTCAGGAAACCAAGTTATAGAACTCTGGAAAACCATTAATTTTAATTCTAATTATCTAGTTAAAACTCTAGAACTTCAGAAAACTATTCAGACAAGAGAGTCAAACAATGTATTCTAATTAATAAAAAAGAAACAGTACTTCAAAATGCATGAAAGGAAAAACAAGATGAATTTACTTCACTACAGGTTTGAAAATAGACAATATTATGAACTGTGTCTGAGTACTTATAATTGTTTCAGAATTGTGCAAATAGACAAGGAAACAACAGAGATCAAAATCTACTATAGGCCTAGGTCATAACCAATTCTAAAATTCTCTTTGCCTCTGTAAATTTAATTCAGCCAATCAACTTCCCTGTCCCTAAGGGAATCAACAACTCCATTAAAATACAAAGTATCCTCCAGTCAGAGAAGTCCAGCTTTTTTTCTCAGTCATGTAAATAAAACACAGCAACTCCATTTTTTGGGATAAGGATTCACTGGGCAAGTAGATATCTACTGATGAAACAGAATAGAAAGGGTTTCTCAACTTGCTCTGAAAAAAAAGTGAATCAGGAAAGTATTTGTTTTGCTGGCTGTCTTTCCATTTTTCTTTTCCTACCTTAAGGTTGTGTACTCTGGATACAATCAATAGAAAGGCTGGTGCATTGCCTGGAGATACAATGAGAGATATAATCCCTCTGAGGCTTCTGAGATATGCAGAGATTGTGCACATCAACTGCTCCACAGCTTCATGGCCTCGTCTCTTCCTGACCACAAAGGAAATGGAAAGGAAATCATGGAGTGCATGGACTGCAATTATATCTGTTCTTTGCAAAGCCTAAAGCTCATCATCTCCTCCATTCGAAACTACACAGAAGTTTAAAAACTAGGGGGGAAATTGCTCTCGGTTAGAAGAAATACCATAGTTGAATCTTCTGGAGCATTACTCAGGATGAGTACAGAAGCAGATATTTGGATAAGGACAGCCCAGAAGTAATCACAGGACAATCTGCATCTAAATTTTACATCTCAGTTGTAACCTGTGTACCATATCTGGGATCCAACACTGTAATAGGCAGCATGTTCCTTCTCTGTTGGAACACTGCTGGTAAGTCCTGGGGCACCTGAAGCTTTAGACCTGGCCCCAAATGTTAATTCCTGTGACCTTCACGCATGTGTTGCACTTCAGGCTTACCTATAGTATTAGGTCTGATTATATTATCATCAGATTGAAGCTGGATAAAATGTTTTGGATGAAGAAAATTGGTTTTTTTTGAAAATAAAACTCCTCCCATACAGACATATCCTGTGGAAAAAATGTCAAATACCACTCTTTCCTTACTGCACACTCGTTTGATCAAGAAAGCTAAGGTTTTTTTTGAGAAACTCCAAAATTACATTTTGAAATAGTTTTAAATGCCTCAAGAAACTTCACAAGACCAGAGACGCCATAGATGTACCTCCCGTATGCAACTGTTGCCAAGCTCGACAAGCATGCTTTTCCAGTTGTAGGGCTCCCTGCACCACATCTTCCCCTGCTGCTTTACAAAGGTGGCAGGGATGTGCTGCCATGAGTGGAGACAATGACAAATGCGTCCTTTGTTTTATTTTACTGTTATTCTTGCTGTTCTCAGGTTTGACGAAAATGAAAAGTAGAGACAGCGATGAGATCCAATGTCAGCGCTCTTCAAAAGGCAACCTGCTTCCACAAAATCCACAACATATCCAGCCAAGTAAGGTAGAGAGCTGTTTCTTATAAATTCTTTTTCTTTTCCTTTTCTTAGTATGTTTTACTACTTTCTTGCTCATCAGCTATAAATCTTTGAAAATAATTGCTCAAAAGGAAATGTCCCTGTGGTTCCTAAGTGGATACAGCATCTCAGAGGATGAGAGAGACCAAAGACAACAAGAGCAAAATGAAGAAAACATCTGCAGAATAACATGGAAAAATGCATTCCAGTGTACCATCGGAATTCAGATCCTTCTAAACACTTAATGAAACCACTGTTTAACAAAGCTATGTCCAGAGGTGCTTCAGGCTTTCGAAATGCAGACAACAATATGGGAGGACATATTGCATTTCTAGTAACCTGGAAAATAACTGAATACTAGTTATTTAAGTATTTGAGAAGCTGGATCATGTTGCTTGGGTTCTGCATGATAAGATAAAATGTCAGAGAAATTTTGTTTCCCACAATGTATGCTTAAGAGAAAATGAGGAAGAAGAAAGGAAGATAAAGAAGTTAGAGGTTTTTTTCTAATCTGCAAATACATTCCAGTCTGGGGAAATAATTCTTGTATTTGTATTAGATCAAAAATAACACGAAAACAAAGAAATGGAAAGAATCTCTGCTGAAAGAATAAATCATAGACCATCAAGTATAATTAGTGTTACCAGGTGGGAAGAGAGATTTTTCGTTTGTTTATTTGCTATTCTTTCTTAAATACAAGAACATTTTAAACTGAGGGAATATTTTAAACCCGTACCCCATTCCTCTGGGGTAAACCCAGTACATTGCTTGGCAACCTTTTATGATTCAAAGACCAAAATATCTTAATATATAAAATACTACTGTGAAAAATTGTCAGCCAACAGCCAAGTGGCTGGATGACTTGAATGATTCATTAGATTAAGATTTATTAACAGGCTTTCTCTTTGGAAATCCAACTGTAAAATGAGTAATGAAGCACAGCAATCATGTAGGGATCATAGAGGCAAATAGGCAATGATAGTTTTCTCTGAAAAGAGGAGGAATCAGCACTATTGTGCTCAAGGGCTTTATGTACATTAGACCAGAAGAAATCGCTGTGTAGCTATTATGTGATGGGGTTACTAACTGTGGCTGAAGCAGCCCTGGCAAGAATTACTGATGGAGTACAAGGGAACTCTCTCTCCTTTGCTTTCACTTTCCCCTGCAAGGACTAGAAACATCTCAAGGTCTGGCTCAGATGGGATCAGCTTAACTGGCCATTGGAAACAGAGTTTTTCTATTTTCATTAACAGACAACATCCAGAAGAACAAAGAAGTTGGAGAAAGGCAAGGAAAATCAAATCATGGACTTCTTGCCTGCTGGATGGATACCAAGAAACCAGACAGGTACAGAGCAGGAAGAAATCTTGTTTCACTTCCAAGCTATGAGGTGTTCTGGGCTAAGAGCAGACTTCACACTTGCATAGATGGATAACTTTTCATGAGGACAAACTAGGTACTTGCACATGTGCAAATATATTTTTCCGTGTATTTTGAAACATACTTCCATTTGAATGTTGAATTCTGCATTTGAGCTATTTTTCTCTGTACAATGGACATTCATGTTTTTGCCTTTCTGGAAGACACCGATCAAAGTCCTGGAGCCTGAATGTTAAAGATGCGAGTGAATACACAGACCTAAGCACCAATCAGTGCGGTAAAGCAGTACCACACCAAGGAGAGCTTCACCACACACCAAATTACACAAACATACTCTCAGCAGCCACTGTGAGACACTTGCTACAGAAGTAGATCTGGCATTTCTCATTTTTGTGCTCCTAGAAATTGCGGCCCACAGAGCTAAGCTGGCTGTGTGGCCTTACTTCCTGGACCTCCACAAGCTTTCTGAAGTTACTTGCCCTCCTACACCTACTCTTCTTAAAAAGGCAGGAGGAGCCCTAATGCAATGCACAAGATTGTTTCACAAATTATCATTGCATTTTTAAAAAGATTTTCTTCACATGATAAAATAATGAGGGAAAGATTCACCCATAAAACATTCGGACATTACAATAGTGCTTCGGTTGGATCTTTCGGTAATGGAAAAACCATTCTTACAGCATATTAATTTCTAATGAGCCCAATGACCATGCGGCCATTGGAAATTCCCCTTAATGATATTTCTGCCTGACAAGACTGGACACTTCCTTGAGAATTTTCTAGATTAATTATATTCTGTATAATTACCTAAGGACAGCAATGATGTTTCCAGATTTGTGTTTAGGGCTGAAGGATGCTAACCATGGGATAGATCTGAGCAGCACAGTACAAAGACTGAAAGCAGAGTAAGGGGTTTAATTTACTTTCACAATAGCCTCCACTGAAAACATCACTTCTCCATCCATGCAGCTAACCTCCCCAGAGAAGTCACTGCAGGGAGCAGAAGCAAAACCAAGGATTAAAGCAATCATTAATCTTTATTTTCCTTTGAAGACTGTTGAAAAGGTAGAATCTGGTGTTGAATCATAAAGACTGTTTAAGAGTAGACACAGAGCAGAGGAGATGCAAGAGAATTTTGAGTTTGGTGGGGTTTTTAATCAATTTTTAGTATCTGTTACTAAAGGTTTTGCTGATGTCAATGAGAAATGACCTGGCCATAGTGCAGGGATGAGCTTCTAGAGAAGCACCAAGCTTGAAGGAAGAAGCAGAGTATTTCACTCCTTGTTTTTGACAACGAGCCTGCGTTACGAGTTCAGCTCAAGAGCAGATCCTATTCTTTATATATTCACAGCATGCACAGTTTTAGTTGTATAACAAGGATCTGTTACCTGAAATGTCTTCATTAGTACATATTCCTCCTAATATATCAGGGTGCAGTTTCTTCATTCCTGTGGTAAATGCTTTAAAATCTGACAGTAAGACACTTTTTCAGTCCCTCACATATTCCTCCACATCTACCTCCACATTAAGCTTTCATTTATAAAAGTCTTAACAAACACAAAAGAAAATATATTCCAAGAAATAATATCTAAATTATTTGCTGCATGTGAGCCTAATGTTTTCAAAAACACAGTGTATCAGACACAACTAGCATCCCATATTGAAAAATTTTCAAAATTGCCTTATTACTATTACCTAAATTACTAGAAAACTTAACTTATTGTCTGTGTAGAGAAATGAGCAAGAGTCTTTCTCTTGATTTTAATGTGTCTTCTAGAAGGTTTCAGTCAAACAACAGACCAATCCTTTTTTCCCTTGGTATTTTTCTTAAATTCATTTTCATTTTTGACATCAAAAGTGAGTGTCCAGACTTGTCAAATGAAAAGTGACACTGCTCTTTGAGTAATGGGAGTATAGAAACAAAACAAACACAACTAATAACTTTTGGATTAACATTTGATGTAAACCTAGATCAAAGATAATTTTTGTACCTTGAAATACATTGGATACACCTCGAAAAATAGAGCATACTCCTTAAAGACTCTCTGGGAATATTTTGCTTTAAAATAGAATTTGCAGAATAGGAAGGCCTTATTGTAGAATATAAAAAACTCATTAAATCCTTAGCAATAAGTGAAGAAGGAGGTAGAACAGAGGCATCACACACCAGCTTCTTTGCAGACACAGAGCCAGGCCAAGGTGGTGACATGGTAAATCCTGATTTGCTCTGCTGGTGGTCAGGTGCCTCTGAGAAAGGTGTCCATCCTCCTCTCCCTCTCCTCTTTTTCCAAGCAGAAAAAATTCCTCATTAGTCAAATGGTTCTGAAAATCAGCCACCCAATTTTCCGCATTCATTTCCACATACTTTGCTTTACAAGACAGACAGGGAAGTATAGCTGTACAAAGCTGGAGCTGTGGCACCTTAACAGAGAAATAAGCACTAAACCAAGCATCTTCATAAGAGAGGTTCTAAATGGCAGAGATGGCAGAGCTGAGTTACCAGTGAGAGTGCCAGAGCATCTAATTCAGAGGGTAACTGTAGAAATCTCCTAATAAACATTCCTTTAAGTACGAGTGTGTATATATATATATATATATATATATTTAATATAAGTAATATACTGGGGAAATGTTTCTGTATTTATTTTTCTGTTTCTAATTTAATTTTTCTGTTCCCTATCTATTAAGAGAGTACAGGAGATATGGCATCTAGAGTAAGAAGACCCATCATCTTCCTCAGAGAAACCTACAAGTCACAATAGCTTCTCAGAAGAATGAACTCCAAATTCTTAACTGTCATTTTGCTCTAATGAAACCTGTGACCCTCATGTCAACCTGCACAAGAGAAATCTTACATAATGAAAAATAATATAATAAAATCTGCTCTGACAAGGTAAATAGCAAGAGTGTTAGAAAATAGCTGACTGTGTTTAATCATGTAGGACACAGCCATTATGCCTCTGTTCTGCCAAATGCTTTTATATGTTTGTAAACATATGAAGCACATGAATTAGGGTATTCATAGATTTTGTTCCATTTAATAAAAAATTACACCAGTTGGTTTTGCGTTATTCCACACACGCATGCCTTCTTATGGCCTTCTGCTTTCATATCAAGTAGTTACAAGTACAGATGATGCAAGTTGCCCAGTGCTCATTCTAAGAACTACATGATTTTGATAAGAAAATAGGTGCATGGTGGAGATAATTGCATCTGAAATTTTCAGCAGATATATTATATTTTTTGGTTTGTTTTGTTTAAAGAAAACTGTGTCGGAAAACACCAGCCTGAGCAAACCAATCAAACAATTTTAAAAAAATCTATACTCCCTCTGTCTTGCTCATTTACCAATTCTCCTTCAGACTGCTGATTCCTCATGGGTTTAACAACATTTCTGGGGCCTCGACCTCTGAAGTCAAATGGGAAGACTTCTGCTTCTTTAGTGATGCCTTAATTAGGTTTTGTAAGAGACGTATTGATGCAACCAGAATTCCCTTGCATAATTTATATTGCTAGTTATAACCACAAAGTAAAACCAGCATGAAAAAAGAAATTCTACTGCAAAATACTGGCTTGGATTTCTCAAGGATCACAACTTCAAAGACAAAAGGTCTTTCATTGTCTATTTACCAAATTTGAATACAATATTTTGAAGGAAACATAATTTGTTACAGATTAGCAAAAAAACCTCCCAAAATCTTTCCAAATCCAGCATGAAACGAGGTAAAAATTTTATAATGGGCAAGATTGGCAAGTAAGTTATCTTATGACTTTGAAGATAACTTTACACTGCGAGCAGTATGAAGAAAACTTAAAGCACCAATTATTATAGCAAGTCCGCAAATGTAGATAAGTACACCCTCTAACGCTGGCAGTCTATAGGTTATGACAACAAGCACCGTGCCAAAACAAAATTAAAATCCCAGAGAGCTAAGGAAAAGCAGGAAAGAGCCAATTATTTCACATACATTATGAACACCTGAATAACAAACTGTCTTCTCCTTGTATCTGATGAGGTTTTTTTTGGTACCTTGATGGGATTAAAATTGAATGCCTGAAAAAAATAGTGTTTTAACCAAGTATGTCTCCTTCCTAGATTTTATGATGAGACATTGAAGGGCATTGTGAAATTTGTAAACGCATACTATCAGTGCAGGACAGGGATTTTCTGTTTTTAAAGCATAGATTTTTACTGACAGAAAAACACAGAAGGAATGTGTGAATACTTAAATAGCCTTAAGAAAAAAAAATCTGGTAGGCAGTTGTAAGAGTTAGAGAGCAGATCCACAAGTGTTCACAGATCAGCCTAATTCCATCTTTAATGTAGCTACCTTAATTTTTCTAATTTCAATCTAGATGAGACATGCCTTGTGGACTTAACTGGGGTCAAACCATGGTATTACACATGGATCATTTCCAACAGGAATCTTTACACTGGCATTCCCTTCATAAACCTGGCCCTGATTAAACACAGCTACTCCCTTCATCCAAACACTAAACCAACCCATTTTCCTCTCCCTCCTCAGACTCCTCGACTACAAAACAGGACTTAAAAATAAATATTCACCTGGTTTTCATGATAAAGGATCAAATCGGACGATTAGCTGGCTTAAAGAATGCACTCAACTGAGATGAGTGGTAACTCTACCATGAAAAACAACTAATAAATATTAAATTAGTTTCATCTATAACCTCAGGGCACAAAGTTATGTACTGTGTTTGCTGGACTTTTAGCAAAGTGGAAAAGGCTGCAGGTTAACTTTTAATGTGTACATAAAATGAAAAGTTTTTTGGCCTTTGTACTGCTTTTGTTACAGCCACATGGCAAATCAAGTTATGCTGATGTACTCACTAACGTTTAACTTCTCATAAAAATAACACTCTTCCCTACAGACACGAAAATGAGAACAGTTAGCAAGAAGACGTGCATGACTTTCATCTGATTACTAAGTTGCTCGTTTCTGGGTATTCAAAATATAAAGGTTTAGCAGTAGCTTAAATCATTTGAGCAAATGGCTTTGAAAGTCGGTCTTGAAGTCTGTCAAATTACACAACCGCAGCGTGAAGCTCAAAGTTTCACATCTACATGGAAACTTAGAAACGAGGACAAGCATCAGTAGAGACAGAAAGACGAATGAAAAAAAGAATCTGAATTTTAAGCCCTTAGTGTGCCATCTTAACCAAGTACACAGCTGTGTATTCAGCTTAATTTAAATTGCCTAGAAGTGCTTTCCACATACAAGCGCATCTTTTTTCAGATTTTAATAATACATGAATATATTAATTAGTAACGCTCCATGTTGCAAAAATGAGATGTAAGCAGACAAAGAACCACCAGTAAAGCATAAAAGTTCTTTCCTACTACTTGAAAGAGCAATTTTCCATCACTGGGAATTATACGTTTGTTCAAAGGACCAAACTAGGCTTGATTTTCCTTCAAATCCTACTGCTTTGGTGGTGTGCTGAGTCTCTGCACACACTGTGACTTCTTTGGCATTTCAAAGACCTTGACTTTGAGAAGGTAAGGTGCCATTAACCACATTTAGACTAGGTGATTGTTGCAGGCCGCTTCCAACTGAAAAACTTAAAATATTCTGTTCTATTCTCTCCTATTCAGCGCCTCCAGTATCCACTTGGAAAGCTTTGTCGGAGCCTGCTCATGGTGGAGAGGCAGCTGCACTATCCCTCAGACTGCATTCATTTTAACAACAGCTTAAGCTGCAGAATAGCCAACTCACAGCCCAATGAGAACTACCCCAGGGAGTAGGCTGCAAAGAGCTTATTAGGTAGGCATGTCACATGTGTGATATTCACCAGTCCCAGGACAGCTTATTCCCCACTGATACCCTGCAAAAAGAACAGAATTTGACCGCAGGCTCTGCAGAGGTCACTTCACAGAATTGAGAGATGACATTTTTCTGGCCCGTTAAACAGTACAATCCTCTGTACTCGTTTTCATTAGCAAATCCTGATAAATCTGTGCATTAAACAGAAATGTTTATAAAGTGAAAGGCCCAAGGAGGGAAAGTGAAACACTTGTTTCAGTAGCTGTTCTAGGAACTAAGCTTTCAGATAATAAATCACTGGAATAACAGAAAATGTCTTTGTCAAGTTTCCTGGTTTTCAGAAAAATATAGTAAATATGCTCAACACCATTCTAATCAAACAGAAACAGGTTTTTTCTTTCCTTTCAGCAATTAATCATATTCTAGATGAAGAGAAATTTACACCAAAAAAGTCAATGGAAAAAGCGCCCCACCGCTCTGGAGTAGTCACAATTGAGGAAGCAAACCCAGTTTTCAGAATCATAAGCTTCTTTGATCAGGTTTGTTTTTGCCTTGGTGAAAACTGGAGAAACATATTTTTTCCTCTAGATATAAAATGCGTCCTTTACATGTCCTGATTTCATTATAATGTGGTCCTTACCACCATCTGAGCAAAACAGAAGGATTGAAAAATAACAAAGCCCACTTCTTTGGAAAAAAAAAATCTGCAGACAATAAAGATGGGAGTAAGCTCTGTAAGATCTGAAGTGGCTGATCAAGACTTTTCTGCAGGTTAATTTTTTTCATATTGAAAGTGAAATATTGCCTTTTTAGCCCATTCAGATCCCAGCTGCAGCCTTCAGGAAAATTCAGTATTCAACTATTACATTGCTTAATATTTTATTTTCTCCTTGTCTTTATTAAGATCTCTGCTAAGAGTTTTGAAGAGTTCCAATTGAAACTATAATTTTCTCCTGTCAAAATATTTTCATATCCAGCTGCAGAAATCACGGTTCCTCTGCACTTCTCAATGAGAAACCTTCTGGGTGTGCTTATCCTAATGCAGGGCTCCAGTGCTGGGTTGGTTTGTTTGTTTGTTTGCTTGTTTGAAGCATGGTAACATGGAAGTCAGAACGGAGACTCTGGGGCTTTAAAGACGGATGCAGTCTGTCATCAAGAACTGAGATGGGAAATCCAACCTGATGAAAACCCCTCTGCTGCAGCAGCACTGAGTTGTAGTCACCAGCATGGAATAAAAAAGCCTTCTACTTTCTAAAAGTCCAAGCTGAAAAGTTACTCAAGTTAAGACTAGTGAAAAGTCTATGCAAAGCAAAATTTTGCATAGAGGATTAAGTTTACTGTTCCTGGGGTAAAATAGACAGTGATTAATATGGGATGTGATTTACATACCAATGTATTAATGCACTGGACATTAAATAGTGAAGCCGTGGAATTCACACTGCTCAGGGCATTCATGGGTTACCCGAAGCAAGATATTTAGTGCATGACAGACATGATTTATCACTCCACTACTTTTGCATTTCTGTCCATGTATTACAGCAAAGTTGCACACAGCAGAAAACAAGTAAAATGGCCATGAGTTAGTACTTAGGGGAATTAAATCTGAGACAGGACAGAGCAGAAAAATTTTAAGTAGAATCATTGTGAGAGATGAATAGCTAAGAGAAATGCTCTGGTTAAAATGTATAATGAAGTGAGGCAATGGAGATGAGGTTATGTGTCTGGACATACCTAGTTAACACATCCTATAGAACATTCACTCACATTTGAGTCAGCTAGACATGTTAGAGAGAGTTTTGAATTAGAATAAAGACTAGGGGGTCTAAAATACATTTGAGAACAACCCTAAATCTCTACCCCTCTATACTCTGAGGAGGAAGATTGTGTTTCTAGACTCCTGTGCCAGCATGATGTTGGCATAACTGCGCTGAGGGGAACAGCCAGTGCTGCAAAGCTGATGTAGTGCAGAGCTGTACCAAACCAGTGAACTACAGCCATAAACTTGCTAAATGCTTTTTAATTGCTCCTAATGAATGCTACAATGGTTTGGCATTTAATTTCCATTTATGAAAATGTTTAAAAGTATGATTCATACCAGATTCAGGTCATGGGGAAAGAATACAATGTCATTCTTTAATGCCAAATCTATTTAAGTATTTTTGCCTAAAGGCGAACTCATGATATCCACATCTACAAAAGCTTCAAACTCCACACAAAACATGCACTTCTGCATTTGTAAATGTCCTCTGAAAACAAGATTTCCTATCTATATATACCACTGACCAAGCATTACAGAAAAGTTTGTCATGCTTTATACGCTAAGACTTTAACTCCTTCTCCATTTCCCCATAGTTATAAAACTCATCCATGTGGTGTCTCAATCTTAAGGGGTAGGGGGTCCCCTCATTTTCCAATTGCAGTTTTTCTGCTGCTTTTATAGTCAAAAGTACTCTTTGTTTGACTGGAAATGGCCAAAAGATAATAAGTTGTCTCATTATGGATGCAATATATTTACAAGCTCCCTTCCTTTTTTCAGTGCCTCATACATCTTCCATAAAGCACCCATTAAACATTCCCAGGAAAAAAGGTAATTTATTTATTGACACTAGTCCAAAAGTTGCCAAACTGGAGGAGGCTAAGTTATTAAAGGCCAAATCTTACAGAAATATCTGAATAGAAATTTAAGTAGATAGCTTTAGAGCTTATGGATGAGTGGTTTTGATTTTTGGTTTTTTCAATATTGATGAAAAAAGCTTGTGCACAGAAGCTCTTTCTTGGGAACAAATACAAAAATCACTTTATTACATGAAGAAAAAAATGCCTGCCACATACTTGAAAGGCACCCGCTTGGAGACTCATCTTGGTTCTCTTTATATAAAAAAATGTACATTTTCTCTTTTTCTGTTTAGTGCCCCTCACTCTCTTCCTCCTTTTGAAGGATGCTGGACAAGATGATAGTGTTATTCTCAGAATACTATTTAAGAATGAGTATGATGCTTGTATTCCTCACAGATAAATTCCCTTCTCCAGACAATCTTCCTGATTCTCGGAACTTCCCTGGTGTCATGGCATGCTGTGGCTAATGTCACATCTAGCTGTATCTAATCTGTAATCTTATAAAATAACACAGACCCCATTTGTTTTCCACATTCAAAATGCTCGACTTCCAGGAACAAACTACTGACCTAGGCATTCCTCTGCTCTGCCCTGAACACTGGCATTTCTTCCAGTATTAGAGAAGTCTGTGATGAATATTGAGGATTTAGTCTGGGCTGATCTTTAGTCTGGGCTATCTCTGCCCCTGGCAGGTGATTTGGAGATAGAGGATTTTAAGGTCCCTTCCAACCCAAAACATTATAGGTTCTATGGTTTAGGAACATCCTTTCTCTAATGCCCACTTCTAAAATTGATACTTGAATAATTCAGTAACCATGAGGAGTTGTTAAGCCCTTTTAGCAACCGAGTTAACTTTTATCAGCGAAACATTCGTATTACATTTGAAACACAGGGTGGATATGCATGATCTGTTCCTATCTTTCCTGGAATTTTGTCTGCATGTATACTCTCTGTTTTTTCTCTAAACAGTGGGAACAACACAGTCATTTATGGTGGCTGCTTGCCCTTCTGCACCATGCTAGTCTGCCAGTAGCTGCCCTCAGCCAGGAGCAAGTGGGCTTTCTTAGAGGTCTTAGAATCACTAAAAATTGTGAACAATCACATCCATGATGGATAGGCAACCAATTATAACCATGTGCCTCTGTGTAAACAACAGATTTGGTGTTCAGCAGTAACCTTCTGTATTGGAAAAACAACGGGTGGTCATGCTCAGATTACAAAACAAAATTGCTGAAAAGAGTGCAGAAATGAATGAATTCTGCTTAGGATAATCTTATTCACAAAATCACATGTCATTTAAACAGTATTAAAGAGAAAGGTGGGAAGGGGATCTCCTGGATCAGCCTCTCAGTAGCTGACCTCAGTGAGGTTTGTGCAATTCTCCTTGCCCAGGAGGACAGCCATGGGTACATAGCACTTCATGACCAAAAGCCTTTGGTAAATTACAATTAAAGAAAATAAAGCATGGGTTTGAGTTAACGGTTTCTGAGGAAAACACAGTTTTTACTGGGAGCTTATAACCTACTCTACTCTTTTTTGTTGTTGTTGTTTTTTTCTTTCCTCTTTCAACACACTTCCTGGAGCCTAAATATCCTTTTTTTCTTTTGTGGATCTATGTCTTTTCAACCAATGCAATTACATGATCCTTTGAACAGATTTTCTTTGCTGTCAGTTGGTAAAACGAAAGTTCCCTGCAAGAGATAATGTAGTAATGTCTTCCTCATCACAACAGGCTACAGGCAAAATACAGACAAGCAGATCTCCTGCTGTCTTAGATATACCAGGCTTATCACAATCACTAAGCAGTCAACTAAATAATAAGTCAAAAATGTGCTGTAACAGTCTGTATCTCTGTGTGTGTGTGTATAATAGAACCAATAGTGCCTGGAAGAAAAGCCTTTCTTGTTGGAAAAACAATGACTGTTTATACAAGAAGCACAGAAGAAAATTACTTCCAGTTAAGATAATCATATTGATACATATTATGTCTAACTTGCTTAGTCTTAAATTAAGAGGAAAAGAAAGAAGAGGAGGAGTTCTTTTTCCTATTTAATTGCCTAATGAAGTCCCTGAAAGTATATAAGTAGTAGAGATTGGACTATCTAATTGATTTAAAATGAAGGCTCTGTTTTATGAAGAGATTATTTATTGTTTGCTTCTCATGCCTCCTTCAGGACAACCACTGTGATGAAAATATTTCGTCTGTGCTGAGATATGTCTTTTTTCAGTCTAAAGTTTGTTGGTATCCCTCACTTCCAATTTTTTGTCAAGTTGTTGGTCAGACATTTGCAATCTAGAATGAGAAACTTCAGATGAAATGCACAAGCAAAATGTATCGAAGCATTTATTGCGTAAAAGGAGGAAAAGGTAAAGAAAAAAAAGGAAAAAAAAGAAAAGAAAAAGAAAAGGAGAAAGAGAAACAGAAAGAGAAAGAGAAAGAGAAAGAGAAAGAGAAAGAGAAAGAGAAAGAGAAAGGAGAAAAAGAAAAAGAAAAAGAAAAAGAAAAAGAAAAAGAAAAAGAAAAAGAAAAAGAAAAAGAAAAAGAAAAAGAAAAAGAAAAAGAAAAAGAAAAAGAAAAAAAGGGAAAGGAAAAGGAAAAGGAAAAACTTTTCTGTGTTAAAGTCCATAGTGGTTTCTATATATACTTAAATATGCTGTATGTTAAAAAAATAGAAAATAAATTGATAAATACTTAATAGATGAGTGCCATCCTAAAATAGATCATAGGATTCAGTGTTATTATGAAAAGAATTCTGATGAATTTAGTCACAAGACCTGTGAAAGCCATAATCTTCAGGTTTAGAAATTAGTTTGTAACAAAAATTGTTAGGAACTTATCTTTTTATCTCAGTTCTTCTCACACACTGTTGAGAAGTATCAGGATATACCTGATAAATGGTCCCATCACAGAAGGAATCAGAAATGCAATCTGGAAAGAATAGCTCTGGAGAGGTGCTGACCCAGAGCAAAGGGAGGGAAGCAGGAAGTGCAGAGGGTAATTTCATTCATCAGAAGAGGTGAATAGAATGTTTTTCTTTCAAGGAAGAGTTTGAAACAGATTGAAATCATCTGCAGAATCAGTGGCACTACCATTAGGTCCTTGAGCTTTACATGAATTGCTCACTTGGAATATTCTTGATATTTAAAAATCTTGCAGAAATACTTTACAAAGGAGGACAATATCCCCAAGAAAGAGAGCTCAGGCTAAGACATAGAAAGGTGAGAAACTTCCAACTGGTTGCTTAAAGGACTATCATCAGACTATGGAATATGACATACATCTCCTGTGTGTCAGCATGGTTCTTCACCAACACCATTATAAATCCCATCAGATTACCTCTACTAAACAGACTCTGAGACAAGGAAACAAAGAAACTGAACACAAGATTTTCCAAGAAGAAGCACGCTTTGGAACTTGAATAGTAAAATTATTTGGATTCATTTATATCATTCATAATTTTCCAGAATTTTTCCACTGCAATGTGTTAACAGAGCTGGGAAACAAGCTGATAGAACCTCACCTCTATCAAGAGCATATATTAGAAAAATTAAATACAGAACACATATGTTGAGAGAGATATTCTACTAGCAGAACTTGACATCCAATTTCTAGAGCTGACTGGCTGCTCACTAATTGGTTTAATTCTGCTCTCTCAGTCTTTATTGCTTTCTTTTATTTCTTCTCTCATCTTACCTGAACTGTGATAAAATACAGTCTTTGCTAGAATTTCTCTGTGAGGACTTCCACAGTTGAAATATTTGATGTTTTTCATCTGGAGAAAACAAACTATATTCTGCCTGACATTTAGAACAGGTGAGTTAACTTGTGATGTTCCATACAGGATTGGATACTTCCCCAGGAGAAAGATTAACTGAAGGAGAGAATGGGACAATTTTCATTGAAGATTTAACAAATTTTTTGGCTGCAATAAAAGACAAGAGTGGGTTAATATACTCTGATTTATAAGAAGCTGTTAAAAATTTTTTAAAATTACATGAAAATAAATTAATATCATGGATGAATGGACAACAGAAATAGACAACTGAGTTGACCAATACGAAAGATATTATGAGCTGCCTACCTAAATATTGAAATTCACTGAAAGGAAAGAAAAAGCATTTGAGCTAAGGTATCATCGTCTCAAAACCATGTGAGAAAAATTAAATTCCACAGCATTAGGTGGCTAAGAAAGAAGAGTGAGAGAAGATGCAAGGAACTCTTCAAGAAATATTTCAGAGTGGTTTACCTGAGGACTTGGCTTAGTTTAGCTGTGTCTCCCCAGGTGTGCAGCACAGGGAACCAGCAGAGAAGTTACCTCAACTCTGTTCATGCTCTTTTCCCTCAGTCCAACAAGAGGCTGCTTAGGCACACATACGATTTAGAGGAGTGAAAATAGCTTTATCAAACCCCTTCTGCTGATTAACTTTCACCTTTCTGTATTTCAGCAGCTGCTTCCCAAAGGAGCCTGAGCAGGAAAGCAGAGAGGAGTGCAGGCTCTTGGTGACCCTGGAAGGCCAAGGGGCCAAGTGGTCCCCAGGCCAAGCATCATGGGCCAACCAACCCCACCTGCTGCTGCTTGGTTTGGGGCACTAAATACCCTACAGTCTCAGGCATCCTTCAGCAGGGGAGTGCATGCCCACATGTGCAGACCAGCCTGAAGCTGGCCAACCACTCAGTTGAAGAGCAGAGAACACAGGACTAGCCTTCCCTCAAAAAACATCCATCTCTGAGTGAGCTGTACCTGAGAGCAGGATATTGCTTCTTGTCAGTGGTTGAAAGGCACTGATGAACTCTCCTGTCAGCAATGACACTGTGACTTTTTTGAAGATGTTCTTTACCTTTGGAGGATGAACAATTTATTTTACAGGTGCGGTTTTCCAATGAAAGTATGCACTTTATAGACCTGACACAAGAAAATTGTGTAATCAGCTAAGAATGTGACCTCAATTTAATATTTATTTGCATATGAAAAAATTTTTAAAAAAAGGTCTACAAAATATTTTCAGATGTATCAAACAGAGAAACTGTTACTGAGGTAGTCCCAAGAGGGACATCCACCATGAGCTGTCTCTAGAGTCTTTCGCTTTATGTATTCATAGCAGCAGAAATCAAAGCAAGAATTCCTAGCAGTATGCCAAATCCAAACTATTATCCATTATTTACATTCTGCATGTAAATGGGGTAAGTCACTATGCGAGGTATTACATTGCTAAATTTCCAATGTGTCAACTATGTGTTTGCATGGAACTGTTTAATCTGACATCAGGTTAATAATCTGAACTGTTTAATCTGATAGCAGGCAATTCATTACATTTTTCTTCAGTATTGGCTGTTTTTTGCAATTACAGAAGAAGCTGAGAGGTCACAGAAGTTAATTTCAGACTCATTTACTCACTGAAATTCGACTTTCACAGGTTTCCCATCTACCTGTGCACCCACCTTCCCCAGCACAGAACGCCATTAAGGGCCACCCTTGAGATCTCATTTTTCATATCTGTTTTTCCCTGTCTGGATGAGTGAACATGATTCCCTCCATTTACAGAGCTTTGCATGGGACAAGTCACTTCAGGCTTTTTGTCACTTAACTTCATCCACTGCCCGAGATTCGAAATTTCTCACACAGCTTAATTGGGCTGACAGTCAGCTCTCAGGGGCTTTTCCAGCCAGAGCACACTTTCAGTCTCATCTGTCTTGCAGGACTCCTTGAAGAGCTGAAAAACAGCTATTGGAATAAAAATCCTGAAGTCTAATGAAATTTCTTTTAGTTTTTTTTTTCAGGGAAGACATTTCTCAAGAGTAAGATTTGTTGAAAGCATGACAGGTTTTTAGTTTAAAGCTGTTGGGGTTTGTCTCAAGCTAGTTTTCTCTGGCAAGTCATTGCAACACTGATAAAAACACTGTGTCTGCACCTGTACTATGCTGTTCGTAGGTGGATCTGATCAACAAAGCCAGAGACCTTGCTTTTTTTCAGCACAGCAGCCATCCTACAGAGTTGAATAACCAACACAGAGATGAATTTCCTGGATACTGCTCAGCTTTTTCAAAGTAACATACAAATTCATATGTCTGAAACATTTTCTATCTTTCTGGCCCTTCTGGGGGTTGGGGGAGCCTCAGCCTGCTTCATGGGGCTTGAAATGCTCTACAAAGCAGTTGGCTGAGTTTTTTATCACCGTTTCTTTTCACTTGCATAGATACTTGTAGCATCAGTCCTTTGTAGTGTTCGGATGTCACCAGTCCTCTTCTTGAAACATTTGTCTCATGTCTCGAAAGCTTCAGGTTCTCGAAAGTTGCATGTTCTCCTTGCTTTGTACACCCCCTGGGTGCAGGACAGGCAAATGAAGGGTGCTTCTGACCCCAGCACAATCTTTTTTTAAAGGACCTGGACAGAGATTCTGTACAGCAGGGCAGAGAGATATCCTGGCAACCATGAGACATCAAAGCAGAGACACATACTCTGTTGCCACTTATCAAAGATGTGTCTTTATTGCTGACCTCGTTTCAGGTTACATCAAATTAACTGTACATGAGCAGAGATGGTGAAATGCTTTATGGGTTGGTGAAGCAAGATTGGTGACACCTCACTTGTTATTGAAGAGGAATGTTGGTGTTTGTGGTGCTGGTGCCGTTCCTTGGTGGAACTGTCTGTGCTTCCTTCTCTCCACTACTCTCTCCCTGACTCCCCTCTACAGGCTCTGCTGGACTCTGCAGACCTCTCCTCTGCTCAGCCAGGGGCTTCAGCCTTCCCTCACCTCCCACATTTTCCTTCTTGCTGCAGAACAAGAATTACCTCAATCTAGTTTATGTTACCATTCACTTATGCATACTGCACATCTTTCATTATACTCAGGGTCTTCAAATTTCTTTGGTTGCTGTCTTATCAGTCTTTGTTTTGTGGGTCTAGAATAAAAATGGAGATAGTTCATCTTTTCAATTTTATTCTACATTTTCCACTACAACATTGAGATTCTCAATAAATGTTAATTTAGGTTTTAAATTACTTTCCCTATAGCAACGTAGTTTTTTTCTGCGACAGTGTTCATCTTTCCAGTTGTTATATTCTTCGAGTAAAATAGTCACAACTGCGTTTGTGGTGAAAATATTAACTAAAGAGATTATCTACTGAAAAGGTCCAAAGTTTCCCTATATGAACTTCTGCTTGAAGAAATCCAAGTTTTAACTCACATGTAGTTAGTTACAAAACAGCTGTTCCAATTAGCAATTTATCTTTCTAACATTATTCTATCTTATACCACCACTTTCCCTCAACTGTAGATGTTTTAACATTGGCAGTAAACACAGCATGTGCAAGGGATATTGCCTATGTGTCTTGTACAGTCATCAAGGATTTAAAGCACTGCATGGAAAGCAGAGTTCTTTGCTTTCCAGGGAGTCCTTTATCTGCAATGAATAAATAAAATTGTGATCAACAAGATCTTCCTTCACATTTTCTGTTTCTGTCACAGAAAGATGTAACTTGCCATCCAGACACCCAGCTGAATGGTTAAATAAGAGTGTTTCCAGTATTAGCATTAGGATATGAAGCTGTAAGTTTCATCTCCTATCTGATTTAAGTGGAAATAAAAAGTTCAGCCTCTTTCCACTGAGGGAGATCAAGCCTCCCTGTATAATAGCACTAATTAGAGCCAGATGTATTCTTCTGGCTAAACAAAGTTTTGAAATGCATTTAATGTGCACTTAGTGCTGATTGATTTTTTTCCTTGTGAAATTGTGAGAACTTAAATTGCTTCAAAACTCTTTGCCCCCATGAATATCTTTCTGGATAGCTGTTCATGGAATAGTCCTCAATCTTTAAAAGCATCTGGCTACGTCTTTCTCTATTGCAAAATTCATATGTGTGGGGTAGAGAAACTCGGTGCCAAATACCTATTTTCCTCCCACTGTCTATTCTTTATTTTTAAAGAAAGAAAATACTGCGTTCAGAATCATGAAGCATATAGTAAATACATTCTAATTCTGAACTGAATGGAATTTTAATGTCACTGTTAATAATAAAATTATTTGGTCTTAGTTTTAAATAATATATTTACATATACATGTACATAAAATTGTTCCCAGCCACAGATCAAAATAAATGAAAAAAAGAAAGGTTCTGCTGCTCCTGGAAAAGAAATACAAAATCAATATTGTAGCAAACACAAATGTGCCCTGGAATCATACTCTGGTAAGATTCTGTGTAATGCTTTCAGTTGCACCATCTTGCATTACTTTGTAGCCTGCTTTTGTTAAGGGTAGAAACTTGCTCTCATAAATAAATTTACAGGAAGGTGGGAGAGTAATGAGAAGCATTACGTAAGCTACCCTGACAAAATACGTTATCTTGTCCTTGAAAGACAGTGGGAAGTGAGAAGGATAACAGCAGGTATTTCAAATCTAGACAGTAATGTACCAGCCTGTATCCTTCTGCCATCCTAGTGCTCTGATGTCTGGTCTCACTGTGTGGCCTCTGCCCCTTCTGCCTTTGCTCCCCAGGAACTGTGTCCCAACAGGCTGGAAATCACGTGTTTTGGTCCACAGAGGGAGTGAAGCATTCACATACAAAAGAAGCAGCCAAATAGGGAAACTCTCAAAATGCCTTTTGTTCACTTAAAAAAAAAAAAGTCTAGTTGAATAGGCCTCTATCTCTTTCTTTGTTACTGGAAACAGCAATCTCAAATTTAGACAGAAGATGAGCTCCCAAGAGCGCAGGATGCAAGTTTTTCTGGCTTTCATTCCCAAGCTCCACAGCTCTGGGAGATGTGGAGCTGACTTCACCAGCTGGAAGTGTTGGTTATCTGGGTGAGTTCAATCCAGCTTTGACAAAGCCGACTCAGTATCTCCGTGGAGGCAGCCTCTGTTGCAGTGCAGAGATTGCTTCGTGAGATGGATGAAGTGCCCAGAGTTTTTCGCTCACACCTACATGGGAAAGCACCTGAAAACTCACAAGACTCCTTTCCCCACTCATCCCCTCTTCCTCTGCTGCCCGGGCTCCAAGCATCTTGTTCTCACAGGATGGTCCTGGCAATCTCGTGCACGTCTAATCCAAGGAGGCAGCACAAACAGCCTGTCTCACATATCCGTGGCTGTTGAGGTCCCATATCTGTAGGCGAAGACTGACTGTCCGAGGGGGAAGGAGAGAGGCTCAATGGAAAAGAAACAAGACCTGAAACCTTGTTTGATCAGAACAGTCATCAAAACTGATATAGTTTGGCACGGTTTTTCACAAGTTTTCCCTTCAAAACTAAAATTTCCTAAGTGATATTTTTTTTTCTCAATTTGTTCTACTTTGTGGCACTGTGTTTTTGAAGGATATGTCAGCTCAAAAATATCAAAAAAATAGCTTCCCATAGAGCGTCTGGGTGACCTAACTCCTTGCAACTTAGGTGGAACTGAATGAACTCAGTCAGACAGGTCTTCTCTGAGCCCCACAACACTATACAAATAAGGGCAAGTGGAAAACTGTCATCACTGTGGATGTGCTTGATGTATATTCTGGGGGAAAAAAGTTTTAAAGGTTTCTGTATATTCAGCATTGTACTTACTTGATCATTTGTGAAAAGAGCAAACCACTGTTGACATTCATCCACAGAGAAAAGTTTAAATTTTATACACTACTGCACCCATTATAGCCCAAGCAAAGTTCATGCTCTCAAGGCCACCCTTCTTTGTAATTCAGTCAACAAAATTTACTTTTTGTCTTGCTCATCTGTCTTTAGGGTTTTTTTTTGAATAGAGCTCAAAATTAGTGCAGTGAATACGGCTACAGGAAAGAAGTCAGATAGCAATTTGCTCTTTCTTTTGCTCAAGAGAAAAAGAGGCAGAGATGGGAAAGATTAAAATAGAAGAGCTAAAGTGGATGAATCTGCCAAAATAATAATAAAAAATAGATATTTGCAGTACTAGCTTACCATGAACCCTAATTTACAACTCTTAACACCTTTAGTGACAGCAACACTTCTAAATCATTTATGAGTCTACTGATTATAAAACAGTAGATTACATTCTTAAAAGCAACCAGTAACTGCTATGTTTTCTCTTAAATTTGGACCCTGATTTTCAAAAAGCAGCACATAGACACTACAAAAGATTTATCACTTTAGAAGGCATTTTTGGTGGTAGGGTTTTTTCTCTATGGTATTTTTTCCTCAGTTGTATTCTTATTATTTTTGCTAGTGCATAAGTTATTTTATGACTACCAGAAAAATAATAATATGAAGGTTCACCCTCTCATAAATAAAGGTGATTTATGAGGGAAAATTAAGGACAAAATAGGCAAAGCTTGCTGAAATAAATTTGTAGTAGCTGACAAATGCAAAACCAGTGAAAAGCAAAGATAACAGTTTCTCAAGATACTACAGAAAGCTGCAAAATGAAATCCGGTAAATTATTGTTTAAAACTAGATTTTTTTGAAAATTACCTTAATAAAGCAGATTGATTAGACTGAGAAAGTGTCTTAGCCAAAAAATTGCAGTCATGATAAAGCAATGGAGAATTTACTGCAGAGAAATATCCTTTTTTGTCAGTGTGATGAGTAGTAAGGGAAAGAAAGTATCTTTCTTCATCTCCACAGCTTTTGTGATACTGCTTCCTGTGAGCCTTTGATATATTAATCGATGTTTCTTACGAAATGCATTTTAAAAGGATTCTAAAGTTTCATCATCCTGCATTTAACATCTGCACAAAAGTTGTCCACCTGACCAATTACATCTCAAGCTGACTTTCTAATCAAAAGTCACTGAGCTGGAGTTTGCTTCCTTGACCAGCCGACACACTTGTATCTGGGGAGAGGCTCTGCCAGGAGCATCCCTGAAACTTTAACTCGTGATCCAGCATACATGGAGTAGTAGTCGTAGGGGCCAGTAGCAGGCAGTGCAATAGATCAGCACATCTTCCAGTTATATAATTTCATGTTGTGGGGGTTCAGGAGGGTGAATAGGAGAAATACAAAGTCAAATAGTTTGCCACACTGAATGTTTCAATTTTTCCCCAGAACAGTCAAAGCAGAATTCAAAGCAAAAGGCTTTCTGGGAAGTGATTTTTGACATGGCCTGATGGGCCCCTCTACTACTTACCATGATTGTCCCAGGTCATCACAAAACCTCACTGTGAATTTCAAGTCTTCTTATCAAAGAGAGGCTTTGAGCTAGTTAAAGGAACTACCTGGAAACGGCAGCTCTATAACTTGAGTGAAAAGGCAAATAAATGAAACCATGGTTGCTCACATGAAAATAATTAATTTGTACTTTGCAATAGATCAGCACTGACTGCAGAGAGCAAAATAACAGGGTAGATAATATGTCCCTAAAAGGAAAGCAAAAGGGGAAAAAATATATTTAATAATATAGGATTAAATCTATCACAATATAAAAAGAGAAAGATTCATCAGAATTAATAGAAATGGGTTTAACTGCACGTTTTCTCCTCACCAAAATCAAAACCTGAAGGCATTAATAAAATTATATTAGGATTGGAAGATTTTCATTTATTTGAACAAATATTGGAGTAGTCTTTTATAGAACCAAATAAAAACAGAGATACTGTGTACATATAACTTTGTCTCCTTGGTTAAGCTTTCCACCAGCTTCTTTATTTATTTATTAAAGTTTAATACCTGAATATACACAGAATTCTTTTAGAAACAAAACATCCCTAAAAATCTCTTCTTAAAAATATTTATTTTGTGATTACCAATTGTTAAAAGGTTATACTGATTCTGGCACATTCATAGTCTTACTGTAAAAATGTCTACAACTGGACTTCCACTGAGGACTGCATTTTAGAATACTCCAATGTTGTGTCGGGGGCGGGGGGGGGAGAAAAAGAAAAACTTTGATTAGAGATTTATAACTTCAATAAAATTATCCTGTAATGTTTTTAGAACTGAAAAATATGCAAAAATAGATTTTTTTAAAATTGAATTCTTAATTTTTACAGTTTGAAAACAGTAACCGGATGGAATTTCTCTTGCCTCGCATATTTACAAGATTTCTTATTATTAGTTCTTTTCAATTTAAAGAAGAGAACTACTAGATCCTTTTGAAGTTACTTCATCCAAGGTAAAAATTGAAAAAATAGAAAAGGATTAAGCTTTTCTTCTCTAAGAAAAGGGACATCAAAATTCCATTCCATGCTGTCAATTTGTTAAGAGAAGGACAATGTAAAAGAGAACATATATGGTCTCTGAAAAATAATAAAGTCAATATTTTAATTTTTTTTACATTATATCTACTTTCAAAATTCTTCAAAACATCAGACAAAAACAAACTTATAGATAGACAACATTTTTGAACAGTAAAAATAAAAGAAAAAATGAGCTTGGATCCTCTTCAGTGATTTGACAAACTAAAATAATGAAGCTTAAAAAGATTTCTCACTCAACATGCAAAGCTTATTTTGAAAGGGATAAGATTCAAAGCTAATTTTGAGAACCAAAACTCAAAATATTTTCAATCTCTTGCTAATACTTTGTGCCTAAGACAACATTTACAGCTGTAGAAACACGCCTCAGAACCCCAAGGAGCTGTCAGCCTCAGGAAGCCCAGCAGGAATGGGGAGAAGGCGAAGTCTCGCTTTCAGAAACCTCATGCTGCTGCTCTCACCCTCACTTCTTCATACCCAGCACTGATATAGAATTTGGTTCGGGCTCTTTGTCACAGGAGTTAGCCCAGGAACAGAGGGAAGCACAGCGTTCCTGCTTGGGTTTTTGCATGGATGAGAAATAAAAGCTGAATGTCAGTGGTCTTTGGCTTGTAAGAACCCAGATCAGAGCAAGGCTACTCCAGCAGACATGCCAGCATTGACCCCAGCTACACAATCAACCTCCTCGTTTTCCTCCATCTTCCAAAGCCCAAGGAGGAGGAGAAAAAATAAACTGATTCAACTGAGCCAGCTAGTTAAAGTAAGAACAGAGCCTTTGTGACATTTGCTTGATGTTTCCTTTTTGAGACCTCTGTATCATCTTTGAAGTGCACTTTGAGTCACTGCCTCCAGTCCTGCACACCCTAAAGTAAACACTGAAGACACAGGCATTGCCATCTATTGCAGGAGCTGTTTGACACTTTCCACTTCCTATAACTCTGTTTTCTGCTGCTCAAAACTTCATAAATATTATGATTGTGTGCTGAACTTTCCATCTCTGGTATCTATCTTAGGCTGTGCTATGGTTTTGCTTTCTTTTTAAAATACTTCAGCCAGAATTAAGTTTCTGTTTCTGAGAGTATATTTAAGGAAAAAACCCACATCATTTTGCCCAAACGGAATGACAAAAACAAACCAAACCAAACCAACCACCAAATACTAAACAAACAATTCAAAACAGCAATAAAACAAAAAATACCCAACAAAAAAATCTAGGGGAGCATCGGGAGGCTTTGCTGGCATTCAGCAGGACGTTGATGGACCAGAGAGATGGGTGGAAAGAAATATGATGAGGTCCAACAAAGGCAAGTACAGGGTCCTGCACCTGGAGAGGAGTAACCCCAAGCACCAGCACAGATTTGGGACTGACCTGCTGGAGAGCAGCTCTGCAGAGAAGGACCTGGGGGTCCTGGTGGGTGACCAGTTGTCCATGAGCCAGCAGTGCCCTTATGGCCAGGAGGGTCAATGCTGTCCTGGGGTGCATTGGGAAGAGTGTGGCCAGCAGACCAAGGGAGGTGATCCTGCCCTTCTACTCAGCCCTGGTGAGGCCACCTCTGGAATGCTGCTTCCAGTTCTGGGCTCCTCAGGACAGGAAAGACAAGGAGCCAATGGAGAGGCTGCAGCAGAGGCCACAAAGAGGATGAGGGGCATTTATCTTATGAGGAGAGACTGTGGGAGCTGGGCCTGTTCAGTCTGGGGAAGAAAAGCTGGAGAATTAATGCACGTAAACATCTCAAAGGAGGATGCCAAGAGGTTGGTACCAGATTCTTGTCAGTGGAGCCCAGTGACAGGATGAGGAGAAATGGCCATAACTAAAAGACAAGAAGTTTCACCTTGACATGAGGAAGAACATTTTTACATTGAAGGTGGCAGAACACTGGAACAGGATGCCCAGGTCATGGAGGCTCCCTCCCTGGAGACATTCAAAACCCAC